>OY720347.1:72024636-72595028 GCA_963082975.1 Labia minor
ATCGGTAAAATATGAATTAATTCGTGATTAGGACCAGAAATGGAAGAGAATGATATATAATAAATAAATTTTACATTTCTATTTAAAAAAGTAGCTTTTTGCGTGAAATAATATAACAAATTCATGTTTTTTCTATGAAATCAATGAAAAAAATTTTGATATCGGTAAAATATGAATTAATTCGTGATTAGGACCAGAAATGGAAGAGAATGATATATAATAAATAAATTTTACATTTCTATTTAAAAAAGTAGCTTTTTGCGTGAAATAATATAACAAATTCATGTTTTTTCTATGAAATCAATGAAAAAAATTATGATATCAATGAAATATGAATCAAATCGAATATAGGATCAAAAATGGAAGAAAATGATATATAAAAAATAAATTTTATATTTCTATTTAAAAAAGTTGGATTTTGCCTGAATTAATATGAGAAATTCTGTTTTTTTCTATGAAATCAATGAAAAAAATTTTGATATCGGTAAAATATGAATTAATTCGTGATTAGGACCAGAAATGGAAGAGAATGATATATAATAAATAAATTTTACATTTCTATTTAAAAAAGTAGCTTTTTGCGTGAAATAATATAACAAATTCATGTTTTTTCTATGAAATCAATGAAAAAAATTATGATATCAATGAAATATGAATAAAATCGAATATAGGATCAAAAATGGAAGAAAATGATATATAAAAAATAAATTTTATATTTCTATTTAAAAAAGTAGCTTTTTGCGTGAAATAATATAACAAATTCATGTTTTTTCTATGAAATTAATGAAAAAAATTATGATATCAATGAAATATGAATCAAATCGAATATAGGATCAAAAATGGAAGAAAATGATATATAAAAAATAAATTTTATATTTCTATTTAAAAAAGTAGGATTTTGCCTGAATTAATATGAGAAATTCTGTTTTTTTCTATGAAATTAATGAAAAAAATTATGATATCGGTAAAATATGAATTAATTCGTGATTAGGACCAGAAATGGAAGAGAATGATATATAATAAATAAATTTTACATTTCTATTTAAAAAAGTAGCTTTTTGCGTGAAATAATATAACAAATTCATGTTTTTTCTATGAAATTAATGAAAAAAATTAATATATCAATGAAATATGAATCAAATCGAATATAGGATCAAAAATGGAAGAAAATTATATATAAAAAATAAATTTTATATTTCTATTTAAAAAAGTAGCTTTTTGCGTGAAATAATATGAGAAATTCTGTTTTTTTCTATGAAATCAATGAAAAAAATTATGATATCGGTAAAATATGAATTAATTCGTGATTAGGACCAGAAATGGAAGAGAATGATATATAATAAATAAATTTTACATTTCTATTTAAAAAAGTAGCTTTTTGCGTGAAATAATATAACAAATTCATGTTTTTTCTATGAAATTAATGAAAAAAATTATGATATCAATGAAATATGAATCAAATCGAATATAGGATCAAAAATGGAAGAAAATGATATATAAAAAATAAATTTTATATTTCTATTTAAAAAAGTAGGATTTTGCCTGAATTAATATGAGAAATTCTGTTTTTTTCTATGAAATCAATGAAAAAAATTATGATATCGGTAAAATATGAATTAATTCGTGATTAGGACCAGAAATGGAAGAGAATGATATATAATAAATAAATTTTACATTTCTATTTAAAAAAGTAGCTTTTTGCGTTAAATAATATAACAAATTCATGTTTTTTCTAATAAATTAATGAAAAAAATTAATATATCAATGAAATATGAATCAAATCGAATATAGGATCAAAAATGGAAGAAAATTATATATAAAAAATAAATTTTATATTTCTATTTAAAAAAGTAGCTTTTTGCGTGAAATAATATGAGTAATTCTGTTTTTTTCTATGAAATCAATGAAAAAAATTATGATATCAATGAAATATGAATAAAATCGAATATAGGATCAAAAATGGAAGAAAATGATATATAAAAAATAAATTTTATATTTCTATTTAAAAAAGTAGGATTTTGCCTGAATTAATATGAGAAATTCTGTTTTTTTCTATGAAATCAATGAAAAAAATTTTGATATCGGTAAAATATGAATTAATTCTTGATTAGGACCAGAAATGGAAGAGAATGATATATAATAAATAAATTTTACATTTCTATTTAAAAAAGTAGCTTTTTGCGTGAAATAATATAACAAATTCATGTTTTTTCTATGAAATCAATGAAAAAAATTTTGATATCGGTAAAATATGAAATAATTCGTGATTAGGACCAGAAATGGAAGAGAATGATATATAATAAATAAATTTTACATTTCTATTTAAAAAAGTAGCTTTTTGCGTGAAATAATATAACAAATTCATGTTTTTTCTATGAAATCAATGAAAAAAATTATGATATCAATGAAATATGAATCAAATCGAATATAGGATCAAAAATGGAAGAAAATGATATTTAATAAATAAATGTTACATTTCTATTTAAAAAAGTAGCTTTTTGCGTGAAATAATATAACAAATTCATGTTTTTTCTATGAAATCAATGAAAAAAATTATGATATCAATGAAATATGAATCAAATCGAATATAGGATCAAAAATGGAAGAGAATGATATATAATAAATAAATTTTACATTTCTATTTAAAAAAGTAGCTTTTTGCGTGAAATAATATAACAAATTCATGTTTTTTCTATGAAATCAATGAAAAAAATTATGATATCAATGAAATATGAATCAAATCGAATATAGGATCAAAAATGGAAGAAAATGATATATAAAAAATAAATTTTATATTTCTATTTAAAAAAGTAGGATTTTGCCTGAATTAATATGAGAAATTCTGTTTTTTTCTATGAAATCAATGAAAAAAATTATGATATCTGTAAAATATGAATTAATTCTTGATTAGGACCAGAAATGGAAGAGAATGATATATAATAAATAAATTTTATATTTCTATTTAAAAAAGTAGGATTTTGCCTGAATTAATATGAGAAATTCTGTTTTTTTCTATGAAATCAATGAAAAAAATTATGATATCGGTAAAATATGAATTAATTCGTGATTAGGACCAGAAATGGAAGAGAATGATATATAATAAATAAATTTTACATTTCTATTTAAAAAAGTAGCTTTTTGCGTGAAATAATATAACAAATTCATGTTTTTTCTATGAAATCAATGAAAAAAATTATGATATCAATGAAATATGAATCAAATCGTATATAGGATCAAAAATGGAAGAAAATGATATATAAAAAATAAATTTTATATTTCTATTTAAAAAAGTAGGATTTTGCCTGAATTAATATGAGAAATTCTGTTTTTTTCTATGAAATCAATGAAAAAAATTATGATATCGGTAAAATATGAATTAATTCGTGATTTGGACCAGAAATGGAAGAGAATGATATATAATAAATAAATTTTACATTTCTATTTAAAAAAGTAGCTTTTTGCGTGAAATAATATAACAAATTCATGTTTTTTCTATGAAATCAATGAAAAAAATTATGATATCAATGAAATATGAATCAAATCGAATATAGGATCAAAAATGGAAGAAAATGATATATAAAAAATAAATTTTATATTTCTATTTAAAAAAGTAGGATTTTGCCTGAATTAATATGAGAAATTCTGTTTTTTTCTATGAAATCAATGAAAAAAATTATGATATCTGTAAAATATGAATTAATTCTTGATTAGGACCAGAAATGGAAGAGAATGATATATAATAAATAAATTTTATATTTCTATTTAAAAAAGTAGGATTTTGCCTGAATTAATATGAGAAATTCTGTTTTTTTCTATGAAATCAATGAAAAAAATTATGATATCGGTAAAATATGAATTAATTCGTGATTAGGACCAGAAATGGAAGAGAATGATATATAATAAATAAATTTTACATTTCTATTTAAAAAAGTAGCTTTTTGCGTTAAATAATATAACAAATTCATGTTTTTTCTATGAAATTAATGAAAAAAATTAATATATCAATGAAATATGAATCAAATCGAATATAGGATCAAAAATGGAAGAAAATTATATATAAAAAATAAATTTTATATTTCTATTTAAAAAAGTAGCTTTTTGCGTGAAATAATATAACAAATTCATGTTTTTTCTATGAAATTAATGAAAAAAATTATGATATCAATGAAATATGAATCAAATCGAATATAGGATCAAAAATGGAAGAAAATGATATATAAAAAATAAATTTTATATTTCTATTTGAAAAAGTAGCTTTTTGCGTGAAATAATATAACAAATTCATGTTTTTTCTATGAAATCAATGAAAAAAATTATGATATCGGTAAAATATGAATTAATTCGTGATTAGGACCAGAAATGGAAGAGAATGATATATAATAAATAAATTTTACATTTCTATTTAAAAAAGTAGCTTTTTGCGTGAAATAATATAACAAATTTATGTTTTTTCTATGAAATCAATGAAAAAAATTATGATATCAATGAAATATGAATAAAATCGAATATAGGATCAAAAATGGAAGAAAATGATATATAAAAAATAAATTTTATATTTCTATTTAAAAAAGTAGCTTTTTGCGTGAAATAATATAACAAATTCATGTTTTTTCTATGAAATCAATGAAAAAAATTATGATATCGGTAAAATATGAATTAATTCGTGATTAGGAGCAGAAATGGAAGAGAATGATATATAATAAATAAATTTTACATTTCTATTTAAAAAAGTAGCTTTTTGCGTGAAATAATATAACAAATTTATGTTTTTTCTATGAAATCAATGAAAAAAATTATGATATCAATGAAATATGAATAAAATCGAATATAGGATCAAAAATGGAAGAAAATGATATGTAAAAAATAAATTTTATATTTCTATTTAAAAAAGTAGCTTTTTGCGTGAAATAATATAACAAATTCATGTTTTTTCTATGAAATTAATGAAAAAAATTATGATATCAATGAAATATGAATCAAATCGAATATAGGATCAAAAATGGAAGAAAATGATATATAAAAAATAAATTTTATATTTCTATTTGAAAAAGTAGCTTTTTGCGTGAAATAATATAACAAATTCATGTTTTTTCTATGAAATCAATGAAAAAAATTATGATATCGGTAAAATATGAATTAATTCGTGATTAGGACCAGAAATGGAAGAGAATGATATATAATAAATAAATTTTACATTTCTATTTAAAAAAGTAGCTTTTTGCGTGAAATAATATAACAAATTCATGTTTTTTCTATGAAATCAATGAAAAAAATTATGATATCAATGAAATATGAATCAAATCGAATATAGGATCAAAAATGGAAGAAAATGATATATAAAAAATAAATTTTATATTTCTATTTAAAAAAGTAGGATTTTGCCTGAATTAATATGAGAAATTCTGTTTTTTTCTATGAAATCAATGAAAAAAATTATGATATGGGTAAAATATGAATTAATTCGTGATTAGGACCAGAAATGGAAGAGAATGATATATAATAAATAAATTTTACATTTCTATTTAAAAAAGTAGCTTTTTGCGTGAAATAATATAACAAATTCATGTTTTTTCTATGAAATCAATGAAAAAAATTATGATATCAATGAAATATGAATCAAATCGAATATAGGATCAAAAATGGAAGAAAATGATATATAAAAAATAAATTTTATATTTCTATTTAAAAAAGTAGGATTTTGCCTGAATTAATATGAGAAATTCTGTTTTTTTCTATGAAATCAATGAAAAAAATTATGATATGGGTAAAATATGAATTAATTCGTGATTAGGACCAGAAATGGAAGAGAATGATATATAATAAATAAATTTTACATTTCTATTTAAAAAAGTAGCTTTTTGCGTGAAATAATATAACAAATTCATGTTTTTTCAATGAAATCATTGAAAAAAATTATGATATCGGTAAAATATGAATTAATTCTTGATTAGGACCAGAAATGGAAGAGAATGATATATAATAAATAAATTTTACATTTCTATTTAAAAAAGTACCTTTTTGCGTGAAATAATATAACAAATTCATGTTTTTTCTTGAAATCAATGAAAAAAATTTTGATATCGGTAAAATATGAATTAATTCTTGATTAGGACCAGAAATGGAAGAGAATGATATATAATAAATAAATTTTACATTTCTATTTAAAAAAGTACCTTTTTGCGTGAAATAATATAACAAATTCATGTTTTTTCAATGAAATCAATGAAAAAAATTATGATATCGGTAAAATATGAATTAATTCTTGATTAGGACCAGAAATGGAAGAGAATGATATATAAAAAATAAATTTTACATTTCTATTTAAAAAAGTAGGATTTTGCCTGAATTAATATGAGAAATTCTGTTTTTTTCTATGAAATCAATGAAAAAAATTATGATATCAATGAAATATGAATCAAATCGTATATAGGATCAAAAATGGAAGAAAATTATATATAAAAAATAAATTTTACATTTCTATTTAAAAAAGTAGGATTTTGCCTGAATTAATATGAGAAATTCTGTTTTTTTCTATGAAATCAATGAAAAAAATTATGATATCAATGAAATATGAATCAAATCGTATATAGGATCAAAAATGGAAGAAAATTATATATAAAAAATAAATTTTATATTTCTATTTAAAAAAGTAGGATTTTGCCTGAATTAATATGAGAAATTCTGTTTTTTTCTATGAAATCAATGAAAAAAATTATGATATCAATGAAATATGAATCAAATCGAATATAGGATCAAAAATGGAAGAAAATGATATATAAAAAATAAATTTTATATTTCTATTTAAAAAAGTAGGATTTTGCCTGAATTAATATGAGAAATTCTGTTTTTTTCTATGAAATCAATGAAAAAAATTTTGATATCGGTAAAATATGAATTAATTCTTGATTAGGACCAGAAATGGAAGAGAATGATATATAATAAATAAATTTTACATTTCTATTTAAAAAAGTAGCTTTTTGCGTGAAATAATATAACAAATTCATGTTTTTTCTATGAAATCAATGAAAAAAATTTTGATATCGGTAAAATATGAATTAATTCGTGATTAGGACCAGAAATGGAAGAGAATGATATATAATAAATAAATTTTACATTTCTATTTAAAAAAGTAGCTTTTTGCGTGAAATAATATAACAAATTCATGTTTTTTCTATGAAATCAATGAAAAAAATTATGATATCAATGAAATATGAATCAAATCGAATATAGGATCAAAAATGGAAGAAAATGATATTTAATAAATAAATGTTACATTTCTATTTAAAAAAGTAGCTTTTTGCGTGAAATAATATAACAAATTCATGTTTTTTCTATGAAATCAATGAAAAAAATTATGATATCAATGAAATATGAATCAAATCGAATATAGGATCAAAAATGGAAGAGAATGATATATAATAAATAAATTTTACATTTCTATTTAAAAAAGTAGCTTTTTGCGTGAAATAATATAACAAATTCATGTTTTTTCTATGAAATCAATGAAAAAAATTATGATATCAATGAAATATGAATCAAATCGAATATAGGATCAAAAATGGAAGAAAATGATATATAAAAAATAAATTTTATATTTCTATTTAAAAAAGTAGGATTTTGCCTGAATTTAATGAGAAATTCTGTTTTTTTCTATGAAATCAATGAAAAAAATTATGATATCTGTAAAATATGAATTAATTCGTGATTAGGACCAGAAATGGAAGAGAATGATATATAATAAATAAATTTTACATTTCTATTTAAAAAAGTAGCTTTTTGCGTGAAATAATATAACAAATTCTGTTTTTTTCTATGAAATCAATGAAAAAAATTATGATATCGGTAAAATATGAATTAATTCGTGATTAGGACCAGAAATGGAAGAGAATGATATATAATAAATAAATTTTACATTTCTATTTAAAAAAGTAGCTTTTTGCGTGAAATAATATAACAAATTCATGTTTTTTCTATGAAATCAATGAAAAAAATTATGATATCAATGAAATATGAATCAAATCGAATATAGGATCAAAAATGCAAGAAAATGATATATAAAAAATAAATTTTATATTTCTATTTAAAAAAGTAGGATTTTGCCTGAATTAATATGAGAAATTCTGTTTTTTTCTATGAAATCAATGAAAAAAATTATGATATCTGTAAAATATGAATTAATTCTTGATTAGGACCAGAAATGGAAGAGAATGATATATAATAAATAAATTTTATATTTCTATTTAAAAAAGTAGGATTTTGCCTGAATTAATATGAGAAATTCTGTTTTTTTCTATGAAATCAATGAAAAAAATTATGATATCGGTAAAATATGAATTAATTCGTGATTAGGACCAGAAATGGAAGAGAATGATATATAATAAATAAATTTTACATTTCTATTTAAAAAAGTAGCTTTTTGCGTTAAATAATATAACAAATTCATGTTTTTTCTATGAAATTAATGAAAAAAATTAATATATCAATGAAATATGAATCAAATCGAATATAGGATCAAAAATGGAAGAAAATTATATATAAAAAATAAATTTTATATTTCTATTTAAAAAAGTAGCTTTTTGCGTGAAATAATATAACAAATTCATGTTTTTTCTATGAAATTAATGAAAAAAATTATGATATCAATGAAATATGAATCAAATCGAATATAGGATCAAAAATGGAAGAAAATGATATATAAAAAATAAATTTTATATTTCTATTTGAAAAAGTAGCTTTTTGCGTGAAATAATATAACAAATTCATGTTTTTTCTATGAAATCAATGAAAAAAATTATGATATCGGTAAAATATGAATTAATTCGTGATTAGGACCAGAAATGGAAGAGAATGATATATAATAAATAAATTTTACATTTCTATTTAAAAAAGTAGCTTTTTGCGTGAAATAATATAACAAATTTATGTTTTTTCTATGAAATCAATGAAAAAAATTATGATATCAATGAAATATGAATAAAATCGAATATAGGATCAAAAATGGAAGAAAATGATATATAAAAAATAAATTTTATATTTCTATTTAAAAAAGTAGCTTTTTGCGTGAAATAATATAACAAATTCATGTTTTTTCTATGAAATCAATGAAAAAAATTATGATATCGGTAAAATATGAATTAATTCGTGATTAGGAGCAGAAATGGAAGAGAATGATATATAATAAATAAATTTTACATTTCTATTTAAAAAAGTAGCTTTTTGCGTGAAATAATATAACAAATTTATGTTTTTTCTATGAAATCAATGAAAAAAATTATGATATCAATGAAATATGAATAAAATCGAATATAGGATCAAAAATGGAAGAAAATGATATGTAAAAAATAAATTTTATATTTCTATTTAAAAAAGTAGCTTTTTGCGTGAAATAATATAACAAATTCATGTTTTTTCTATGAAATTAATGAAAAAAATTATGATATCAATGAAATATGAATCAAATCGAATATAGGATCAAAAATGGAAGAAAATGATATATAAAAAATAAATTTTATATTTCTATTTGAAAAAGTAGCTTTTTGCGTGAAATAATATAACAAATTCATGTTTTTTCTATGAAATCAATGAAAAAAATTATGATATCGGTAAAATATGAATTAATTCGTGATTAGGACCAGAAATGGAAGAGAATGATATATAATAAATAAATTTTACATTTCTATTTAAAAAAGTAGCTTTTTGCGTGAAATAATATAACAAATTCATGTTTTTTCAATGAAATCAATGAAAAAAATTATGATGATTATGATTTTGATATCGGTAAAATATGAATTAATTCGTGATTAGGACCAGAAATGGAAGAGAATGATATATAATAAATAAATTTTACATTTCTATTTAAAAAAGTAGCTTTTTGCGTGAAATAATATAACAAATTCATGTTTTTTCTATGAAATCAATGAAAAAAATTTTGATATCGGTAAAATATGAATTAATTCGTGATTAGGACCAGAAATGGAAGAGAATGATATATAATAAATAAATTTTACATTTCTATTTAAAAAAGTAGCTTTTTGCGTGAAATAATATAACAAATTCATGTTTTTTCTATGAAATCAATGAAAAAAATTATGATATCAATGAAATATGAATCAAATCGAATATAGGATCAAAAATGGAAGAAAATGATATATAAAAAATAAATTTTATATTTCTATTTAAAAAAGTAGGATTTTGCCTGAATTAATATGAGAAATTCTGTTTTTTTCTATGAAATCAATGAAAAAAATTATGATATGGGTAAAATATGAATTAATTCGTGATTAGGACCAGAAATGGAAGAGAATGATATATAATAAATAAATTTTACATTTCTATTTAAAAAAGTAGCTTTTTGCGTGAAATAATATAACAAATTCATGTTTTTTCTATGAAATCAATGAAAAAAATTATGATATCAATGAAATATGAATCAAATCGAATATAGGATCAAAAATGGAAGAAAATGATATATAAAAAATAAATTTTATATTTCTATTTAAAAAAGTAGGATTTTGCCTGAATTAATATGAGAAATTCTGTTTTTTTCTATGAAATCAATGAAAAAAATTATGATATGGGTAAAATATGAATTAATTCGTGATTAGGACCAGAAATGGAAGAGAATGATATATAATAAATAAATTTTACATTTCTATTTAAAAAAGTAGCTTTTTGCGTGAAATAATATAACAAATTCATGTTTTTTCAATGAAATCATTGAAAAAAATTATGATATCGGTAAAATATGAATTAATTCTTGATTAGGACCAGAAATGGAAGAGAATGATATATAATAAATAAATTTTACATTTCTATTTAAAAAAGTACCTTTTTGCGTGAAATAATATAACAAATTCATGTTTTTTCTTGAAATCAATGAAAAAAATTTTGATATCGGTAAAATATGAATTAATTCTTGATTAGGACCAGAAATGGAAGAGAATGATATATAATAAATAAATTTTACATTTCTATTTAAAAAAGTACCTTTTTGCGTGAAATAATATAACAAATTCATGTTTTTTCAATGAAATCAATGAAAAAAATTATGATATCGGTAAAATATGAATTAATTCGTGATTAGGACCAGAAATGGAAGAGAATGATATATAATAAATAAATTTTACATTTCTATTTAAAAAAGTAGCTTTTTGCGTGAAATAATATAACAAATTCATGTTTTTTCTATGAAATCAATGAAAAAAATTTTGATATCGGTAAAATATGAATTAATTCTTGATTAGGACCAGAAATGGAAGAGAATGATATATAAAAAATAAATTTTACATTTCTATTTAAAAAAGTAGGATTTTGCCTGAATTAATATGAGAAATTCTGTTTTTTTCTATGAAATCAATGAAAAAAATTATGATATCAATGAAATATGAATCAAATCGTATATAGGATCAAAAATGGAAGAAAATTATATATAAAAAATAAATTTTACATTTCTATTTAAAAAAGTAGGATTTTGCCTGAATTAATATGAGAAATTCTGTTTTTTTCTATGAAATCAATGAAAAAAATTATGATATCAATGAAATATGAATCAAATCGTATATAGGATCAAAAATGGAAGAAAATTATATATAAAAAATAAATTTTATATTTCTATTTAAAAAAGTAGGATTTTGCCTGAATTAATATGAGAAATTCTGTTTTTTTCTATGAAATCAATGAAAAAAATTATGATATCAATGAAATATGAATCAAATCGAATATAGGATCAAAAATGGAAGAAAATGATATATAAAAAATAAATTTTATATTTCTATTTAAAAAAGTAGGATTTTGCCTGAATTAATATGAGAAATTCTGTTTTTTTCTATGAAATCAATGAAAAAAATTTTGATATCGGTAAAATATGAATTAATTCTTGATTAGGACCAGAAATGGAAGAGAATGATATATAATAAATAAATTTTACATTTCTATTTAAAAAAGTAGCTTTTTGCGTGAAATAATATAACAAATTCATGTTTTTTCTATGAAATCAATGAAAAAAATTTTGATATCGGTAAAATATGAATTAATTCGTGATTAGGACCAGAAATGGAAGAGAATGATATATAATAAATAAATTTTACATTTCTATTTAAAAAAGTAGCTTTTTGCGTGAAATAATATAACAAATTCATGTTTTTTCTATGAAATCAATGAAAAAAATTATGATATCAATGAAATATGAATCAAATCGAATATAGGATCAAAAATGGAAGAAAATGATATTTAATAAATAAATGTTACATTTCTATTTAAAAAAGTAGCTTTTTGCGTGAAATAATATAACAAATTCATGTTTTTTCTATGAAATCAATGAAAAAAATTATGATATCAATGAAATATGAATCAAATCGAATATAGGATCAAAAATGGAAGAGAATGATATATAATAAATAAATTTTACATTTCTATTTAAAAAAGTAGCTTTTTGCGTGAAATAATATAACAAATTCATGTTTTTTCTATGAAATCAATGAAAAAAATTATGATATCAATGAAATATGAATCAAATCGAATATAGGATCAAAAATGGAAGAAAATGATATATAAAAAATAAATTTTATATTTCTATTTAAAAAAGTAGGATTTTGCCTGAATTTAATGAGAAATTCTGTTTTTTTCTATGAAATCAATGAAAAAAATTATGATATCTGTAAAATATGAATTAATTCGTGATTAGGACCAGAAATGGAAGAGAATGATATATAATAAATAAATTTTACATTTCTATTTAAAAAAGTAGCTTTTTGCGTGAAATAATATAACAAATTCTGTTTTTTTCTATGAAATCAATGAAAAAAATTATGATATCGGTAAAATATGAATTAATTCGTGATTAGGACCAGAAATGGAAGAGAATGATATATAATAAATAAATTTTACATTTCTATTTAAAAAAGTAGCTTTTTGCGTGAAATAATATAACAAATTCATGTTTTTTCTATGAAATCAATGAAAAAAATTATGATATCAATGAAATATGAATCAAATCGTATATAGGATCAAAAATGGAAGAAAATGATATATAAAAAATAAATTTTATATTTCTATTTAAAAAAGTAGGATTTTGCCTGAATTAATATGAGAAATTCTGTTTTTTTCTATGAAATCAATGAAAAAAATTATGATATCGGTAAAATATGAATTAATTCGTGATTTGGACCAGAAATGGAAGAGAATGATATATAATAAATAAATTTTACATTTCTATTTAAAAAAGTAGCTTTTTGCGTGAAATAATATAACAAATTCATGTTTTTTCTATGAAATCAATGAAAAAAATTATGATATCAATGAAATATGAATCAAATCGAATATAGGATCAAAAATGGAAGAAAATGATATATAAAAAATAAATTTTATATTTCTATTTAAAAAAGTAGGATTTTGCCTGAATTTAATGAGAAATTCTGTTTTTTTCTATGAAATCAATGAAAAAAATTATGATATCTGTAAAATATGAATTAATTCGTGATTAGGACCAGAAATGGAAGAGAATGATATATAATAAATAAATTTTACATTTCTATTTAAAAAAGTAGCTTTTTGCGTGAAATAATATAACAAATTCTGTTTTTTTCTATGAAATCAATGAAAAAAATTATGATATCGGTAAAATATGAATTAATTCGTGATTAGGACCAGAAATGGAAGAGAATGATATATAATAAATAAATTTTACATTTCTATTTAAAAAAGTAGCTTTTTGCGTGAAATAATATAACAAATTCATGTTTTTTCTATGAAATCAATGAAAAAAATTATGATATCAATGAAATATGAATCAAATCGTATATAGGATCAAAAATGGAAGAAAATGATATATAAAAAATAAATTTTATATTTCTATTTAAAAAAGTAGGATTTTGCCTGAATTAATATGAGAAATTCTGTTTTTTTCTATGAAATCAATGAAAAAAATTATGATATCGGTAAAATATGAATTAATTCGTGATTTGGACCAGAAATGGAAGAGAATGATATATAATAAATAAATTTTACATTTCTATTTAAAAAAGTAGCTTTTTGCGTGAAATAATATAACAAATTCATGTTTTTTCTATGAAATCAATGAAAAAAATTATGATATCAATGAAATATGAATCAAATCGAATATAGGATCAAAAATGGAAGAAAATGATATATAAAAAATAAATTTTATATTTCTATTTAAAAAAGTAGGATTTTGCCTGAATTAATATGAGAAATTCTGTTTTTTTCTATGAAATCAATGAAAAAAATTATGATATCTGTAAAATATGAATTAATTCTTGATTAGGACCAGAAATGGAAGAGAATGATATATAATAAATAAATTTTATATTTCTATTTAAAAAAGTAGGATTTTGCCTGAATTAATATGAGAAATTCTGTTTTTTTCTATGAAATCAATGAAAAAAATTATGATATCGGTAAAATATGAATTAATTCGTGATTAGGACCAGAAATGGAAGAGAATGATATATAATAAATAAATTTTACATTTCTATTTAAAAAAGTAGCTTTTTGCGTTAAATAATATAACAAATTCATGTTTTTTCTATGAAATTAATGAAAAAAATTAATATATCAATGAAATATGAATCAAATCGAATATAGGATCAAAAATGGAAGAAAATTATATATAAAAAATAAATTTTATATTTCTATTTAAAAAAGTAGCTTTTTGCGTGAAATAATATAACAAATTCATGTTTTTTCTATGAAATTAATGAAAAAAATTATGATATCAATGAAATATGAATCAAATCGAATATAGGATCAAAAATGGAAGAAAATGATATATAAAAAATAAATTTTATATTTCTATTTGAAAAAGTAGCTTTTTGCGTGAAATAATATAACAAATTCATGTTTTTTCTATGAAATCAATGAAAAAAATTATGATATCGGTAAAATATGAATTAATTCGTGATTAGGACCAGAAATGGAAGAGAATGATATATAATAAATAAATTTTACATTTCTATTTAAAAAAGTAGCTTTTTGCGTGAAATAATATAACAAATTTATGTTTTTTCTATGAAATCAATGAAAAAAATTATGATATCAATGAAATATGAATAAAATCGAATATAGGATCAAAAATGGAAGAAAATGATATATAAAAAATAAATTTTATATTTCTATTTAAAAAAGTAGCTTTTTGCGTGAAATAATATAACAAATTCATGTTTTTTCAATGAAATCAATGAAAAAAATTATGATGATTATGATTTTGATATCGGTAAAATATGAATTAATTCGTGATTAGGACCAGAAATGGAAGAGAATGATATATAATAAATAAATTTTACATTTCTATTTAAAAAAGTAGCTTTTTGCGTGAAATAATATAACAAATTCATGTTTTTTCTATGAAATCAATGAAAAAAATTATGATATCAATGAAATATGAATAAAATCGAATATAGGATCAAAAATGGAAGAAAATGATATGTAAAAAATAAATTTTATATTTCTATTTAAAAAAGTAGCTTTTTGCGTGAAATAATATAACAAATTCATGTTTTTTCTATGAAATTAATGAAAAAAATTATGATATCAATGAAATATGAATCAAATCGAATATAGGATCAAAAATGGAAGAAAATGATATATAAAAAATAAATTTTATATTTCTATTTGAAAAAGTAGCTTTTTGCGTGAAATAATATAACAAATTCATGTTTTTTCTATGAAATCAATGAAAAAAATTATGATATCGGTAAAATATGAATTAATTCGTGATTAGGACCAGAAATGGAAGAGAATGATATATAATAAATAAATTTTACATTTCTATTTAAAAAAGTAGCTTTTTGCGTGAAATAATATAACAAATTCATGTTTTTTCAATGAAATCAATGAAAAAAATTATGATGATTATGATTTTGATATCGGTAAAATATGAATTAATTCGTGATTAGGACCAGAAATGGAAGAGAATGATATATAATAAATAAATTTTACATTTCTATTTAAAAAAGTAGCTTTTTGCGTGAAATAATATAACAAATTCATGTTTTTTCTATGAAATCAATGAAAAAAATTTTGATATCGGTAAAATATGAATTAATTCGTGATTAGGACCAGAAATGGAAGAGAATGATATATAATAAATAAATTTTACATTTCTATTTAAAAAAGTAGCTTTTTGCGTGAAATAATATAACAAATTCATGTTTTTTCTATGAAATCAATGAAAAAAATTATGATATCAATGAAATATGAATCAAATCGAATATAGGATCAAAAATGGAAGAAAATGATATATAAAAAATAAATTTTATATTTCTATTTAAAAAAGTAGGATTTTGCCTGAATTAATATGAGAAATTCTGTTTTTTTCTATGAAATCAATGAAAAAAATTATGATATGGGTAAAATATGAATTAATTCGTGATTAGGACCAGAAATGGAAGAGAATGATATATAATAAATAAATTTTACATTTCTATTTAAAAAAGTAGCTTTTTGCGTGAAATAATATAACAAATTCATGTTTTTTCAATGAAATCATTGAAAAATATTATGATATCGGTAAAATATGAATTAATTCGTGATTAGGACCAGAAATGGAAGAGAATGATATATAATAAATAAATTTTACATTTCTATTTAAAAAAGTAGCTTTTTGCGTGAAATAATATAACAAATTCATGTTTTTTCTATGAAATCAATGAAAAAAATTATGATATCAATGAAATATGAATCAAATCGAATATAGGATCAAAAATGGAAGAAAATGATATATAAAAAATAAATTTTATATTTCTATTTAAAAAAGTAGGATTTTGCCTGAATTAATATGAGAAATTCTGTTTTTTTCTATGAAATCAATGAAAAAAATTATGATATGGGTAAAATATGAATTAATTCGTGATTAGGACCAGAAATGGAAGAGAATGATATATAATAAATAAATTTTACATTTCTATTTAAAAAAGTAGCTTTTTGCGTGAAATAATATAACAAATTCATGTTTTTTCAATGAAATCATTGAAAAAAATTATGATATCGGTAAAATATGAATTAATTCTTGATTAGGACCAGAAATGGAAGAGAATGATATATAATAAATAAATTTTACATTTCTATTTAAAAAAGTACCTTTTTGCGTGAAATAATATAACAAATTCATGTTTTTTCTTGAAATCAATGAAAAAAATTTTGATATCGGTAAAATATGAATTAATTCTTGATTAGGACCAGAAATGGAAGAGAATGATATATAATAAATAAATTTTACATTTCTATTTAAAAAAGTACCTTTTTGCGTGAAATAATATAACAAATTCATGTTTTTTCAATGAAATCAATGAAAAAAATTATGATATCGGTAAAATATGAATTAATTCGTGATTAGGACCAGAAATGGAAGAGAATGATATATAATAAATAAATTTTACATTTCTATTTAAAAAAGTAGCTTTTTGCGTGAAATAATATAACAAATTCATGTTTTTTCTATGAAATCAATGAAAAAAATTTTGATATCGGTAAAATATGAATTAATTCTTGATTAGGACCAGAAATGGAAGAGAATGATATATAAAAAATAAATTTTACATTTCTATTTAAAAAAGTAGGATTTTGCCTGAATTAATATGAGAAATTCTGTTTTTTTCTATGAAATCAATGAAAAAAATTATGATATCAATGAAATATGAATCAAATCGTATATAGGATCAAAAATGGAAGAAAATTATATATAAAAAATAAATTTTACATTTCTATTTAAAAAAGTAGGATTTTGCCTGAATTAATATGAGAAATTCTGTTTTTTTCTATGAAATCAATGAAAAAAATTATGATATCAATGAAATATGAATCAAATCGTATATAGGATCAAAAATGGAAGAAAATTATATATAAAAAATAAATTTTATATTTCTATTTAAAAAAGTAGGATTTTGCCTGAATTAATATGAGAAATTCTGTTTTTTTCTATGAAATCAATGAAAAAAATTATGATATCAATGAAATATGAATCAAATCGAATATAGGATCAAAAATGGAAGAAAATGATATATAATAAATAAATTTTACATTTCTATTTAAAAAAGTAGCTTTTTGCGTGAAATAATATAACAAATTCATGTTTTTTCTATGAAATCAATGAAAAAAATTATGATATCAATGAAATATGAATCAAATCGAATATAGGATCAAAAATGGAAGAAAATGATATATAAAAAATAAATTTTATATTTCTATTTAAAAAAGTAGGATTTTGCCTGAATTAATATGAGAAATTCTGTTTTTTTCTATGAAATCAATGAAAAAAATTTTGATATCGGTAAAATATGAATTAATTCTTGATTAGGACCAGAAATGGAAGAGAATGATATATAATAAATAAATTTTACATTTCTATTTAAAAAAGTAGCTTTTTGCGTGAAATAATATAACAAATTCATGTTTTTTCTATGAAATCAATGAAAAAAATTTTGATATCGGTAAAATATGAATTAATTCGTGATTAGGACCAGAAATGGAAGAGAATGATATATAATAAATAAATTTTACATTTCTATTTAAAAAAGTAGCTTTTTGCGTGAAATAATATAACAAATTCATGTTTTTTCTATGAAATCAATGAAAAAAATTATGATATCAATGAAATATGAATCAAATCGAATATAGGATCAAAAATGGAAGAAAATGATATATAATAAATAAATGTTACATTTCTATTTAAAAAAGTAGCTTTTTGCGTGAAATAATATAACAAATTCATGTTTTTTCTATGAAATCAATGAAAAAAATTATGATATCAATGAAATATGAATCAAATCGAATATAGGATCAAAAATGGAAGAGAATGATATATAATAAATAAATTTTACATTTCTATTTAAAAAAGTAGCTTTTTGCGTGAAATAATATAACAAATTCATGTTTTTTCTATGAAATCAATGAAAAAAATTATGATATCAATGAAATATGAATCAAATCGAATATAGGATCAAAAATGGAAGAAAATGATATATAAAAAATAAATTTTATATTTCTATTTAAAAAAGTAGGATTTTGCCTGAATTTAATGAGAAATTCTGTTTTTTTCTATGAAATCAATGAAAAAAATTATGATATCTGTAAAATATGAATTAATTCGTGATTAGGACCAGAAATGGAAGAGAATGATATATAATAAATAAATTTTACATTTCTATTTAAAAAAGTAGCTTTTTGCGTGAAATAATATAACAAATTCTGTTTTTTTCTATGAAATCAATGAAAAAAATTATGATATCGGTAAAATATGAATTAATTCGTGATTAGGACCAGAAATGGAAGAGAATGATATATAATAAATAAATTTTACATTTCTATTTAAAAAAGTAGCTTTTTGCGTGAAATAATATAACAAATTCATGTTTTTTCTATGAAATCAATGAAAAAAATTATGATATCAATGAAATATGAATCAAATCGTATATAGGATCAAAAATGGAAGAAAATGATATATAAAAAATAAATTTTATATTTCTATTTAAAAAAGTAGGATTTTGCCTGAATTAATATGAGAAATTCTGTTTTTTTCTATGAAATCAATGAAAAAAATTATGATATCGGTAAAATATGAATTAATTCGTGATTTGGACCAGAAATGGAAGAGAATGATATATAATAAATAAATTTTACATTTCTATTTAAAAAAGTAGCTTTTTGCGTGAAATAATATAACAAATTCATGTTTTTTCTATGAAATCAATGAAAAAAATTATGATATCAATGAAATATGAATCAAATCGAATATAGGATCAAAAATGGAAGAAAATGATATATAAAAAATAAATTTTATATTTCTATTTAAAAAAGTAGGATTTTGCCTGAATTAATATGAGAAATTCTGTTTTTTTCTATGAAATCAATGAAAAAAATTATGATATCTGTAAAATATGAATTAATTCTTGATTAGGACCAGAAATGGAAGAGAATGATATATAATAAATAAATTTTACATTTCTATTTAAAAAAGTAGCTTTTTGCGTGAAATAATATAACAAATTCATGTTTTTTCAATGAAATCAATGAAAAAAATTATGATGATTATGATTTTGATATCGGTAAAATATGAATTAATTCTTGATTAGGACCAGAAATGGAAGAGAATGATATATAATAAATAAATTTTACATTTCTATTTAAAAAAGTAGCTTTTTGCGTGAAATAATATAACAAATTTATGTTTTTTCAATGAAATCAATGAAAAAAATTATGATGATTATGATTTTGATATCGGTAAAATATGAATTAATTCGTGATTAGGACCAGAAATGGAAGAGAATGATATATAATAAATAAATTTTACATTTCTATTTAAAAAAGTAGCTTTTTGAGTGAAATAATATAACAAATTCATGTTTTTTCTATGAAATCAATGAAAAAAATTATGATATCGGTAAAATATGAATTAATTCTTGATTAGGACCAGAAATGGAAGAGAATGATATATAATAAATAAATTTTACATTTCTATTTAAAAAAGTAGCTTTTTGCGTGAAATAATATAACAAATTCATGTTTTTTCTATGAAATCAATGAAAAAAATTATGATATCAATGAAATATGAATCATATCGAATATAGGATCAAAAATGGAAGAAAATGATATATAAAAAATAAATTTTATATTTCTATTTAAAAAAGTAGGATTTTGCCTGAATTAATATGAGAAATTCTGTTTTTTTCTATGAAATCAATGAAAAAAATTTTGATATCGGTAAAATATGAATTAATTCGTGATTAGGACCAGAAATGGAAGAGAATGATATATAATAAATAAATTTTACATTTCTATTTAAAAAAGTAGCTTTTTGCGTGAAATAATATAACAAATTCATGTTTTTTCTATGAAATCAATGAAAAAAATTTTGATATCGGTAAAATATGAATTAATTCGTGATTAGGACCAGAAATGGAAGAGAATGATATATAATAAATAAATTTTACATTTCTATTTAAAAAAGTAGCTTTTTGCGTGAAATAATATAACAAATTCATGTTTTTTCTATGAAATCAATGAAAAAAATTATGATATCAATGAAATATGAATCAAATCGAATATAGGATCAAAAATGGAAGAAAATGATATATAAAAAATAAATTTTATATTTCTATTTAAAAAAGTAGGATTTTGCCTGAATTAATATGAGAAATTCTGTTTTTTTCTATGAAATCAATGAAAAAAATTTTGATATCGGTAAAATATGAATTAATTCGTGATTAGGACCAGAAATGGAAGAGAATGATATATAATAAATAAATTTTACATTTCTATTTAAAAAAGTAGCTTTTTGCGTGAAATAATATAACAAATTCATGTTTTTTCTATGAAATCAATGAAAAAAATTATGATATCAATGAAATATGAATAAAATCGAATATAGGATCAAAAATGGAAGAAAATGATATATAAAAAATAAATTTTATATTTCTATTTAAAAAAGTAGCTTTTTGCGTGAAATAATATAACAAATTCATGTTTTTTCTATGAAATTAATGAAAAAAATTATGATATCAATGAAATATGAATCAAATCGAATATAGGATCAAAAATGGAAGAAAATGATATATAAAAAATAAATTTTATATTTCTATTTAAAAAAGTAGGATTTTGCCTGAATTAATATGAGAAATTCTGTTTTTTTCTATGAAATTAATGAAAAAAATTATGATATCGGTAAAATATGAATTAATTCGTGATTAGGACCAGAAATGGAAGAGAATGATATATAATAAATAAATTTTACATTTCTATTTAAAAAAGTAGCTTTTTGCGTGAAATAATATAACAAATTCATGTTTTTTCTATGAAATTAATGAAAAAAATTAATATATCAATGAAATATGAATCAAATCGAATATAGGATCAAAAATGGAAGAAAATTATATATAAAAAATAAATTTTATATTTCTATTTAAAAAAGTAGCTTTTTGCGTGAAATAATATGAGAAATTCTGTTTTTTTCTATGAAATCAATGAAAAAAATTATGATATCGGTAAAATATGAATTAATTCGTGATTAGGACCAGAAATGGAAGAGAATGATATATAATAAATAAATTTTACATTTCTATTTAAAAAAGTAGCTTTTTGCGTGAAATAATATAACAAATTCATGTTTTTTCTATGAAATCAATGAAAAAAATTATGATATCAATGAAATATGAATAAAATCGAATATAGGATCAAAAATGGAAGAAAATGATATATAAAAAATAAATTTTATATTTCTATTTAAAAAAGTAGCTTTTTGCGTGAAATAATATAACAAATTCATGTTTTTTCTATGAAATTAATGAAAAAAATTATGATATCAATGAAATATGAATCAAATCGAATATAGGATCAAAAATGGAAGAAAATGATATATAAAAAATAAATTTTATATTTCTATTTAAAAAAGTAGGATTTTGCCTGAATTAATATGAGAAATTCTGTTTTTTTCTATGAAATCAATGAAAAAAATTATGATATCGGTAAAATATGAATTAATTCGTGATTAGGACCAGAAATGGAAGAGAATGATATATAATAAATAAATTTTACATTTCTATTTAAAAAAGTAGCTTTTTGCGTGAAATAATATAACAAATTCATGTTTTTTCTATGAAATTAATGAAAAAAATTAATATATCAATGAAATATGAATCAAATCGAATATAGGATCAAAAATGGAAGAAAATTATATATAAAAAATAAATTTTATATTTCTATTTAAAAAAGTAGCTTTTTGCGTGAAATAATATGAGTAATTCTGTTTTTTTCTATGAAATCAATGAAAAAAATTATGATATCAATGAAATATGAATAAAATCGAATATAGGATCAAAAATGGAAGAAAATGATATATAAAAAATAAATTTTATATTTCTATTTGAAAAAGTAGCTTTTTGCGTGAAATAATATAACAAATTCATGTTTTTTCTATGAAATTAATGAAAAAAATTATGATATCAATGAAATATGAATCAAATCGAATATAGGATCAAAAATGGAAGAAAATGATATATAAAAAATAAATTTTATATTTCTATTTGAAAAAGTAGCTTTTTGCGTGAAATAATATAACAAATTCATGTTTTTTCTATGAAATCAATGAAAAAAATTATGATATCAATGAAATATGAATCAAATCGTATATAGGATCAAAAATGGAAGAAAATGATATATAAAAAATAAATTTTATATTTCTATTTAAAAAAGTAGGATTTTGCCTGAATTAATATGAGAAATTCTGTTTTTTTCTATGAAATCAATGAAAAAAATTATGATATCGGTAAAATATGAATTAATTCGTGATTAGGACCAGAAATGGAAGAGAATGATATATAATAAATAAATTTTACATTTCTATTTAAAAAAGTAGCTTTTTGCGTGAAATAATATAACAAATTCATGTTTTTTCTATGAAATCAATGAAAAAAATTTTGATATCGGTAAAATATGAATTAATTCTTGATTTAGACCAGAAATGGAAGAGAATGATATATAATAAATAAATTTTACATTTCTATTTAAAAAAGTAGCTTTTTGCGTGAAATAATATAACAAATTCATGTTTTTTCTATGAAATCAATGAAAAAAATTATGATATCGGTAAAATATGAATTAATTCGTGATTAGGAGCAGAAATGGAAGAGAATGATATATAATAAATAAATTTTACATTTCTATTTAAAAAAGTAGCTTTTTGCGTGAAATAATATAACAAATTTATGTTTTTTCTATGAAATCAATGAAAAAAATTATGATATCAATGAAATATGAATAAAATCGAATATAGGATCAAAAATGGAAGAAAATGATATATAAAAAATAAATTTTATATTTCTATTTAAAAAAGTAGCTTTTTGCGTGAAATAATATAACAAATTCATGTTTTTTCTATGAAATCAATGAAAAAAATTATGATATCAATGAAATATGAATAAAATCGAATATAGGATCAAAAATGGAAGAAAATGATATATAAAAAATAAATTTTATATTTCTATTTAAAAAAGTAGCTTTTTGCGTGAAATAATATAACAAATTCATGTTTTTTCTATGAAATTAATGAAAAAAATTATGATATCAATGAAATATGAATCAAATCGAATATAGGATCAAAAATGGAAGAAAATGATATATAAAAAATAAATTTTATATTTCTATTTGAAAAAGTAGCTTTTTGCGTGAAATAATATAACAAATTCATGTTTTTTCTATGAAATCAATGAAAAAAATTTTGATATCAGTAAAATATGAATTAATTCTTGATTTGGACCAGAAATGGAAGAGAATGATATATAATAAATAAATTTTACATTTCTATTTAAAAAAGTAGCTTTTTGCGTGAAATAATATAACAAATTCATGTTTTTTCTATGAAATCAATGAAAAAAATTATGATATCGGTAAAATATGAATTAATTCGTGATTAGGACCAGAAATGGAAGAGAATGATATATAATAAATAAATTTTACATTTCTATTTAAAAAAGTAGCTTTTTGCGTGAAATAATATAACAAATTCATGTTTTTTCTATGAAATCAATGAAAAAAATTTTGATATCGGTAAAATATGAATTAATTATTGATTTGGACCAGAAATGGAAGAGAATGATATATAATAAATAAATTTTACATTTCTATTTAAAAAAGTAGCTTTTTGCGTGAAATAATATAACAAATTCATGTTTTTTCAATGAAATCAATGAAAAAAATTATGATATCAATGAAATATGAATCAAATCGAATATAGGATCAAATATGGAAGAAAATGATATATAAAAAATAAATTTTATATTTCTATTTAAAAAAGTAGGATTTTGCCTGAATTAATATGAGAAATTCTGTTTTTTTCTATGAAATCAATGAAAAAAATTATGATATCGGTAAAATATGAATTAATTCGTGTTTAGGACCAGAAATGAAAGAGAATGATATATAATAAATAAATTTTACATTTCTATTTAAAAAAGTAGCTTTTTGCGTGAAATAATATAACAAATTCATGTTTTTTCTATGAAATCAATGAAAAAAATTATGATATCAATGAAATATGAATAAAATCGAATATAGGATCAAAAATGGAAGAAAATGATATATAAAAAATAAATTTTATATTTCTATTTAAAAAAGTAGCTTTTTGCGTGAAATAATATAACAAATTCATGTTTTTTCTATGAAATTAATGAAAAAAATTATGATATCAATGAAATATGAATCAAATCGAATATAGGATCAAAAATGGAAGAAAATGATATATAAAAAATAAATTTTATATTTCTATTTAAAAAAGTAGGATTTTGCCTGAATTAATATGAGAAATTCTGTTTTTTTCTATGAAATCAATGAAAAAAATTATGATATCGGTAAAATATGAATTAATTCGTGATTAGGACCAGAAATGGAAGAGAATGATATATAATAAATAAATTTTACATTTCTATTTAAAAAAGTAGCTTTTTGCGTTAAATAATATAACAAATTCATGTTTTTTCTATGAAATTAATGAAAAAAATTATGATATCAATGAAATATGAATCAAATCGAATATAGGATCAAAAATGGAAGAAAATTATATATAAAAAATAAATTTTATATTTCTATTTAAAAAAGTAGCTTTTTGCGTGAAATAATATGAGAAATTCTGTTTTTTTCTATGAAATCAATGAAAAAAATTATGATATCAATGAAATATGAATAAAATCGAATATAGGATCAAAAATGGAAGAAAATGATATATAAAAAATAAATTTTATATTTCTATTTAAAAAAGTAGCTTTTTGCGTGAAATAATATAACAAATTCATGTTTTTTCTATGAAATTAATGAAAAAAATTATGATATCAATGAAATATGAATCAAATCGAATATAGGATCAAAAATGGAAGAAAATGATATATAAAAAATAAATTTTATATTTCTATTTGAAAAAATAGCTTTTTGCGTGAAATAATATAACAAATTCATGTTTTTTCTATGAAATCAATGAAAAAAATTATGATATCGGTAAAATATGAATTAATTCGTGATTAGGACCAGAAATGGAAGAGAATGATATATAATAAATAAATTTTACATTTCTATTTAAAAAAGTAGCTTTTTGCGTGAAATAATATAACAAATTTATGTTTTTTCTATGAAATCAATGAAAAAAATTATGATATCAATGAAATATGAATAAAATCGAATATAGGATCAAAAATGGAAGAAAATGATATATAAAAAATAAATTTTATATTTCTATTTAAAAAGTAGCTTTTTGCGTGAAATAATATAACAAATTCATGTTTTTTCTATGAAATTAATGAAAAAAATTATGATATCAATGAAATATGAATCAAATCGAATATAGGATCAAAAATGGAAGAAAATGATATATAAAAAATAAATTTTATATTTCTATTTGAAAAAGTAGCTTTTTGCGTGAAATAATATAACAAATTCATGTTTTTTCTATGAAATCAATGAAAAAAATTTTGATATCGGTAAAATATGAATTAATTCTTGATTTGGACCAGAAATGGAAGAGAATGATATATAATAAATAAATTTTACATTTCTATTTAAAAAAGTAGCTTTTTGCGTGAAATAATATAACAAATTCATGTTTTTTCTATGAAATCAATGAAAAAAATTATGATATCGGTAAAATATGAATTAATTCGTGATTAGGACCAGAAATGGAAGAGAATGATATATAATAAATAAATTTTACATTTCTATTTAAAAAAGTAGCTTTTTGCGTGAAATAATATAACAAATTCATGTTTTTTCTATGAAATCAATGAAAAAAATTATGATATCAATGAAATATGAATCAAATCGAATATAGGATCAAAAATGGAAGAAAATGATATATAAAAAATAAATTTTATATTTCTATTTAAAAAAGTAGGATTTTGCCTGAATTAATATGAGAAATTCTGTTTTTTTCTATGAAATCAATGAAAAAAATTTTGATATCGGTAAAATATGAATTAATTCTTGATTAGGACCAGAAATGGAAGAGAATGATATATAATAAATAAATTTTACATTTCTATTTAAAAAAGTAGCTTTTTGCGTGAAATAATATAACAAATTCATGTTTTTTCTATGAAATCAATGAAAAAAATTTTGATATCGGTAAAATATGAATTAATTCGTGATTAGGACCAGAAATGGAAGAGAATGATATATAATAAATAAATTTTACATTTCTATTTAAAAAAGTAGCTTTTTGCGTGAAATAATATAACAAATTCATGTTTTTTCTATGAAATCAATGAAAAAAATTATGATATCAATGAAATATGAATCAAATCGAATATAGGATCAAAAATGGAAGAAAATGATATATAATAAATAAATGTTACATTTCTATTTAAAAAAGTAGCTTTTTGCGTGAAATAATATAACAAATTCATGTTTTTTCTATGAAATCAATGAAAAAAATTATGATATCAATGAAATATGAATCAAATCGAATATAGGATCAAAAATGGAAGAAAATGATATATAAAAAATAAATTTTATATTTCTATTTGAAAAAGTAGCTTTTTGCGTGAAATAATATAACAAATTCATGTTTTTTCTATGAAATCAATGAAAAAAATTATGATATCAATGAAATATGAATCAAATCGAATATAGGATCAAAAATGGAAGAAAATGATATATAAAAAATAAATTTTATATTTCTATTTAAAAAAGTAGGATTTTGCCTGAATTTAATGAGAAATTCTGTTTTTTTCTATGAAATCAATGAAAAAAATTATGATATCTGTAAAATATGAATTAATTCGTGATTAGGACCAGAAATGGAAGAGAATGATATATAATAAATAAATTTTACATTTCTATTTAAAAAAGTAGCTTTTTGCGTGAAATAATATAACAAATTCTGTTTTTTTCTATGAAATCAATGAAAAAAATTATGATATCGGTAAAATATGAATTAATTCGTGATTAGGACCAGAAATGGAAGAGAATGATATATAATAAATAAATTTTACATTTCTATTTAAAAAAGTAGCTTTTTGCGTGAAATAATATAACAAATTCATGTTTTTTCTATGAAATCAATGAAAAAAATTATGATATCAATGAAATATGAATCAAATCGTATATAGGATCAAAAATGGAAGAAAATGATATATAAAAAATAAATTTTATATTTCTATTTAAAAAAGTAGGATTTTGCCTGAATTAATATGAGAAATTCTGTTTTTTTCTATGAAATCAATGAAAAAAATTATGATATCGGTAAAATATGAATTAATTCGTGATTTGGACCAGAAATGGAAGAGAATGATATATAATAAATAAATTTTACATTTCTATTTAAAAAAGTAGCTTTTTGCGTGAAATAATATAACAAATTCATGTTTTTTCTATGAAATCAATGAAAAAAATTATGATATCAATGAAATATGAATCAAATCGAATATAGGATCAAAAATGGAAGAAAATGATATATAAAAAATAAATTTTATATTTCTATTTAAAAAAGTAGGATTTTGCCTGAATTAATATGAGAAATTCTGTTTTTTTCTATGAAATCAATGAAAAAAATTATGATATCTGTAAAATATGAATTAATTCTTGATTAGGACCAGAAATGGAAGAGAATGATATATAATAAATAAATTTTACATTTCTATTTAAAAAAGTAGCTTTTTGCGTGAAATAATATAACAAATTCATGTTTTTTCAATGAAATCAATGAAAAAAATTATGATGATTATGATTTTGATATGGGTAAAATATGAATTAATTCGTGATTAGGACCAGAAATGGAAGAGAATGATATATAATAAATAAATTTTACATTTCTATTTAAAAAAGTAGCTTTTTGCGTGAAATAATATAACAAATTCATGTTTTTTCAATGAAATCATTGAAAAATATTATGATATCGGTAAAATATGAATTAATTCGTGATTAGGACCAGAAATGGAAGAGAATGATATATAATAAATAAATTTTACATTTCTATTTAAAAAAGTAGCTTTTTGCGTGAAATAATATAACAAATTCATGTTTTTTCTATGAAATCAATGAAAAAAATTATGATATCAATGAAATATGAATCAAATCGAATATAGGATCAAAAATGGAAGAAAATGATATATAAAAAATAAATTTTATATTTCTATTTAAAAAAGTAGGATTTTGCCTGAATTAATATGAGAAATTCTGTTTTTTTCTATGAAATCAATGAAAAAAATTATGATATGGGTAAAATATGAATTAATTCGTGATTAGGACCAGAAATGGAAGAGAATGATATATAATAAATAAATTTTACATTTCTATTTAAAAAAGTAGCTTTTTGCGTGAAATAATATAACAAATTCATGTTTTTTCAATGAAATCATTGAAAAATATTATGATATCGGTAAAATATGAATTAATTCGTGATTAGGACCAGAAATGGAAGAGAATGATATATAATAAATAAATTTTACATTTCTATTTAAAAAAGTAGCTTTTTGCGTGAAATAATATAACAAATTCATGTTTTTTCTATGAAATCAATGAAAAAAATTATGATATCAATGAAATATGAATCAAATCGAATATAGGATCAAAAATGGAAGAAAATGATATATAAAAAATAAATTTTATATTTCTATTTAAAAAAGTAGGATTTTGCCTGAATTAATATGAGAAATTCTGTTTTTTTCTATGAAATCAATGAAAAAAATTATGATATGGGTAAAATATGAATTAATTCGTGATTAGGACCAGAAATGGAAGAGAATGATATATAATAAATAAATTTTACATTTCTATTTAAAAAAGTAGCTTTTTGCGTGAAATAATATAACAAATTCATGTTTTTTCAATGAAATCATTGAAAAAAATTATGATATCGGTAAAATATGAATTAATTCTTGATTAGGACCAGAAATGGAAGAGAATGATATATAATAAATAAATTTTACATTTCTATTTAAAAAAGTACCTTTTTGCGTGAAATAATATAACAAATTCATGTTTTTTCTTGAAATCAATGAAAAAAATTTTGATATCGGTAAAATATGAATTAATTCTTGATTAGGACCAGAAATGGAAGAGAATGATATATAATAAATAAATTTTACATTTCTATTTAAAAAAGTACCTTTTTGCGTGAAATAATATAACAAATTCATGTTTTTTCAATGAAATCAATGAAAAAAATTATGATATCGGTAAAATATGAATTAATTCGTGATTAGGACCAGAAATGGAAGAGAATGATATATAAAAAATAAATTTTACATTTCTATTTAAAAAAGTAGGATTTTGCCTGAATTAATATGAGAAATTCTGTTTTTTTCTATGAAATCAATGAAAAAAATTATGATATCAATGAAATATGAATCAAATCGTATATAGGATCAAAAATGGAAGAAAATGATATATAAAAAATAAATTTTATATTTCTATTTAAAAAAGTAGGATTTTGCCTGAATTAATATGAGAAATTCTGTTTTTTTCTATGAAATCAATGAAAAAAATTTTGATATCGGTAAAATATGAATTAATTCTTGATTAGGACCAGAAATGGAAGAGAATGATATATAATAAATAAATTTTACATTTCTATTTAAAAAAGTAGCTTTTTGCGTGAAATAATATAACAAATTCATGTTTTTTCTATGAAATCAATGAAAAAAATTTTGATATCGGTAAAATATGAATTAATTCGTGATTAGGACCAGAAATGGAAGAGAATGATATATAATAAATAAATTTTACATTTCTATTTAAAAAAGTAGCTTTTTGCGTGAAATAATATAACAAATTCATGTTTTTTCTATGAAATCAATGAAAAAAATTATGATATCAATGAAATATGAATCAAATCGAATATAGGATCAAAAATGGAAGAAAATGATATATAATAAATAAATGTTACATTTCTATTTAAAAAAGTAGCTTTTTGCGTGAAATAATATAACAAATTCATGTTTTTTCTATGAAATCAATGAAAAAAATTATGATATCAATGAAATATGAATCAAATCGAATATAGGATCAAAAATGGAAGAGAATGATATATAATAAATAAATTTTACATTTCTATTTAAAAAAGTAGCTTTTTGCGTGAAATAATATAACAAATTCATGTTTTTTCTATGAAATCAATGAAAAAAATTATGATATCAATGAAATATGAATCAAATCGAATATAGGATCAAAAATGGAAGAAAATGATATATAAAAAATAAATTTTATATTTCTATTTAAAAAAGTAGGATTTTGCCTGAATTTAATGAGAAATTCTGTTTTTTTCTATGAAATCAATGAAAAAAATTATGATATCTGTAAAATATGAATTAATTCGTGATTAGGACCAGAAATGGAAGAGAATGATATATAATAAATAAATTTTACATTTCTATTTAAAAAAGTAGCTTTTTGCGTGAAATAATATAACAAATTCTGTTTTTTTCTATGAAATCAATGAAAAAAATTATGATATCGGTAAAATATGAATTAATTCGTGATTAGGACCAGAAATGGAAGAGAATGATATATAATAAATAAATTTTACATTTCTATTTAAAAAAGTAGCTTTTTGCGTGAAATAATATAACAAATTCATGTTTTTTCTATGAAATCAATGAAAAAAATTATGATATCAATGAAATATGAATCAAATCGTATATAGGATCAAAAATGGAAGAAAATGATATATAAAAAATAAATTTTATATTTCTATTTAAAAAAGTAGGATTTTGCCTGAATTAATATGAGAAATTCTGTTTTTTTCTATGAAATCAATGAAAAAAATTATGATATCGGTAAAATATGAATTAATTCGTGATTTGGACCAGAAATGGAAGAGAATGATATATAATAAATAAATTTTACATTTCTATTTAAAAAAGTAGCTTTTTGCGTGAAATAATATAACAAATTCATGTTTTTTCTATGAAATCAATGAAAAAAATTATGATATCAATGAAATATGAATCAAATCGAATATAGGATCAAAAATGGAAGAAAATGATATATAAAAAATAAATTTTATATTTCTATTTAAAAAAGTAGGATTTTGCCTGAATTAATATGAGAAATTCTGTTTTTTTCTATGAAATCAATGAAAAAAATTATGATATCTGTAAAATATGAATTAATTCTTGATTAGGACCAGAAATGGAAGAGAATGATATATAATAAATAAATTTTACATTTCTATTTAAAAAAGTAGCTTTTTGCGTGAAATAATATAACAAATTCATGTTTTTTCAATGAAATCAATGAAAAAAATTATGATGATTATGATTTTGATATGGGTAAAATATGAATTAATTCGTGATTAGGACCAGAAATGGAAGAGAATGATATATAATAAATAAATTTTACATTTCTATTTAAAAAAGTAGCTTTTTGCGTGAAATAATATAACAAATTCATGTTTTTTCAATGAAATCATTGAAAAATATTATGATATCGGTAAAATATGAATTAATTCGTGATTAGGACCAGAAATGGAAGAGAATGATATATAATAAATAAATTTTACATTTCTATTTAAAAAAGTAGCTTTTTGCGTGAAATAATATAACAAATTCATGTTTTTTCTATGAAATCAATGAAAAAAATTATGATATCAATGAAATATGAATCAAATCGAATATAGGATCAAAAATGGAAGAAAATGATATATAAAAAATAAATTTTATATTTCTATTTAAAAAAGTAGGATTTTGCCTGAATTAATATGAGAAATTCTGTTTTTTTCTATGAAATCAATGAAAAAAATTATGATATGGGTAAAATATGAATTAATTCGTGATTAGGACCAGAAATGGAAGAGAATGATATATAATAAATAAATTTTACATTTCTATTTAAAAAAGTAGCTTTTTGCGTGAAATAATATAACAAATTCATGTTTTTTCAATGAAATCATTGAAAAATATTATGATATCGGTAAAATATGAATTAATTCGTGATTAGGACCAGAAATGGAAGAGAATGATATATAATAAATAAATTTTACATTTCTATTTAAAAAAGTAGCTTTTTGCGTGAAATAATATAACAAATTCATGTTTTTTCTATGAAATCAATGAAAAAAATTATGATATCAATGAAATATGAATCAAATCGAATATAGGATCAAAAATGGAAGAAAATGATATATAAAAAATAAATTTTATATTTCTATTTAAAAAAGTAGGATTTTGCCTGAATTAATATGAGAAATTCTGTTTTTTTCTATGAAATCAATGAAAAAAATTATGATATGGGTAAAATATGAATTAATTCGTGATTAGGACCAGAAATGGAAGAGAATGATATATAATAAATAAATTTTACATTTCTATTTAAAAAAGTAGCTTTTTGCGTGAAATAATATAACAAATTCATGTTTTTTCAATGAAATCATTGAAAAAAATTATGATATCGGTAAAATATGAATTAATTCTTGATTAGGACCAGAAATGGAAGAGAATGATATATAATAAATAAATTTTACATTTCTATTTAAAAAAGTACCTTTTTGCGTGAAATAATATAACAAATTCATGTTTTTTCTTGAAATCAATGAAAAAAATTTTGATATCGGTAAAATATGAATTAATTCTTGATTAGGACCAGAAATGGAAGAGAATGATATATAATAAATAAATTTTACATTTCTATTTAAAAAAGTACCTTTTTGCGTGAAATAATATAACAAATTCATGTTTTTTCAATGAAATCAATGAAAAAAATTATGATATCGGTAAAATATGAATTAATTCGTGATTAGGACCAGAAATGGAAGAGAATGATATATAATAAATAAATTTTACATTTCTATTTAAAAAAGTAGCTTTTTGCGTGAAATAATATAACAAATTCATGTTTTTTCTATGAAATCAATGAAAAAAATTTTGATATCGGTAAAATATGAATTAATTCTTGATTAGGACCAGAAATGGAAGAGAATGATATATAAAAAATAAATTTTACATTTCTATTTAAAAAAGTAGGATTTTGCCTGAATTAATATGAGAAATTCTGTTTTTTTCTATGAAATCAATGAAAAAAATTATGATATCAATGAAATATGAATCAAATCGTATCATATATAAAAAATAAATTTTACATTTCTAGGATCAAAAATGGAAGAAAATTATATATAAAAAATAAATTTTACATTTCTATTTAAAAAAGTAGGATTTTGCCTGAATTAATATAATAGGATCAAAAATGGAAGAAAATTATATATAAAAAATAAATTTTACATTTCTATTTAAAAAAGTAGGATTTTGCCTGAATTAATATGAGAAATTCTGTTTTTTTCTATGAAATCAATGAAAAAAATTATGATATCAATGAAATATGAATCAAATCGTATATAGGATCAAAAATGGAAGAAAATTATATATAAAAAATAAATTTTATATTTCTATTTAAAAAAGTAGGATTTTGCCTGAATTAATATGAGAAATTCTGTTTTTTTCTATGAAATCAATGAAAAAAATTATGATATCAATGAAATATGAATCAAATCGAATATAGGATCAAAAATGGAAGAAAATGATATATAATAAATAAATTTTACATTTCTATTTAAAAAAGTAGCTTTTTGCGTGAAATAATATAACAAATTCATGTTTTTTCTATGAAATCAATGAAAAAAATTATGATATCAATGAAATATGAATCAAATCGAATATAGGATCAAAAATGGAAGAAAATGATATATAAAAAATAAATTTTATATTTCTATTTAAAAAAGTAGGATTTTGCCTGAATTAATATGAGAAATTCTGTTTTTTTCTATGAAATCAATGAAAAAAATTTTGATATCGGTAAAATATGAATTAATTCTTGATTAGGACCAGAAATGGAAGAGAATGATATATAATAAATAAATTTTACATTTCTATTTAAAAAAGTAGCTTTTTGCGTGAAATAATATAACAAATTCATGTTTTTTCTATGAAATCAATGAAAAAAATTTTGATATCGGTAAAATATGAATTAATTCGTGATTAGGACCAGAAATGGAAGAGAATGATATATAATAAATAAATTTTACATTTCTATTTAAAAAAGTAGCTTTTTGCGTGAAATAATATAACAAATTCATGTTTTTTCTATGAAATCAATGAAAAAAATTATGATATCAATGAAATATGAATCAAATCGAATATAGGATCAAAAATGGAAGAAAATGATATATAATAAATAAATGTTACATTTCTATTTAAAAAAGTAGCTTTTTGCGTGAAATAATATAACAAATTCATGTTTTTTCTATGAAATCAATGAAAAAAATTATGATATCAATGAAATATGAATCAAATCGAATATAGGATCAAAAATGGAAGAGAATGATATATAATAAATAAATTTTACATTTCTATTTAAAAAAGTAGCTTTTTGCGTGAAATAATATAACAAATTCATGTTTTTTCTATGAAATCAATGAAAAAAATTATGATATCAATGAAATATGAATCAAATCGAATATAGGATCAAAAATGGAAGAAAATGATATATAAAAAATAAATTTTATATTTCTATTTAAAAAAGTAGGATTTTGCCTGAATTTAATGAGAAATTCTGTTTTTTTCTATGAAATCAATGAAAAAAATTATGATATCTGTAAAATATGAATTAATTCGTGATTAGGACCAGAAATGGAAGAGAATGATATATAATAAATAAATTTTACATTTCTATTTAAAAAAGTAGCTTTTTGCGTGAAATAATATAACAAATTCTGTTTTTTTCTATGAAATCAATGAAAAAAATTATGATATCGGTAAAATATGAATTAATTCGTGATTAGGACCAGAAATGGAAGAGAATGATATATAATAAATAAATTTTACATTTCTATTTAAAAAAGTAGCTTTTTGCGTGAAATAATATAACAAATTCATGTTTTTTCTATGAAATCAATGAAAAAAATTATGATATCAATGAAATATGAATCAAATCGTATATAGGATCAAAAATGGAAGAAAATGATATATAAAAAATAAATTTTATATTTCTATTTAAAAAAGTAGGATTTTGCCTGAATTAATATGAGAAATTCTGTTTTTTTCTATGAAATCAATGAAAAAAATTATGATATCGGTAAAATATGAATTAATTCGTGATTTGGACCAGAAATGGAAGAGAATGATATATAATAAATAAATTTTACATTTCTATTTAAAAAAGTAGCTTTTTGCGTGAAATAATATAACAAATTCATGTTTTTTCTATGAAATCAATGAAAAAAATTATGATATCAATGAAATATGAATCAAATCGAATATAGGATCAAAAATGGAAGAAAATGATATATAAAAAATAAATTTTATATTTCTATTTAAAAAAGTAGGATTTTGCCTGAATTAATATGAGAAATTCTGTTTTTTTCTATGAAATCAATGAAAAAAATTATGATATCTGTAAAATATGAATTAATTCTTGATTAGGACCAGAAATGGAAGAGAATGATATATAATAAATAAATTTTACATTTCTATTTAAAAAAGTAGCTTTTTGCGTGAAATAATATAACAAATTCATGTTTTTTCAATGAAATCAATGAAAAAAATTATGATGATTATGATTTTGATATCGGTAAAATATGAATTAATTCTTGATTAGGACCAGAAATGGAAGAGAATGATATATAATAAATAAATTTTACATTTCTATTTAAAAAAGTAGCTTTTTGCGTGAAATAATATAACAAATTTATGTTTTTTCAATGAAATCAATGAAAAAAATTATGATGATTATGATTTTGATATCGGTAAAATATGAATTAATTCGTGATTAGGACCAGAAATGGAAGAGAATGATATATAATAAATAAATTTTACATTTCTATTTAAAAAAGTAGCTTTTTGAGTGAAATAATATAACAAATTCATGTTTTTTCTATGAAATCAATGAAAAAAATTATGATATCGGTAAAATATGAATTAATTCTTGATTAGGACCAGAAATGGAAGAGAATGATATATAATAAATAAATTTTACATTTCTATTTAAAAAAGTAGCTTTTTGCGTGAAATAATATAACAAATTCATGTTTTTTCTATGAAATCAATGAAAAAAATTATGATATCAATGAAATATGAATCATATCGAATATAGGATCAAAAATGGAAGAAAATGATATATAAAAAATAAATTTTATATTTCTATTTAAAAAAGTAGGATTTTGCCTGAATTAATATGAGAAATTCTGTTTTTTTCTATGAAATCAATGAAAAAAATTTTGATATCGGTAAAATATGAATTAATTCGTGATTAGGACCAGAAATGGAAGAGAATGATATATAATAAATAAATTTTACATTTCTATTTAAAAAAGTAGCTTTTTGCGTGAAATAATATAACAAATTCATGTTTTTTCTATGAAATCAATGAAAAAAATTTTGATATCGGTAAAATATGAATTAATTCGTGATTAGGACCAGAAATGGAAGAGAATGATATATAATAAATAAATTTTACATTTCTATTTAAAAAAGTAGCTTTTTGCGTGAAATAATATAACAAATTCATGTTTTTTCTATGAAATCAATGAAAAAAATTATGATATCAATGAAATATGAATCAAATCGAATATAGGATCAAAAATGGAAGAAAATGATATATAAAAAATAAATTTTATATTTCTATTTAAAAAAGTAGGATTTTGCCTGAATTAATATGAGAAATTCTGTTTTTTTCTATGAAATCAATGAAAAAAATTTTGATATCGGTAAAATATGAATTAATTCGTGATTAGGACCAGAAATGGAAGAGAATGATATATAATAAATAAATTTTACATTTCTATTTAAAAAAGTAGCTTTTTGCGTGAAATAATATAACAAATTCATGTTTTTTCTATGAAATCAATGAAAAAAATTATGATATCAATGAAATATGAATAAAATCGAATATAGGATCAAAAATGGAAGAAAATGATATATAAAAAATAAATTTTATATTTCTATTTAAAAAAGTAGCTTTTTGCGTGAAATAATATAACAAATTCATGTTTTTTCTATGAAATTAATGAAAAAAATTATGATATCAATGAAATATGAATCAAATCGAATATAGGATCAAAAATGGAAGAAAATGATATATAAAAAATAAATTTTATATTTCTATTTAAAAAAGTAGGATTTTGCCTGAATTAATATGAGAAATTCTGTTTTTTTCTATGAAATTAATGAAAAAAATTATGATATCGGTAAAATATGAATTAATTCGTGATTAGGACCAGAAATGGAAGAGAATGATATATAATAAATAAATTTTACATTTCTATTTAAAAAAGTAGCTTTTTGCGTGAAATAATATAACAAATTCATGTTTTTTCTATGAAATTAATGAAAAAAATTAATATATCAATGAAATATGAATCAAATCGAATATAGGATCAAAAATGGAAGAAAATTATATATAAAAAATAAATTTTATATTTCTATTTAAAAAAGTAGCTTTTTGCGTGAAATAATATGAGAAATTCTGTTTTTTTCTATGAAATCAATGAAAAAAATTATGATATCGGTAAAATATGAATTAATTCGTGATTAGGACCAGAAATGGAAGAGAATGATATATAATAAATAAATTTTACATTTCTATTTAAAAAAGTAGCTTTTTGCGTGAAATAATATAACAAATTCATGTTTTTTCTATGAAATCAATGAAAAAAATTATGATATCAATGAAATATGAATAAAATCGAATATAGGATCAAAAATGGAAGAAAATGATATATAAAAAATAAATTTTATATTTCTATTTAAAAAAGTAGCTTTTTGCGTGAAATAATATAACAAATTCATGTTTTTTCTATGAAATTAATGAAAAAAATTATGATATCAATGAAATATGAATCAAATCGAATATAGGATCAAAAATGGAAGAAAATGATATATAAAAAATAAATTTTATATTTCTATTTAAAAAAGTAGGATTTTGCCTGAATTAATATGAGAAATTCTGTTTTTTTCTATGAAATCAATGAAAAAAATTATGATATCGGTAAAATATGAATTAATTCGTGATTAGGACCAGAAATGGAAGAGAATGATATATAATAAATAAATTTTACATTTCTATTTAAAAAAGTAGCTTTTTGCGTTAAATAATATAACAAATTCATGTTTTTTCTATGAAATTAATGAAAAAAATTAATATATCAATGAAATATGAATCAAATCGAATATAGGATCAAAAATGGAAGAAAATTATATATAAAAAATAAATTTTATATTTCTATTTAAAAAAGTAGCTTTTTGCGTGAAATAATATGAGTAATTCTGTTTTTTTCTATGAAATCAATGAAAAAAATTATGATATCAATGAAATATGAATAAAATCGAATATAGGATCAAAAATGGAAGAAAATGATATATAAAAAATAAATTTTATATTTCTATTTAAAAAAGTAGCTTTTTGCGTGAAATAATATAACAAATTCATGTTTTTTCTATGAAATTAATGAAAAAAATTATGATATCAATGAAATATGAATCAAATCGAATATAGGATCAAAAATGGAAGAAAATGATATATAAAAAATAAATTTTATATTTCTATTTGAAAAAGTAGCTTTTTGCGTGAAATAATATAACAAATTCATGTTTTTTCTATGAAATCAATGAAAAAAATTTTGATATCGGTAAAATATGAATTAATTCTTGATTTGGACCAGAAATGGAAGAGAATGATATATAATAAATAAATTTTACATTTCTATTTAAAAAAGTAGCTTTTTGCGTGAAATAATATAACAAATTCATGTTTTTTCTATGAAATCAATGAAAAAAATTATGATATCGGTAAAATATGAATTAATTCGTGATTAGGAGCAGAAATGGAAGAGAATGATATATAATAAATAAATTTTACATTTCTATTTAAAAAAGTAGCTTTTTGCGTGAAATAATATAACAAATTTATGTTTTTTCTATGAAATCAATGAAAAAAATTATGATATCAATGAAATATGAATAAAATCGAATATAGGATCAAAAATGGAAGAAAATGATATATAAAAAATAAATTTTATATATCTATTTAAAAAAGTAGCTTTTTGCGTGAAATAATATAACAAATTCATGTTTTTTCTATGAAATTAATGAAAAAAATTATGATATCAATGAAATATGAATCAAATCGAATATAGGATCAAAAATAGAAGAAAATGATATATAAAAAATAAATTTTATATTTCTATTTGAAAAAGTAGCTTTTTGCGTGAAATAATATAACAAATTCATGTTTTTTCTATGAAATCAATGAAAAAAATTATGATATCGGTAAAATATGAATTAATTCGTGATTAGGAGCAGAAATGGAAGAGAATGATATATAATAAATAAATTTTACATTTCTATTTAAAAAAGTAGCTTTTTGCGTGAAATAATATAACAAATTTATGTTTTTTCTATGAAATCAATGAAAAAAATTATGATATCAATGAAATATGAATAAAATCGAATATAGGATCAAAAATGGAAGAAAATGATATATAAAAAATAAATTTTATATATCTATTTAAAAAAGTAGCTTTTTGCGTGAAATAATATAACAAATTCATGTTTTTTCTATGAAATTAATGAAAAAAATTATGATATCAATGAAATATGAATCAAATCGAATATAGGATCAAAAATAGAAGAAAATGATATATAAAAAATAAATTTTATATTTCTATTTGAAAAAGTAGCTTTTTGCGTGAAATAATATAACAAATTCATGTTTTTTCTATGAAATCAATGAAAAAAATTATGATATCGGTAAAATATGAATTAATTCGTGATTAGGACCAGAAATGGAAGAGAATGATATATAATAAATAAATTTTACATTTCTATTTAAAAAAGTAGCTTTTTGCGTGAAATAATATAACAAATTTATGTTTTTTCTATGAAATCAATGAAAAAAATTATGATATCAATGAAATATGAATAAAATCGAATATAGGATCAAAAATGGAAGAAAATGATATATAAAAAATAAATTTTATATTTCTATTTGAAAAAGTAGCTTTTTGCGTGAAATAATATAACAAATTCATGTTTTTTCTATGAAATCAATGAAAAAAATTTTGATATCGGTAAAATATGAATTAATTCTTGATTTGGACCAGAAATGGAAGAGAATGATATATAATAAATAAATTTTACATTTCTATTTAAAAAAGTAGCTTTTTGCGTGAAATAATATAACAAATTCATGTTTTTTCTATGAAATCAATGAAAAAAATTATGATATCGGTAAAATATGAATTAATTCGTGATTAGGACCAGAAATGGAAGAGAATGATATATAATAAATAAATTTTACATTTCTATTTAAAAAAGTAGCTTTTTGCGTGAAATAATATAACAAATTCATGTTTTTTCTATGAAATCAATGAAAAAAATTTTGATATCGGTAAAATATGAATTAATTCTTGATTTAGACCAGAAATGGAAGAGAATGATATATAATAAATAAATTTTACATTTCTATTTAAAAAAGTAGCTTTTTGCGTGAAATAATATAACAAATTCATGTTTTTTCTATGAAATCAATGAAAAAAATTATGATATCGGTAAAATATGAATTAATTCGTGATTAGGAGCAGAAATGGAAGAGAATGATATATAATAAATAAATTTTACATTTCTATTTAAAAAAGTAGCTTTTTGCGTGAAATAATATAACAAATTTATGTTTTTTCTATGAAATCAATGAAAAAAATTATGATATCAATGAAATATGAATAAAATCGAATATAGGATCAAAAATGGAAGAAAATGATATATAAAAAATAAATTTTATATTTCTATTTAAAAAAGTAGCTTTTTGCGTGAAATAATATAACAAATTCATGTTTTTTCTATGAAATCAATGAAAAAAATTATGATATCGGTAAAATATGAATTAATTCGTGATTAGGAGCAGAAATGGAAGAGAATGATATATAATAAATAAATTTTACATTTCTATTTAAAAAAGTAGCTTTTTGCGTGAAATAATATAACAAATTTATGTTTTTTCTATGAAATCAATGAAAAAAATTATGATATCAATGAAATATGAATAAAATCGAATATAGGATCAAAAATGGAAGAAAATGATATATAAAAAATAAATTTTATATTTCTATTTAAAAAAGTAGCTTTTTGCGTGAAATAATATAACAAATTCATGTTTTTTCTATGAAATTAATGAAAAAAATTATGATATCAATGAAATATGAATCAAATCGAATATAGGATCAAAAATGGAAGAAAATGATATATAAAAAATAAATTTTATATTTCTATTTGAAAAAGTAGCTTTTTGCGTGAAATAATATAACAAATTCATGTTTTTTCTATGAAATCAATGAAAAAAATTTTGATATCAGTAAAATATGAATTAATTCTTGATTTGGACCAGAAATGGAAGAGAATGATATATAATAAATAAATTTTACATTTCTATTTAAAAAAGTAGCTTTTTGCGTGAAATAATATAACAAATTCATGTTTTTTCTATGAAATCAATGAAAAAAATTATGATATCGGTAAAATATGAATTAATTCGTGATTAGGACCAGAAATGGAAGAGAATGATATATAATAAATAAATTTTACATTTCTATTTAAAAAAGTAGCTTTTTGCGTGAAATAATATAACAAATTCATGTTTTTTCTATGAAATCAATGAAAAAAATTATGATATCAATGAAATATGAATCAAATCGAATATAGGATCAAATATGGAAGAAAATGATATATAAAAAATAAATTTTATATTTCTATTTAAAAAAGTAGGATTTTGCCTGAATTAATATGAGAAATTTTGTTTTTTTCTATGAAATCAATGAAAAAAATTATGATGTCGGTAAAATATGAATTAATTCGTGTTTAGGACCAGAAATGAAAGAGAATGATATATAATAAATAAATTTTACATTTCTATTTAAAAAAGTAGCTTTTTGCGTGAAATAATATAACAAATTCATGTTTTTTCTATGAAATCAATGAAAAAAATTATGATATCAATGAAATATGAATAAAATCGAATATAGGATCAAAAATGGAAGAAAATGATATATAAAAAATAAATTTTATATTTCTATTTAAAAAAGTAGCTTTTTGCGTGAAATAATATAACAAATTCATGTTTTTTCTATGAAATTAATGAAAAAAATTATGATATCAATGAAATATGAATCAAATCGAATATAGGATCAAAAATGGAAGAAAATGATATATAAAAAATAAATTTTATATTTCTATTTAAAAAAGTAGGATTTTGCCTGAATTAATATGAGAAATTCTGTTTTTTTCTATGAAATCAATGAAAAAAATTATGATATCGGTAAAATATGAATTAATTCGTGATTAGGACCAGAAATGGAAGAGAATGATATATAATAAATAAATTTTACATTTCTATTTAAAAAAGTAGCTTTTTGCGTTAAATAATATAACAAATTCATGTTTTTTCTATGAAATTAATGAAAAAAATTAATATATCAATGAAATATGAATCAAATCGAATATAGGATCAAAAATGGAAGAAAATTATATATAAAAAATAAATTTTATATTTCTATTTAAAAAAGTAGCTTTTTGCGTGAAATAATATGAGAAATTCTGTTTTTTTCTATGAAATCAATGAAAAAAATTATGATATCAATGAAATATGAATAAAATCGAATATAGGATCAAAAATGGAAGAAAATGATATATAAAAAATAAATTTTATATTTCTATTTAAAAAAGTAGCTTTTTGCGTGAAATAATATAACAAATTCATGTTTTTTCTATGAAATTAATGAAAAAAATTATGATATCAATGAAATATGAATCAAATCGAATATAGGATCAAAAATGGAAGAAAATGATATATAAAAAATAAATTTTATATTTCTATTTGAAAAAGTAGCTTTTTGCGTGAAATAATATAACAAATTCATGTTTTTTCTATGAAATCAATGAAAAAAATTATGATATCGGTAAAATATGAATTAATTCGTGATTAGGACCAGAAATGGAAGAGAATGATATATAATAAATAAATTTTACATTTCTATTTAAAAAAGTAGCTTTTTGCGTGAAATAATATAACAAATTTATGTTTTTTCTATGAAATCAATGAAAAAAATTATGATATCAATGAAATATGAATAAAATCGAATATAGGATCAAAAATGGAAGAAAATGATATATAAAAAATAAATTTTATATTTCTATTTAAAAAAGTAGCTTTTTGCGTGAAATAATATAACAAATTCATGTTTTTTCTATGAAATCAATGAAAAAAATTATGATATCGGTAAAATATGAATTAATTCGTGATTAGGAGCAGAAATGGAAGAGAATGATATATAATAAATAAATTTTACATTTCTATTTAAAAAAGTAGCTTTTTGCGTGAAATAATATAACAAATTTATGTTTTTTCTATGAAATCAATGAAAAAAATTATGATATCAATGAAATATGAATAAAATCGAATATAGGATCAAAAATGGAAGAAAATGATATATAAAAAATAAATTTTATATTTCTATTTAAAAAGTAGCTTTTTGCGTGAAATAATATAACAAATTCATGTTTTTTCTATGAAATTAATGAAAAAAATTATGATATCAATGAAATATGAATCAAATCGAATATAGGATCAAAAATGGAAGAAAATGATATATAAAAAATAAATTTTATATTTCTATTTGAAAAAGTAGCTTTTTGCGTGAAATAATATAACAAATTCATGTTTTTTCTATGAAATCAATGAAAAAAATTTTGATATCGGTAAAATATGAATTAATTCTTGATTTGGACCAGAAATGGAAGAGAATGATATATAATAAATAAATTTTACATTTCTATTTAAAAAAGTAGCTTTTTGCGTGAAATAATATAACAAATTCATGTTTTTTCTATGAAATCAATGAAAAAAATTATGATATCGGTAAAATATGAATTAATTCGTGATTAGGACCAGAAATGGAAGAGAATGATATATAATAAATAAATTTTACATTTCTATTTAAAAAAGTAGCTTTTTGCGTGAAATAATATAACAAATTCATGTTTTTTCTATGAAATCAATGAAAAAAATTTTGATATCGGTAAAATATGAATTAATTCTTGATTTGGACCAGAAATGGAAGAGAATGATATATAATAAATAAATTTTACATTTCTATTTAAAAAAGTAGCTTTTTGCGTGAAATAATATAACAAATTCATGTTTTTTCTATGAAATCAATGAAAAAAATTATGATATCAATGAAATATGAATCAAATCGAATATAGGATCAAATATGGAAGAAAATGATATATAAAAAATAAATTTTATATTTCTATTTAAAAAAGTAGGATTTTGCCTGAATTATTATGAGAAATTCTGTTTTTTTCTATGAAATCAATGAAAAAAATTATGATATCGGTAAAATATGAATTAATTCGTGTTTAGGACCAGAAATGAAAGAGAATGATATATAATAAATAAATTTTACATTTCTATTTAAAAAAGTAGCTTTTTGCGTGAAATAATATAACAAATTCATGTTTTTTCTATGAAATCAATGAAAAAAATTATGATATCAATGAAATATGAATAAAATCGAATATAGGATCAAAAATGGAAGAAAATGATATATAAAAAATAAATTTTATATTTCTATTTAAAAAGTAGCTTTTTGCGTGAAATAATATAACAAATTCATGTTTTTTCTATGAAATTAATGAAAAAAATTATGATATCAATGAAATATGAATCAAATCGAATATAGGATCAAAAATGGAAGAAAATGATATATAAAAAATAAATTTTATATTTCTATTTGAAAAAGTAGCTTTTTGCGTGAAATAATATAACAAATTCATGTTTTTTCTATGAAATCAATGAAAAAAATTTTGATATCGGTAAAATATGAATTAATTCTTGATTTGGACCAGAAATGGAAGAGAATGATATATAATAAATAAATTTTACATTTCTATTTAAAAAAGTAGCTTTTTGCGTGAAATAATATAACAAATTCATGTTTTTTCTATGAAATCAATGAAAAAAATTATGATATCGGTAAAATATGAATTAATTCGTGATTAGGACCAGAAATGGAAGAGAATGATATATAATAAATAAATTTTACATTTCTATTTAAAAAAGTAGCTTTTTGCGTGAAATAATATAACAAATTCATGTTTTTTCTATGAAATCAATGAAAAAAATTTTGATATCGGTAAAATATGAATTAATTCTTGATTTGGACCAGAAATGGAAGAGAATGATATATAATAAATAAATTTTACATTTCTATTTAAAAAAGTAGCTTTTTGCGTGAAATAATATAACAAATTCATGTTTTTTCTATGAAATCAATGAAAAAAATTATGATATCAATGAAATATGAATCAAATCGAATATAGGATCAAATATGGAAGAAAATGATATATAAAAAATAAATTTTATATTTCTATTTAAAAAAGTAGGATTTTGCCTGAATTATTATGAGAAATTCTGTTTTTTTCTATGAAATCAATGAAAAAAATTATGATATCGGTAAAATATGAATTAATTCGTGTTTAGGACCAGAAATGAAAGAGAATGATATATAATAAATAAATTTTACATTTCTATTTAAAAAAGTAGCTTTTTGCGTGAAATAATATAACAAATTCATGTTTTTTCTATGAAATCAATGAAAAAAATTATGATATCAATGAAATATGAATAAAATCGAATATAGGATCAAAAATGGAAGAAAATGATATATAAAAAATAAATTTTATATTTCTATTTAAAAAAGTAGCTTTTTGCGTGAAATAATATAACAAATTCATGTTTTTTCTATGAAATTAATGAAAAAAATTATGATATCAATGAAATATGAATCAAATCGAATATAGGATCAAAAATGGAAGAAAATGATATATAAAAAATAAATTTTATATTTCTATTTAAAAAAGTAGGATTTTGCCTGAATTAATATGAGAAATTCTGTTTTTTTCTATGAAATCAATGAAAAAAATTATGATATCGGTAAAATATGAATTAATTCGTGATTAGGACCAGAAATGGAAGAGAATGATATATAATAAATAAATTTTACATTTCTATTTAAAAAAGTAGCTTTTTGCGTGAAATAATATAACAAATTCATGTTTTTTCTATGAAATTAATGAAAAAAATTAATATATCAATGAAATATGAATCAAATCGAATATAGGATCAAAAATGGAAGAAAATTATATATAAAAAATAAATTTTATATTTCTATTTAAAAAAGTAGCTTTTTGCGTGAAATAATATGAGAAATTCTGTTTTTTTCTATGAAATCAATGAAAAAAATTATGATATCAATGAAATATGAATAAAATCGAATATAGGATCAAAAATGGAAGAAAATGATATATAAAAAATAAATTTTATATTTCTATTTAAAAAAGTAGCTTTTTGCGTGAAATAATATAACAAATTCATGTTTTTTCTATGAAATTAATGAAAAAAATTATGATATCAATGAAATATGAATCAAATCGAATATAGGATCAAAAATGGAAGAAAATGATATATAAAAAATAAATTTTATATTTCTATTTGAAAAAGTAGCTTTTTGCGTGAAATAATATAACAAATTCATGTTTTTTCTATGAAATAAATGAAAAAAATTATGATATCGGTAAAATATGAATTAATTCGTGATTAGGAGCAGAAATGGAAGAGAATGATATATAATAAATAAATTTTACATTTCTATTTAAAAAAGTAGCTTTTTGCGTGAAATAATATAACAAATTTATGTTTTTTCTTTGAAATCAATGAAAAAAATTATGATATCAATGAAATATGAATAAAATCGAATATAGGATCAAAAATGGAAGAAAATGATATATAAAAAATAAATTTTATATTTCTATTTAAAAAGTAGCTTTTTGCGTGAAATAATATAACAAATTCATGTTTTTTCTATGAAATTAATGAAAAAAATTATGATATCAATGAAATATGAATCAAATCGAATATAGGATCAAAAATGGAAGAAAATGATATATAAAAAATAAATTTTATATTTCTATTTGAAAAAGTAGCTTTTTGCGTGAAATAATATAACAAATTCATGTTTTTTCTATGAAATCAATGAAAAAAATTTTGATATCGGTAAAATATGAATTAATTCTTGATTTGGACCAGAAATGGAAGAGAATGATATATAATAAATAAATTTTACATTTCTATTTAAAAAAGTAGCTTTTTGCGTGAAATAATATAACAAATTCATGTTTTTTCTATGAAATCAATGAAAAAAATTATGATATCGGTAAAATATGAATTAATTTGTGATTAGGACCAGAAATGGAAGAGAATGATATATAATAAATAAATTTTACATTTCTATTTAAAAAAGTAGCTTTTTGCGTGAAATAATATAACAAATTCATGTTTTTTCTATGAAATCAATGAAAAAAATTATGATATCAATGAAATATGAATAAAATCGAATATAGGATCAATAATGGAAGAAAATGATATATAAAAAATAAATTTTATATTTCTATTTAAAAAAGTAGCTTTTTGCGTGAAATAATATAACAAATTCATGTTTTTTCTATGAAATTAATGAAAAAAATTATGATATCAATGAAATATGAATCAAATCGAATATAGGATCAAAAATGGAAGAAAATGATATATAAAAAATAAATTTTATATTTCTATTTAAAAAAGTAGGATTTTGCCTGAATTAATATGAGAAATTCTGTTTTTTTCTATGAAATCAATGAAAAAAATTATGATATCGGTAAAATATGAATTAATTCGTGATTAGGACCAGAAATGGAAGAGAATGATATATAATAAATAAATTTTACATTTCTATTTAAAAAAGTAGCTTTTTGCGTTAAATAATATAACAAATTCATGTTTTTTCTATGAAATTAATGAAAAAAATTAATATATCAATGAAATATGAATCAAATCGAATATAGGATCAAAAATGGAAGAAAATTATATATAAAAAATAAATTTTATATTTCTATTTAAAAAAGTAGCTTTTTGCGTGAAATAATATGAGAAATTCTGTTTTTTTCTATGAAATCAATGAAAAAAATTATGATATCAATGAAATATGAATAAAATCGAATATAGGATCAAAAATGGAAGAAAATGATATATAAAAAATAAATTTTATATTTCTATTTAAAAAAGTAGCTTTTTGCGTGAAATAATATAACAAATTCATGTTTTTTCTATGAAATTAATGAAAAAAATTATGATATCAATGAAATATGAATCAAATCGAATATAGGATCAAAAATGGAAGAAAATGATATATAAAAAATAAATTTTATATTTCTATTTGAAAAAGTAGCTTTTTGCGTGAAATAATATAACAAATTCATGTTTTTTCTATGAAATCAATGAAAAAAATTATGATATCGGTAAAATATGAATTAATTCGTGATTAGGACCAGAAATGGAAGAGAATGATATATAATAAATAAATTTTACATTTCTATTTAAAAAAGTAGCTTTTTGCGTGAAATAATATAACAAATTTATGTTTTTTCTATGAAATCAATGAAAAAAATTATGATATCAATGAAATATGAATAAAATCGAATATAGGATCAAAAATGGAAGAAAATGATATATAAAAAATAAATTTTATATTTCTATTTAAAAAAGTAGCTTTTTGCGTGAAATAATATAACAAATTCATGTTTTTTCTATGAAATTAATGAAAAAAATTATGATATCAATGAAATATGAATCAAATCGAATATAGGATCAAAAATGGAAGAAAATGATATATAAAAAATAAATTTTATATTTCTATTTGAAAAAGTAGCTTTTTGCGTGAAATAATATAACAAATTCATGTTTTTTCTATGAAATCAATGAAAAAAATTATGATATCGGTAAAATATGAATTAATTCTTGATTTGGACCAGAAATGGAAGAGAATGATATATAATAAATAAATTTTACATTTCTATTTAAAAAAGTAGCTTTTTGCGTGAAATAATATAACAAATTCATGTTTTTTCTATGAAATTAATGAAAAAAATTATGATATCAATGAAATATGAATCAAATCGAATATAGGATCAAAAATGGAAGAAAATGATATATAAAAAATAAATTTTATATTTCTATTTGAAAAAGTAGCTTTTTGCGTGAAATAATATAACAAATTCATGTTTTTTCTATGAAATCAATGAAAAAAATTTTGATATCGGTAAAATATGAATTAATTCTTGATTTGGACCAGAAATGGAAGAGAATGATATATAATAAATAAATTTTACATTTCTATTTAAAAAAGTAGCTTTTTGCGTGAAATAATATAACAAATTCATGTTTTTTCTATGAAATCAATGAAAAAAATTTTGATATCGGTAAAATATGAATTAATTCGTGATTAGGACCAGAAATGGAAGAGAATGATATATAATAAATAAATTTTACATTTCTATTTAAAAAAGTAGCTTTTTGCGTGAAATAATATAACAAATTCATGTTTTTTCTATGAAATCAATGAAAAAAATTATGATATCGGTAAAATATGAATTAATTCGTGATTAGGAGCAGAAATGGAAGAGAATGATATATAATAAATAAATTTTACATTTCTATTTAAAAAAGTAGCTTTTTGCGTGAAATAATATAACAAATTTATGTTTTTTCTATGAAATCAATGAAAAAAATTATGATATCAATGAAATATGAATAAAATCGAATATAGGATCAAAAATGGAAGAAAATGATATATAAAAAATAAATTTTATATTTCTATTTAAAAAAGTAGCTTTTTGCGTGAAATAATATAACAAATTCATGTTTTTTCTATGAAATCAATGAAAAAAATTATGATATCGGTAAAATATGAATTAATTCGTGATTAGGAGCAGAAATGGAAGAGAATGATATATAATAAATAAATTTTACATTTCTATTTAAAAAAGTAGCTTTTTGCGTGAAATAATATAACAAATTTATGTTTTTTCTATGAAATCAATGAAAAAAATTATGATATCAATGAAATATGAATAAAATCGAATATAGGATCAAAAATGGAAGAAAATGATATATAAAAAATAAATTTTATATTTCTATTTAAAAAAGTAGCTTTTTGCGTGAAATAATATAACAAATTCATGTTTTTTCTATGAAATTAATGAAAAAAATTATGATATCAATGAAATATGAATCAAATCGAATATAGGATCAAAAATGGAAGAAAATGATATATAAAAAATAAATTTTATATTTCTATTTGAAAAAGTAGCTTTTTGCGTGAAATAATATAACAAATTCATGTTTTTTCTATGAAATCAATGAAAAAAATTTTGATATCAGTAAAATATGAATTAATTCTTGATTTGGACCAGAAATGGAAGAGAATGATATATAATAAATAAATTTTACATTTCTATTTAAAAAAGTAGCTTTTTGCGTGAAATAATATAACAAATTCATGTTTTTTCTATGAAATCAATGAAAAAAATTATGATATCGGTAAAATATGAATTAATTCGTGATTAGGACCAGAAATGGAAGAGAATGATATATAATAAATAAATTTTACATTTCTATTTAAAAAAGTAGCTTTTTGCGTGAAATAATATAACAAATTCATGTTTTTTCTATGAAATCAATGAAAAAAATTTTGATATCGGTAAAATATGAATTAATTCTTGATTTGGACCAGAAATGGAAGAGAATGATATATAATAAATAAATTTTACATTTCTATTTAAAAAAGTAGCTTTTTGCGTGAAATAATATAACAAATTCATGTTTTTTCTATGAAATCAATGAAAAAAATTATGATATCAATGAAATATGAATCAAATCGAATATAGGATCAAATATGGAAGAAAATGATATATAAAAAATAAATTTTATATTTCTATTTAAAAAAGTAGGATTTTGCCTGAATTAATATGAGAAATTCTGTTTTTTTCTATGAAATCAATGAAAAAAATTATGATATCGGTAAAATATGAATTAATTCGTGTTTAGGACCAGAAATGAAAGAGAATGATATATAATAAATAAATTTTACATTTCTATTTAAAAAAGTAGCTTTTTGCGTGAAATAATATAACAAATTCATGTTTTTTCTATGAAATCAATGAAAAAAATTATGATATCAATGAAATATGAATAAAATCGAATATAGGATCAAAAATGGAAGAAAATGATATATAAAAAATAAATTTTATATTTCTATTTAAAAAAGTAGCTTTTTGCGTGAAATAATATAACAAATTCATGTTTTTTCTATGAAATTAATGAAAAAAATTATGATATCAATGAAATATGAATCAAATCGAATATAGGATCAAAAATGGAAGAAAATGATATATAAAAAATAAATTTTATATTTCTATTTAAAAAAGTAGGATTTTGCCTGAATTAATATGAGAAATTCTGTTTTTTTCTATGAAATCAATGAAAAAAATTATGATATCGGTAAAATATGAATTAATTCGTGATTAGGACCAGAAATGGAAGAGAATGATATATAATAAATAAATTTTACATTTCTATTTAAAAAAGTAGCTTTTTGCGTTAAATAATATAACAAATTCATGTTTTTTCTATGAAATTAATGAAAAAAATTAATATATCAATGAAATATGAATCAAATCGAATATAGGATCAAAAATGGAAGAAAATTATATATAAAAAATAAATTTTATATTTCTATTTAAAAAAGTAGCTTTTTGCGTGAAATAATATGAGAAATTCTGTTTTTTTCTATGAAATCAATGAAAAAAATTATGATATCAATGAAATATGAATAAAATCGAATATAGGATCAAAAATGGAAGAAAATGATATATAAAAAATAAATTTTATATTTCTATTTAAAAAAGTAGCTTTTTGCGTGAAATAATATAACAAATTCATGTTTTTTCTATGAAATTAATGAAAAAAATTATGATATCAATGAAATATGAATCAAATCGAATATAGGATCAAAAATGGAAGAAAATGATATATAAAAAATAAATTTTATATTTCTATTTGAAAAAGTAGCTTTTTGCGTGAAATAATATAACAAATTCATGTTTTTTCTATGAAATCAATGAAAAAAATTATGATATCGGTAAAATATGAATTAATTCGTGATTAGGACCAGAAATGGAAGAGAATGATATATAATAAATAAATTTTACATTTCTATTTAAAAAAGTAGCTTTTTGCGTGAAATAATATAACAAATTTATGTTTTTTCTATGAAATCAATGAAAAAAATTATGATATCAATGAAATATGAATAAAATCGAATATAGGATCAAAAATGGAAGAAAATGATATATAAAAAATAAATTTTATATTTCTATTTAAAAAAGTAGCTTTTTGCGTGAAATAATATAACAAATTCATGTTTTTTCTATGAAATCAATGAAAAAAATTATGATATCGGTAAAATATGAATTAATTCGTGATTAGGAGCAGAAATGGAAGAGAATGATATATAATAAATAAATTTTACATTTCTATTTAAAAAAGTAGCTTTTTGCGTGAAATAATATAACAAATTTATGTTTTTTCTATGAAATCAATGAAAAAAATTATGATATCAATGAAATATGAATAAAATCGAATATAGGATCAAAAATGGAAGAAAATGATATATAAAAAATAAATTTTATATTTCTATTTAAAAAAGTAGCTTTTTGCGTGAAATAATATAACAAATTCATGTTTTTTCTATGAAATCAATGAAAAAAATTATGATATCGGTAAAATATGAATTAATTCTTGATTTGGACCAGAAATGGAAGAAAATGATATATAAAAAATAAATTTTATATTTCTATTTGAAAAAGTAGCTTTTTGCGTGAAATAATATAACAAATTCATGTTTTTTCTATGAAATCAATGAAAAAAATTATGATATCGGTAAAATATGAATTAATTCGTGATTAGGACCAGAAATGGAAGAGAATGATATATAATAAATAAATTTTACATTTCTATTTAAAAAAGTAGCTTTTTGCGTGAAATAATATAACAAATTTATGTTTTTTCTATGAAATCAATGAAAAAAATTATGATATCAATGAAATATGAATAAAATCGAATATAGGATCAAAAATGGAAGAAAATGATATATAAAAAATAAATTTTATATTTCTATTTAAAAAAGTAGCTTTTTGCGTGAAATAATATAACAAATTCATGTTTTTTCTATGAAATCAATGAAAAAAATTATGATATCGGTAAAATATGAATTAATTCGTGATTAGGAGCAGAAATGGAAGAGAATGATATATAATAAATAAATTTTACATTTCTATTTAAAAAAGTAGCTTTTTGCGTGAAATAATATAACAAATTTATGTTTTTTCTATGAAATCAATGAAAAAAATTATGATATCAATGAAATATGAATAAAATCGAATATAGGATCAAAAATGGAAGAAAATGATATATAAAAAATAAATTTTATATTTCTATTTAAAAAAGTAGCTTTTTGCGTGAAATAATATAACAAATTCATGTTTTTTCTATGAAATCAATGAAAAAAATTATGATATCGGTAAAATATGAATTAATTCTTGATTTGGACCAGAAATGGAAGAAAATGATATATAAAAAATAAATTTTATATTTCTATTTGAAAAAGTAGCTTTTTGCGTGAAATAATATAACAAATTCATGTTTTTTCTATGAAATCAATGAAAAAAATTATGATATCGGTAAAATATGAATTAATTCGTGATTAGGACCAGAAATGGAAGAGAATGATATATAATAAATAAATTTTACATTTCTATTTAAAAAAGTAGCTTTTTGCGTGAAATAATATAACAAATTCATGTTTTTTCTATGAAATCAATGAAAAAAATTATGATATCGGTAAAATATGAATTAATTCTTGATTTGGACCAGAAATGGAAGAAAATGATATATAAAAAATAAATTTTATATTTCTATTTGAAAAAGTAGCTTTTTGCGTGAAATAATATAACAAATTCATGTTTTTTCTATGAAATCAATGAAAAAAATTATGATATCGGTAAAATATGAATTAATTCGTGATTAGGACCAGAAATGGAAGAGAATGATATATAATAAATAAATTTTACATTTCTATTTAAAAAAGTAGCTTTTTGCGTGAAATAATATAACAAATTTATGTTTTTTCTATGAAATCAATGAAAAAAATTATGATATCAATGAAATATGAATAAAATCGAATATAGGATCAAAAATGGAAGAAAATGATATATAATAAATAAATTTTACATTTCTATTTAAAAAAGTAGCTTTTTGCGTGAAATAATATAACAAATTCATGTTTTTTCTATGAAATCAATGAAAAAAATTATGATATCGGTAAAATATGAATTAATTCGTGATTAGGAGCAGAAATGGAAGAGAATGATATATAATAAATAAATTTTACATTTCTATTTAAAAAAGTAGCTTTTTGCGTGAAATAATATAACAAATTTATGTTTTTTCTATGAAATCAATGAAAAAAATTATGATATCAATGAAATATGAATAAAATCGAATATAGGATCAAAAATGGAAGAAAATGATATATAAAAAATAAATTTTATATTTCTATTTAAAAAAGTAGCTTTTTGCGTGAAATAATATAACAAATTCATGTTTTTTCTATGAAATCAATGAAAAAAATTATGATATCGGTAAAATATGAATTAATTCGTGATTAGGAGCAGAAATGGAAGAGAATGATATATAATAAATAAATTTTACATTTCTATTTAAAAAAGTAGCTTTTTGCGTGAAATAATATAACAAATTTATGTTTTTTCTATGAAATCAATGAAAAAAATTATGATATCAATGAAATATGAATAAAATCGAATATAGGATCAAAAATGGAAGAAAATGATATATAAAAAATAAATTTTATATTTCTATTTAAAAAAGTAGCTTTTTGCGTGAAATAATATAACAAATTCATGTTTTTTCTATGAAATTAATGAAAAAAATTATGATATCAATGAAATATGAATCAAATCGAATATAGGATCAAAAATGGAAGAAAATGATATATAAAAAATAAATTTTATATTTCTATTTGAAAAAGTAGCTTTTTGCGTGAAATAATATAACAAATTCATGTTTTTTCTATGAAATCAATGAAAAAAATTTTGATATCAGTAAAATATGAATTAATTCTTGATTTGGACCAGAAATGGAAGAGAATGATATATAATAAATAAATTTTACATTTCTATTTAAAAAAGTAGCTTTTTGCGTGAAATAATATAACAAATTCATGTTTTTTCTATGAAATCAATGAAAAAAATTATGATATCGGTAAAATATGAATTAATTCGTGATTAGGACCAGAAATGGAAGAGAATGATATATAATAAATAAATTTTACATTTCTATTTAAAAAAGTAGCTTTTTGCGTGAAATAATATAACAAATTCATGTTTTTTCTATGAAATCAATGAAAAAAATTATGATATCAATGAAATATGAATCAAATCGAATATAGGATCAAATATGGAAGAAAATGATATATAAAAAATAAATTTTATATTTCTATTTAAAAAAGTAGGATTTTGCCTGAATTAATATGAGAAATTTTGTTTTTTTCTATGAAATCAATGAAAAAAATTATGATGTCGGTAAAATATGAATTAATTCGTGTTTAGGACCAGAAATGAAAGAGAATGATATATAATAAATAAATTTTACATTTCTATTTAAAAAAGTAGCTTTTTGCGTGAAATAATATAACAAATTCATGTTTTTTCTATGAAATCAATGAAAAAAATTATGATATCAATGAAATATGAATAAAATCGAATATAGGATCAAAAATGGAAGAAAATGATATATAAAAAATAAATTTTATATTTCTATTTAAAAAAGTAGCTTTTTGCGTGAAATAATATAACAAATTCATGTTTTTTCTATGAAATTAATGAAAAAAATTATGATATCAATGAAATATGAATCAAATCGAATATAGGATCAAAAATGGAAGAAAATGATATATAAAAAATAAATTTTATATTTCTATTTAAAAAAGTAGCTTTTTGCGTGAAATAATATAACAAATTCATGTTTTTTCTATGAAATTAATGAAAAAAATTATGATATCAATGAAATATGAATCAAATCGAATATAGGATCAAAAATGGAAGAAAATGATATATAAAAAATAAATTTTATATTTCTATTTGAAAAAGTAGCTTTTTGCGTGAAATAATATAACAAATTCATGTTTTTTCTATGAAATCAATGAAAAAAATTATGATATCGGTAAAATATGAATTAATTCGTGATTAGGACCAGAAATGGAAGAGAATGATATATAATAAATAAATTTTACATTTCTATTTAAAAAAGTAGCTTTTTGCGTGAAATAATATAACAAATTCATGTTTTTTCTATGAAATCAATGAAAAAAATTTTGATATCGGTAAAATATGAATTAATTCTTGATTTGGACCAGAAATGGAAGAGAATGATATATAATAAATAAATTTTACATTTCTATTTAAAAAAGTAGCTTTTTGCGTGAAATAATATAACAAATTCATGTTTTTTCTATGAAATTAATGAAAAAAATTATGATATCAATGAAATATGAATCAAATCGAATATAGGATCAAAAATGGAAGAAAATGATATATAAAAAATAAATTTTATATTTCTATTTGAAAAAGTAGCTTTTTGCGTGAAATAATATAACAAATTCATGTTTTTTCTATGAAATCAATGAAAAAAATTTTGATATCGGTAAAATATGAATTAATTCTTGATTTGGACCAGAAATGGAAGAGAATGATATATAATAAATAAATTTTACATTTCTATTTAAAAAAGTAGCTTTTTGCGTGAAATAATATAACAAATTCATGTTTTTTCTATGAAATCAATGAAAAAAATTTTGATATCGGTAAAATATGAATTAATTCGTGATTAGGACCAGAAATGGAAGAGAATGATATATAATAAATAAATTTTACATTTCTATTTAAAAAAGTAGCTTTTTGCGTGAAATAATATAACAAATTCATGTTTTTTCTATGAAATCAATGAAAAAAATTATGATATCGGTAAAATATGAATTAATTCGTGATTAGGAGCAGAAATGGAAGAGAATGATATATAATAAATAAATTTTACATTTCTATTTAAAAAAGTAGCTTTTTGCGTGAAATAATATAACAAATTTATGTTTTTTCTATGAAATCAATGAAAAAAATTATGATATCAATGAAATATGAATAAAATCGAATATAGGATCAAAAATGGAAGAAAATGATATATAAAAAATAAATTTTATATTTCTATTTAAAAAAGTAGCTTTTTGCGTGAAATAATATAACAAATTCATGTTTTTTCTATGAAATCAATGAAAAAAATTATGATATCGGTAAAATATGAATTAATTCGTGATTAGGAGCAGAAATGGAAGAGAATGATATATAATAAATAAATTTTACATTTCTATTTAAAAAAGTAGCTTTTTGCGTGAAATAATATAACAAATTTATGTTTTTTCTATGAAATCAATGAAAAAAATTATGATATCAATGAAATATGAATAAAATCGAATATAGGATCAAAAATGGAAGAAAATGATATATAAAAAATAAATTTTATATTTCTATTTAAAAAAGTAGCTTTTTGCGTGAAATAATATAACAAATTCATGTTTTTTCTATGAAATTAATGAAAAAAATTATGATATCAATGAAATATGAATCAAATCGAATATAGGATCAAAAATGGAAGAAAATGATATATAAAAAATAAATTTTATATTTCTATTTGAAAAAGTAGCTTTTTGCGTGAAATAATATAACAAATTCATGTTTTTTCTATGAAATCAATGAAAAAAATTATGATATCGGTAAAATATGAATTAATTCGTGATTAGGACCAGAAATGGAAGAGAATGATATATAATAAATAAATTTTACATTTCTATTTAAAAAAGTAGGATTTTGCCTGAATTAATATGAGAAATTCTGTTTTTTTCTATGAAATCAATGAAAAAAATTATGATATCTGTAAAATATGAATTAATTCTTGATTAGGACCAGAAATGGAAGAGAATGATATATAATAAATAAATTTTATATTTCTATTTAAAAAAGTAGCTTTTTGCGTGAAATAATATGAGAAATTCTGTTTTTTTCTATGAAATCAATGAAAAAAATTATGATATCAATGAAATATGAATAAAATCGAATATAGGATCAAAAATGGAAGAAAATGATATATAAAAAATAAATTTTATATTTCTATTTAAAAAAGTAGCTTTTTGCGTGAAATAATATAACAAATTCATGTTTTTTCTATGAAATTAATGAAAAAAATTATGATATCAATGAAATATGAATCAAATCGAATATAGGATCAAAAATGGAAGAAAATGATATATAAAAAATAAATTTTATATTTCTATTTGAAAAAGTAGCTTTTTGCGTGAAATAATATAACAAATTCATGTTTTTTCTATGAAATCAATGAAAAAAATTATGATATCGGTAAAATATGAATTAATTCGTGATTAGGACCAGAAATGGAAGAGAATGATATATAATAAATAAATTTTACATTTCTATTTAAAAAAGTAGCTTTTTGCGTGAAATAATATAACAAATTCATGTTTTTTCTATGAAATCAATGAAAAAAATTTTGATATCGGTAAAATATGAATTAATTCTTGATTTGGACCAGAAATGGAAGAGAATGATATATAATAAATAAATTTTACATTTCTATTTAAAAAAGTAGCTTTTTGCGTGAAATAATATAACAAATTCATGTTTTTTCTATGAAATCAATGAAAAAAATTATGATATCAATGAAATATGAATCAAATCGAATATAGGATCAAATATGGAAGAAAATGATATATAAAAAATAAATTTTATATTTCTATTTAAAAAAGTAGGATTTTGCCTGAATTAATATGAGAAATTCTGTTTTTTTCTATGAAATCAATGAAAAAAATTATGATATCGGTAAAATATGAATTAATTCGTGTTTAGGACCAGAAATGAAAGAGAATGATATATAATAAATAAATTTTACATTTCTATTTAAAAAAGTAGCTTTTTGCGTGAAATAATATAACAAATTCATGTTTTTTCTATGAAATCAATGAAAAAAATTATGATATCAATGAAATATGAATAAAATCGAATATAGGATCAAAAATGGAAGAAAATGATATATAAAAAATAAATTTTATATTTCTATTTAAAAAAGTAGCTTTTTGCGTGAAATAATATAACAAATTCATGTTTTTTCTATGAAATTAATGAAAAAAATTATGATATCAATGAAATATGAATCAAATCGAATATAGGATCAAAAATGGAAGAAAATGATATATAAAAAATAAATTTTATATTTCTATTTAAAAAAGTAGGATTTTGCCTGAATTAATATGAGAAATTCTGTTTTTTTCTATGAAATCAATGAAAAAAATTATGATATCGGTAAAATATGAATTAATTCGTGATTAGGACCAGAAATGGAAGAGAATGATATATAATAAATAAATTTTACATTTCTATTTAAAAAAGTAGCTTTTTGCGTGAAATAATATAACAAATTCATGTTTTTTCTATGAAATCAATGAAAAAAATTATGATATCAATGAAATATGAATCAAATCGAATATAGGATCAAAAATGGAAGAAAATTATATATAAAAAATAAATTTTATATTTCTATTTAAAAAAGTAGCTTTTTGCGTGAAATAATATGAGAAATTCTGTTTTTTTCTATGAAATCAATGAAAAAAATTATGATATCAATGAAATATGAATAAAATCGAATATAGGATCAAAAATGGAAGAAAATGATATATAAAAAATAAATTTTATATTTCTATTTAAAAAAGTAGCTTTTTGCGTGAAATAATATAACAAATTCATGTTTTTTCTATGAAATTAATGAAAAAAATTATGATATCAATGAAATATGAATCAAATCGAATATAGGATCAAAAATGGAAGAAAATGATATATAAAAAATAAATTTTATATTTCTATTTGAAAAAGTAGCTTTTTGCGTGAAATAATATAACAAATTCATGTTTTTTCTATGAAATCAATGAAAAAAATTATGATATCGGTAAAATATGAATTAATTCGTGATTAGGACCAGAAATGGAAGAGAATGATATATAATAAATAAATTTTACATTTCTATTTAAAAAAGTAGCTTTTTGCGTGAAATAATATAACAAATTTATGTTTTTTCTATGAAATCAATGAAAAAAATTATGATATCAATGAAATATGAATAAAATCGAATATAGGATCAAAAATGGAAGAAAATGATATATAAAAAATAAATTTTATATTTCTATTTAAAAAAGTAGCTTTTTGCGTGAAATAATATAACAAATTCATGTTTTTTCTATGAAATCAATGAAAAAAATTATGATATCGGTAAAATATGAATTAATTCGTGATTAGGAGCAGAAATGGAAGAGAATGATATATAATAAATAAATTTTACATTTCTATTTAAAAAAGTAGCTTTTTGCGTGAAATAATATAACAAATTTATGTTTTTTCTATGAAATCAATGAAAAAAATTATGATATCAATGAAATATGAATAAAATCGAATATAGGATCAAAAATGGAAGAAAATGATATATAAAAAATAAATTTTATATTTCTATTTAAAAAAGTAGCTTTTTGCGTGAAATAATATAACAAATTCATGTTTTTTCTATGAAATTAATGAAAAAAATTATGATATCAATGAAATATGAATCAAATCGAATATAGGATCAAAAATGGAAGAAAATGATATATAAAAAATAAATTTTATATTTCTATTTGAAAAAGTAGCTTTTTGCGTGAAATAATATAACAAATTCATGTTTTTTCTATGAAATCAATGAAAAAAATTATGATATCGGTAAAATATGAATTAATTCGTGATTAGGACCAGAAATGGAAGAGAATGATATATAATAAATAAATTTTACAATTTCTATTTAAAAAAGTAGCTTTTTGCGTGAAATAATATAACAAATTTATGTTTTTTCTATGAAATCAATGAAAAAAATTATGATATCAATGAAATATGAATAAAATCGAATATAGGATCAAAAATGGAAGAAAATGATATATAAAAAATAAATTTTATATTTCTATTTAAAAAAGTAGCTTTTTGCGTGAAATAATATAACAAATTCATGTTTTTTCTATGAAATCAATGAAAAAAATTATGATATCGGTAAAATATGAATTAATTCGTGATTAGGAGCAGAAATGGAAGAGAATGATATATAATAAATAAATTTTACATTTGTATTTAAAAAAGTAGCTTTTTGCGTGAAATAATATAACAAATTCATGTTTTTTCTATGAAATTAATGAAAAAAATTAATATATCAATGAAATATGAATCAAATCGAATATAGGATCAAAAATGGAAGAAAATGATATATAAAAAATAAATTTTATATTTCTATTTAAAAAAGTAGGATTTTGCCTGAATTAATATGAGAAATTCTGTTTTTTTCTATGAAATTAATGAAAAAAATTATGATATCGGTAAAATATGAATTAATTCGTGATTAGGACCAGAAATGGAAGAGAATGATATATAATAAATAAATTTTACATTTCTATTTAAAAAAGTAGCTTTTTGCGTGAAATAATATAACAAATTCATGTTTTTTCTATGAAATTAATGAAAAAAATTAATATATCAATGAAATATGAATCAAATCGAATATAGGATCAAAAATGGAAGAAAATGATATATAAAAAATAAATTTTATATTTCTATTTAAAAAAGTAGGATTTTGCCTGAATTAATATGAGAAATTCTGTTTTTTTCTATGAAATTAATGAAAAAAATTATGATATCGGTAAAATATGAATTAATTCGTGATTAGGACCAGAAATGGAAGAGAATGATATATAATAAATAAATTTTACATTTCTATTTAAAAAAGTAGCTTTTTGCGTGAAATAATATAACAAATTCATGTTTTTTCTATGAAATTAATGAAAAAAATTAATATATCAATGAAATATGAATCAAATCGAATATAGGATCAAAAATGGAAGAAAATGATATATAAAAAATAAATTTTATATTTCTATTTAAAAAAGTAGGATTTTGCCTGAATTAATATGAGAAATTCTGTTTTTTTCTATGAAATCAATGAAAAAAATTATGATATCGGTAAAATATGAATTAATTCGTGATTAGGACCAGAAATGGAAGAGAATGATATATAATAAATAAATTTTACATTTCTATTTAAAAAAGTAGCTTTTTGCGTGAAATAATATAACAAATTCATGTTTTTTCTATGAAATTAATGAAAAAAATTAATATATCAATGAAATATGAATTAATTCTTGATTTGGACCAGAAATGGAAGAGAATGATATATAATAAATAAATTTTACATTTCTATTTAAAAAAGTAGCTTTTTGCGTGAAATAATATAACAAATTCATGTTTTTTCTATGAAATCAATGAAAAAAATTATGATATCAATGAAATATGAATCAAATCGAATATAGGATCAAATATGGAAGAAAATGATATATAAAAAATAAATTTTATATTTCTATTTATTCTCAAATGTATTCAGCCACATTCGGCATTACATATCAATCAAAAAAAAAAAAAAAAAATACAATGTTCACAAAATACATCTCTTTTTATGCTTAGAGCATTTACAGTCCCATAAAAAAAACCACATAACACATCACAATCCTTCTCACACAATCAATCAGTATGATTTATCACTATTATACAATGTTAATTAAATCGACCAAGTTGAGAATATTTGGCTATAAATTTGAATATTTCAATTAATATAAATTAATTCAAATTTTTACAAAACAAACAAAAAGCCGCCCATCTTATTTCATTGCCCATCTTCGAGTAACATATAAATATAAATATGAAAAGAGAGAACTTCTGTGATGCCCTTTTCCTCCTCGCAGCCCATCCTCTCATTCGGGGTCTCGGTACAATCATCCGCCAGAAATCCTCTTCATAAACTAATAAGCAAATGAAGAAAGAAAGAAAGAAGGAAATACAAATAAACAAATAAACAAAAGAAGAAAGAAAGAAAGTAGGAAACAAAAACAAACAAATAAACAAACAAACAAACAGACAAATAAAGGAAGAAAGAAGAAAGAAGGGAACAAAAACAAATAAACAATCAAAAGAAGAAAGAAAGACCGAAGGAAACAAAAACAAACAAACAAACCCACAAACAACCAAGCAGACAAACACAAAAATAAACAAATAATATAGAAACACACCACAACATCCATCCCACCAGTCCCACCCACTCACTCATTCAGAACAAATGACCTCAATCTGAGGGAACCACCAATCATACAATATAATCTGTTCAACTCTCCCGTGTTTATGGGTCGCAGCAACTGTGTCCAAGGAATATTCCCGTCTATATTCAGGCCCTCTCGAATACCCCTATATAAAGGGCACTTGTAAACAATGTGCTCAAATGTTTCCAATTCTTTCAGGTTGCACATTGAGCATATCACATTTGGGCTAATCCTGTAGGCACATCCATCCAACCAGAAGTAAATCGCATTTTGATTTGTTAAACGGGCCTGGTGGATAACTCTCTTCTTGTTGAACGAGACCTTCAACGCCAGAATACCACCCTGACCGAAATCAATAGTTTTATATAAAGGCACAAAGGTTGACTCCCTAATTTTATCACTGTCAATTTTGTAGTAATAGAGCTTTAGGCTCTCCGTCAAAGAATTAATCCTCTTTTTTATCAGGTGGCTTTGTTGTGAATTCCAAAGCTCCCCTTCGTCAATTAGAAAAAAGAACCTTCTTAATTGCCCTGCCCAGTTGTAATCGTCCTGGCTGTTCGCCTCGTCGTTAATTAAACTAAACAATTTGTCATAACAGGCCCTAGGCAATCTATCGGATTCCATGTCTAACAGTTTACAGAGCCATAGGATGGCTCTTCTCACTACCTCTACAATTAGATTACACCTCTGAAATTCTCTCCTTAAGGCGTATCCTGGCGTGGATCTGTCCAAAAAAAATGTCGATTTGAAAAAGCCTGTCTGGATCCTTTCGATAATGTCGTGGTATCGGAGAGCCCATATTTCCGCTCCATATAGGAGAACAGACAGGACCGTTGAATCGAAGAGCTTCACTCTGTTATCATGACACAAGTGCCTACTGTTCAAAGTGCTCTTCAGACAGCCGAGGGCACGACTGGTTTTGGACACTCTATCCAACGCTGCCTCTCTGAACAGTCCCGATGTACTCAATTTAATTCCCAAATAGCTGACATTGTTCACAATCTCGAGAGGCTTGTCATTATACTTAAATGTCAGCCCACCCGAGACTCTCCCTCCCTTTCGGAAAACCATTACTTTAGTCTTTTCCTCGTTCACCTCAAGTCTATTGTTCTTACAATAGATCTTAAGGATCCCGAGGAGACTTTTCAATTTGATCGGGGTATCCGACATCAGTAGCAAGTCATCGGCGAAAAATAAAGCCGATAAACTTCGCGACCCATCCACATAGACGCCCTCCACTCCACGCTCCTCGATGCATGAATCAAAGTCGGAGAGAAACAAAGAGAACAGAATCGGGGACAGTGTCTCTCCCTGCAGGACGCCACGGCCCACCTTAACCGGCAGTGATCTTTCTCCTTCTACCTCTATCACAAAATTAGCGTCCTTGTAAAGCGACCTAAGGATATTTATGAGCTTTCGGCTTAGACCCATATACAGTAGTTTGGACCACAATATGTTGTGGTCCACACTGTCAAAGGCACGTTTGAAATCAACGAAAGCTACATATAATTTCCCTCCACCCATCCTTAGCTTCATTCCTACCAACGAAGACAAAATAAACAAATTGTCTCGACATCCCCTTCCCCTTCTGAATCCCGTCTGACTTTCCGGGATCTTCTCTCCCTCCGACGCCCACAAACTCAGTCTCCCCTTTAAAATTTGGGTGAAGATTTTGCTAAGTGCATTAGTGAGGGCAATCCCCCTGTAATTACTCTCCACATTGTAGTCGCCCTTTTTGTGAATCAATTTCAATATTGACTTCGTCCATGAGGAGGGGACCCTCTCCTCTTCCATTATCTTATTAAAACATTTCAGCAGAAGGCTCCTCCCTTTCTTCGACATATTCTTAAAATATTCCGAAGGAATACCGTCTATACCTGGGGTTTTACCATTAGCACATCTACTTAAGGCTGTGTCAAGTTCCATGAGATCAATATCGTTATCCAAAAAGGGGTCGTCAATGGTCCCAACATCATATGGGATGTTCCTCGCCATGTCACTGGATCCAAATATCTTATTAAAAAAAGTCACCCATCGGGTCAAGTCAATTGTGTTGACTCTGTTGGGCTTAAATCTCATCCTGCTTATAGTCCTCCAAAAATCCGCGGGAGTACCAGGTTTTGAAAGCCATTTGTACCTCTTTTCATAATAAGTTTTCTTACACTTAGCTATGTACAATTTAAATTCCCGTTTGGATTTTAAGTACTTCCCAGCGTGAATGTCTTGGTACCCATTCCTTCTCATTGTCCAATACGACTCCTTTAGTTTCCTTTTCATCCTTAAACACCCATTATCAAACCAAGGCTTACTCTTTTTACCGGTCCAACCAGAAGAGTTCGACTCAACCACCGCCGCCCTTCTCACGCATTCAACCACATAGTCACACAACTCCTCCCCCGACAACCCCTCCACCCCACACTCATCCAGCAACCCATCCAACCTCTCAACATAAACACCTCCAGCACTCGAGCACCAACGCAGCCCCCCTCGCCCAAACCGACGCCGAACACCACCACCCCCAACATTTGAAGCGGCAGAAGCGCTATCCAGCAAAAGTCTATAGGGGACATGATCCGACCCCAAAATATTCCCCACCACGACCGCATCCTTAATCACCTCGATGTAAGCGGCATGCACCCAACATTGATCTATGACAGACTTACCCGAGCCGCTTATAAATGTATAATTCGCTGGGCGATCGCTTGGTGTACGCCCATTCAAAACAATGAACCCCCCCTCCTCCATAAATTTCACCAGCTCTCGACCTCTCCTGTTCAACACCGAGTCCATCGACACACGTGAACCGACCAACCCAGTCCCGAGCACCGCTCCCTCCTCGAGCTGGTTCAAGTCACCAATCCTACCGTTGAAGTCTCCCATCACAATCATACAAGGAGTATTAGAGGCCTCAAGCGCAGCAATTGTCTCTCCCAGAAGACCCAAACAAACCCCAATGTCACCGTCCGGAGGGAAGTAACACATTCCAAGAGAGACCCTAGAGCCACCCATCCACAGACTCACGAAGATCCACAAATTGGTCGACTCCACCAGGCTGGCCCTCAAATGCTTACCAACCAACAAAGCGATGCCTCCACTCGGTCTGCCTCTCGACCTCGCCTTGACAGCATCAGAAAAGAACAAGTCATATCGTCCATCGACCACACCACCCAACACCGGTGCACCAGTCCACCATGTCTCACAGAGACCAATGACGTCACACTCCCCCGACCGGAAGTGAGTCTCGTGGAACTCGCTCTCCAAGAAATTAGCAAATCCCTGACAGTTCCAGGTCCAGATAGAAATAGGCCGAGAAGGATCGACGAATTCCAACCCCGAGCAACGACCGCTACCCATAATCAATTAGTCTCGTCCTCGACTCAATCCGCCGCATGATTATCGGGCAACATTTATCTAAGGCCCTATGATTAACGTCTCCAAGACCCGCACTCTCACAATTAGCACATCTGACCGCCTTCACCCCCTTGCAGTCCTTGGCGTCGTGTCCCTCCGCGCAGCGTGAACACCTGGGGTCCCTGTCGCAGTTAGTCGATCTATGTCCGAACCCCAAGCATCTGTAGCATTGGACAATGTATACATGGTCACTAATGGGGCAGGAGTACCATCCCACACACACTCTCTCCATTGCGAGTAATAACCTCCTAGCCACCGGAGAACACTCGATCACGCATGATGTAACCTCACGATCCCTAGCTGGGTAAATGTAAATCACCTTTACACTTTCATTAACTGCAAGATTACCAGCCAGGGATCTCTCCAGCTCCGGCCCCTTCAAATCTGCTGGGATGTTTCTCACCAGCAATCTGGGCCTCCTCTTCACACCTTCCTTAAATTCCAGGCCCAAGTCCTGCAAGGCCTTCGAACTCTTTACCTTGTCTATATTAACCGCTGTAGCTTCAATATGTATTGATCTATTAGGTGCATTCCTGATCCTATTTACTTTCAGGTCCAGATCAGAAGGGGAGATGGACTTCATCACAGCCGCCCTTGTATCCTCCGAGTTCTTGAACTTGTCTTCATTACCAACACTCGGACCTATATATATGTCCACAGTCTTTTTAGGAGGCGATATGGTCAAATTGCGGCTCAAGACTATTCTCTCCCCACGGCTGGAACCAACAACGGAAGAGTACGTACGGGTCACAGGGGCTATAACCGGCCCATCTCCTCCCCCCGGAGTCATTCCCACAGAACCCAGCGTAGCACTCACTGTCTCCCCTATGATATCCTTTAAATTCTTGCCTTCCTTGACCAATAAGGCATAGGCATCTGTTATCCTCCCTATGGCTAATTTCAGTTCGGAAATCTCATTCTCGAATTGCGACTCCTTCGCCTTGTCCCGACAGCCAAGAGAAAACAAACTAGCCATGTTGTACACTATCCCAGCAATTTTCTGCGACAATAAATCAACATCTCCCAGGGTGAGAGAGGGGACGACAGCCGGGGCCAAATCAGCCTCAGCCTCAGACATCTCATAGTCCCCAACCGGACCAGGGCACACGATAATGTCGTTCCTTTTATTGACCGTCTTGTGGAGTCGACCGCAACTGGGATGGAAAAACTTAGAGCAGGGAACACATCTTACAACCCTTTGCTTAATAGGGTTCTTACATTGAGAACACTGCATAACAACAAACAAGCATATAAGCAAACAAATATATAAACAAATAAATAAACAAATAAAGGAAGAAAGAAGGAAAGAAGGAAATAAAAATAAAAAAATCAATAAAGAAAGAAAGAAAGAAAGAACGAAGGAAACAAAAATAAAATAAATAGATAAATAAACAAATAAATGTATAAACAAATAAATAAATAAACAAGTCAACAAATGTATAAAAATAAATAAATAAAAAATAAATAAAGAAGAAAGAAAGAAGAAAATAAATAAAAATAAATAAATAAATAAAGGAAGAAAGAAGGAAAGAAGGAAATAAAAATAAAAAAATCAATAAAGAAAGAAAGAAAGAAAGAACGAAGAAAATAAAAATAAAATAAATAGATAAATAAACAAATAAATGTATAAATAAATAAATAAATAAACAAGTCAACAAATGTATAAAAATAAATAAATAAAAAATAAATAAAGAAGAAAGAAAGAAGAAAATAAATAAAAATAAATAAATAAATAAAGGAAGAAAGAAAGAAGGAAGGAAATAAAATAAATAAATAAATAAATAAATAAACAAATGTATAAACAAATAAATAAATAAAGGAAGAAAGAAAGGAAGAAGAAAATAAATAAAAAACAAAAATAAATAAATAAAACCAATAACAACCACAACAACAACAAAACAAACAAACAGACAAACAAACAACCAAAGAAACAGAACAACAAGCAGACACACAAACAGCAATTTTCGTCAATCAACAAATGAATGAAGTCAACGAACAAGCAGACAGCACACAAAAAACCGACAAACCACCCACCAATCAAAGCCAGATAGGCAACCAGAAAAACAAGAAGCGAAACGAATCCCGAGATCCGCAACCAAACCGACACGGAGGAGCGGCGAAGGAGAGCAAACAGCACCCCCCAGAACCCACCAAGCCAAAGACAGACCCCCTCCAAATAGGACCCGCCTCCTCCCAATAGTGGGAGTAAGGAGAGATGAATGACCCGAGTATAGTCAAAGGTCAAAACAAAGTTAATACCAAAAATATCGTCCAAAAATAACTCAATCCGAGATAATTAAAGAACGATTAAGAACAAACCAGGTCACTCAACCGCAAATGGGAGCTCCTGACAAAATACAAAATAAAACAAAAGGCGAGCACAGGCTTTGCGCATGGGACTCACCACAATGCAGCAAGAGGAGCGAGCAAAGAACGAACAAGCCCGCGAAAAAAGCCAGGCGCTAGCACAAAAATGACCAAAGATTTCCCGAAAACAGACAAGAGCTATCATAAGCACGTCCACACAGTTCAGAGAGCACTTAAGAAGTGATTTCTATTTAAAAAAGTAGGATTTTGCCTGAATTAATATGAGAAATTCTGTTTTTTTCTATGAAATCAATGAAAAAAATTATGATATCGGTAAAATATGAATTAATTCGTGTTTAGGACCAGAAATGAAAGAGAATGATATATAATAAATAAATTTTACATTTCTATTTAAAAAAGTAGCTTTTTGCGTGAAATAATATAACAAATTCATGTTTTTTCTATGAAATCAATGAAAAAAATTATGATATCGGTAAAATATGAATTAATTCGTGATTAGGACCAGAAATGGAAGAGAATGATATATAATAAATAAATTTTACATTTCTATTTAAAAAAGTAGCTTTTTGCGTGAAATAATATAACAAATTCATGTTTTTTCTATGAAATCAATGAAAAAAATTATGATATCGGTAAAATATGAATTAATTCGTGATTAGGACCAGAAATGGAAGAGAATGATATATAATAAATAAATTTTACATTTCTATTTAAAAAAGTAGCTTTTTGCGTGAAATAATATAACAAATTTATGTTTTTTCTATGAAATCAATGAAAAAAATTATGATATCAATGAAATATGAATAAAATCGAATATAGGATCAAAAATGGAAGAAAATGATATATAAAAAATAAATTTTATATTTCTATTTAAAAAAGTAGCTTTTTGCGTGAAATAATATAACAAATTCATGTTTTTTCTATGAAATCAATGAAAAAAATTATGATATCGGTAAAATATGAATTAATTCGTGATTAGGACCAGAAATGGAAGAGAATGATATATAATAAATAAATTTTACATTTCTATTTAAAAAAGTAGCTTTTTGCGTGAAATAATATAACAAATTTATGTTTTTTCTATGAAATCAATGAAAAAAATTATGATATCAATGAAATATGAATAAAATCGAATATAGGATCAAAAATGGAAGAAAATGATATATAAAAAATAAATTTTATATTTCTATTTAAAAAAGTAGCTTTTTGCGTGAAATAATATAACAAATTCATGTTTTTTCTATGAAATTAATGAAAAAAATTATGATATCAATGAAATATGAATCAAATCGAATATAGGATCAAAAATGGAAGAAAATGATATATAAAAAATAAATTTTATATTTCTATTTGAAAAAGTAGCTTTTTGCGTGAAATAATATAACAAATTCATGTTTTTTCTATGAAATCAATGAAAAAAATTATGATATCGGTAAAATATGAATTAATTCGTGATTAGGACCAGAAATGGAAGAGAATGATATATAATAAATAAAGTTTACATTTCTATTTAAAAAAGTAGCTTTTTGCGTGAAATAATATAACAAATTTATGTTTTTTCTATGAAATCAATGAAAAAAATTATGATATCAATGAAATATGAATAAAATCGAATATAGGATCAAAAATGGAAGAAAATGATATATAAAAAATAAATTTTATATTTCTATTTAAAAAAGTAGCTTTTTGCGTGAAATAATATAACAAATTCATGTTTTTTCTATGAAATCAATGAAAAAAATTATGATATCGGTAAAATATGAATTAATTCGTGATTAGGAGCAGAAATGGAAGAGAATGATATATAATAAATAAATTTTACATTTCTATTTAAAAAAGTAGCTTTTTGCGTGAAATAATATAACAAATTTATGTTTTTTCTATGAAATTAATGAAAAAAATTAATATATCAATGAAATATGAATCAAATCGAATATAGGATCAAAAATGGAAGAAAATGATATATAAAAAATAAATTTTATATTTCTATTTAAAAAAGTAGGATTTTGCCTGAATTAATATGAGAAATTCTGTTTTTTTCTATGAAATTAATGAAAAAAATTATGATATCGGTAAAATATGAATTAATTCGTGATTAGGACCAGAAATGGAAGAGAATGATATATAATAAATAAATTTTACATTTCTATTTAAAAAAGTAGCTTTTTGCGTGAAATAATATAACAAATTCATGTTTTTTCTATGAAATTAATGAAAAAAATTAATATATCAATGAAATATGAATCAAATCGAATATAGGATCAAAAATGGAAGAAAATGATATATAAAAAATAAATTTTATATTTCTATTTAAAAAAGTAGGATTTTGCCTGAATTAATATGAGAAATTCTGTTTTTTTCTATGAAATTAATGAAAAAAATTATGATATCGGTAAAATATGAATTAATTCGTGATTAGGACCAGAAATGGAAGAGAATGATATATAATAAATAAATTTTACATTTCTAATTAAAAAAGTAGCTTTTTGCGTGAAATAATATAACAAATTCATGTTTTTTCTATGAAATCAATGAAAAAATTATGATATCTTTAAAATATGAATTAATTCGTGATTAGGACCAGAAATGGAAGAGAATAATATATATTAAATAAATTTTACATTTCTATTTAAAAAAGTAGCTTTTTGCGTGAAATAATATTACAACTTCAGCTTTTTTCGATGAAATTAATGAAAAAAATTATTATTTCAATGAAATATAAATCAAATCGAATATAGGATCAAAAATGGAAGAAAATGATAAATAAAAAATTAATTTTATATTTCTATTTGAAAAAGTAGCTTTTTGCGTGAAATAATATAACAAATTCATGTTTTTTCTATGAAATCAATGAAAAAAATTATGATATCGGTAAAATATGAATTAATTCGTGATTAGGAGCAGAAATGGAAGAGAATGATATATAATAAATAAATTTTACATTTCTATTTAAAAAAGTAGCTTTTTGCGTGAAATAATATAACAAATTTATGTTTTTTCTATGAAATCAATGAAAAAAATTATGATATCAATGAAATATGAATAAAATCGAATATAGGATCAAAAATGGAAGAAAATGATATATAAAAAATAAATTTTATATTTCTATTTAAAAAAGTAGCTTTTTGCGTGAAATAATATAACAAATTCATGTTTTTTCTATGAAATTAATGAAAAAAATTATGATATCAATGAAATATGAATCAAATCGAATATAGGATCAAAAATGGAAGAAAATGATATATAAAAAATAAATTTTATATTTCTATTTTAAAAAGTAGCTTTTTGCGTGAAATAATATAACAAATTCATGTTTTTTCTATGAAATCAATGAAAAAAATTATGATATCGGTAAAATATGAATTAATTCGTGATTAGGACCAGAAATGGAAGAGAATGATATATAATAAATAAATTTTACATTTCTATTTAAAAAAGTAGCTTTTTGCGTGAAATAATATAACAAATTTATGTTTTTTCTATGAAATTAATGAAAAAAATTAATATATCAATGAAATATGAATCAAATCGAATATAGGATCAAAAATGGAAGAAAATGATATATAAAAAATAAATTTTATATTTCTATTTAAAAAAGTAGGATTTTGCCTGAATTAATATGAGAAATTCTGTTTTTTTCTATGAAATTAATGAAAAAAATTATGATATCGGTAAAATATGAATTAATTCGTGATTAGGACCAGAAATGGAAGAGAATGATATATAATAAATAAATTTTACATTTCTATTTAAAAAAGTAGCTTTTTGCGTGAAATAATATAACAAATTCATGTTTTTTCTATGAAATTAATGAAAAAAATTATGATATCGGTAAAATATGAATTAATTCGTGATTAGGACCAGAAATGGAAGAGAATGATATATAATAAATAAATTTTACATTTCTATTTAAAAAAGTAGCTTTTTGCGTGAAATAATATAACAAATTCATGTTTTTTCTATGAAATCAATGAAAAAAATTATGATATCGGTAAAATATGAATTAATTCGTGATTAGGACCAGAAATGGAAGAGAATGATATATAATAAATAAATTTTACATTTCTATTTAAAAAAGTAGCTTTTTGCGTGAAATAATATAACAAATTTATGTTTTTTCTATGAAATCAATGAAAAAAATTATGATATCAATGAAATATGAATAAAATCGAATATAGGATCAAAAATGGAAGAAAATGATATATAAAAAATAAATTTTATATTTCTATTTAAAAAAGTAGCTTTTTGCGTGAAATAATATGAGAAATTCTGTTTTTTTCTATGAAATCAATGAAAAAAATTATGATATCGGTAAAATATGAATTAATTCGTGATTAGGACCAGAAATGGAAGAGAATGATATATAATAAATAAATTTTACATTTCTATTTAAAAAAGTAGCTTTTTGCGTGAAATAATATAACAAATTCATGTTTTTTCTATGAAATCAATGAAAAAATTATGATATCTTTAAAATATGAATTAATTCGTGATTAGGACCAGAAATGGAAGAGAATAATATATATTAAATAAATTTTACATTTCTATTTAAAAAAGTAGCTTTTTGCGTGAAATAATATAACAAATTTATGTTTTTTCTATGAAATCAATGAAAAAAATTATGATATCAATGAAATATGAATAAAATCGAATATAGGATCAAAAATGGAAGAAAATGATATATAAAAAATAAATTTTATATTTCTATTTAAAAAAGTAGCTTTTTGCGTGAAATAATATAACAAATTCATGTTTTTTCTATGAAATTAATGAAAAAAATTATGATATCAATGATATATGAATCAAATCGAATATAGGATCAAAAATGGAAGAAAATGATATATAAAAAATAAATTTTATATTTCTATTTGAAAAAGTAGCTTTTTGCGTGAAATAATATAACAAATTCATGTTTTTTCTATGAAATCAATGAAAAAAATTATGATATCGGTAAAATATGAATTAATTCGTGATTAGGACCAGAAATGGAAGAGAATGATATATAATAAATAAATTTTACATTTCTATTTAAAAAAGTAGCTTTTTGCGTGAAATAATATAACAAATTTATGTTTTTTCTATGAAATCAATGAAAAAAATTATGATATCAATGAAATATGAATAAAATCGAATATAGGATCAAAAATGGAAGAAAATGATATATAAAAAATAAATTTTATATTTCTATTTAAAAAAGTAGCTTTTTGCGTGAAATAATATAACAAATTCATGTTTTTTCTATGAAATCAATGAAAAAAATTATGATATCGGTAAAATATGAATTAATTCGTGATTAGGACCAGAAATGGAAGAGAATGATATATAATAAATAAATTTTACATTTCTATTTAAAAAAGTAGCTTTTTGCGTGAAATAATATAACAAATTTATGTTTTTTCTATGAAATCAATGAAAAAAATTATGATATCAATGAAATATGAATAAAATCGAATATAGGATCAAAAATGGAAGAAAATGATATATAAAAAATAAATTTTATATTTCTATTTAAAAAAGTAGGATTTTGCCTGAATTAATATGAGAAATTCTGTTTTTTTCTATGAAATTAATGAAAAAAATTATGATATCGGTAAAATATGAATTAATTCGTGATTAGGACCAGAAATGGAAGAGAATGATATATAATAAATAAATTTTACATTTCTATTTAAAAAAGTAGCTTTTTGCGTGAAATAATATAACAAATTCATGTTTTTTCTATGAAATCAATGAAAAAATTATGATATCTTTAAAATATGAATTAATTCGTGATTAGGACCAGAAATGGAAGAGAATAATATATATTAAAAAAATTTTACATTTCTATTTAAAAAAGTAGCTTTTTGCGTGAAATAATATTACAACTTCAGCTTTTTTCGATGAAATTAATGAAAAAAATTATTATTTCAATGAAATATAAATCAAATCGAATATAGGATCAAAAATAGAAGAAAATGATAAATAAAAAATTAATTTTATATTTCTATTTGAAAAAGTAGCTTTTTGCGTGAAATAATATAACAAATTCATGTTTTTTCTATGAAATCAATGAAAAAAATTATGATATCGGTAAAATATGAATTAATTCGTGATTAGGACAAGAAACGGAAGAGAATGATATATAATAAATAAATTTTACATTTCTATTTAAAAAAGTAGCTTTTTGCGTGAAATAATATAACAAATTCATGTTTTTTCTATGAAATTAATGAAAAAAATTATGATATCAATGAAATAAGATTCAAATCGAATATAGGATCAAAAATGGAAGAAAATGATATATAAAAAATAAATTTTATATTTCTATTTAAAAAAGTAGGATTTTGCCTGAATTAATATGAGAAATTCTGTTTTTTTCTATGAAATCAATGAAAAAAATTATGATATCGGTAAAATATGAATTAATTCGTGATTAGGACCAGAAATGGAAGAGAATGATATATAATAAATAAATTTTACATTTCTATTTAAAAAAGTAGCTTTTTGCGTGAAATAATATAAGAAATTCATGTTTTTTCTATGAAATCAATGAAAAAAATTATGATATCGGTAAAATATGAATTAATTCGTGATTAGGACCAGAAATGGAAGAGAATGATATATAATAAATAAATTTTACATTTCTATTTAAAAAAGTAGCTTTTTGCGTGAAATAATATAACAAATTCATGTTTTCTCTATGAAATCAATGAAAAAAATTATGATATCGGTAAAATATGAATTAATTCGTGATTAGGACCAGAAATGGAAGAGAATGATATATAATAAATAAATTTTACATTTCTATTTAAAAAAGTAGCTTTTTGCGTGAAATAATATAACAAATTTATGTTTTTTCTATGAAATCAATGAAAAAAATTATGATATCAATGAAATATGAATAAAATCGAATATAGGATCAAAAATGGAAGAAAATGATATATAAAAAATAAATTTTATATTTCTATTTAAAAAAGTAGCTTTTTGCGTGAAATAATATTACAACTTCAGCTTTTTTCGATGAAATTAATGAAAAAAATTATGATTTCAATGAAATATAAATCAAATCGAATATAGGATCAAAAATGGAAGAAAATGATAAATAAAAAATTAATTTTATATTTCTATTTGAAAAAGTAGCTTTTTGCGTGAAATAATATAACAAATTCATGTTTTTTCTATGAAATTAATGAAAAAAATTATGATATCAATGAAATAAGAATCAAATCGAATATAGGATCAAAAATGGAAGAAAATGATATATAAAAAATAAATTTTATATTTCTATTTAAAAAAGTAGGATTTTGCCTGAATTAATATGAGAAATTCTGTTTTTTTCTATGAAATCAATGAAAAAAATTATGATATCGGTAAAATATGAATTAATTCGTGATTAGGACCAGAAATGGAAGAGAATGATATATAATAAATAAATTTTACATTTCTATTTAAAAAAGTAGCTTTTTGCGTGAAATAATATAAGAAATTCATGTTTTTTCTATGAAATCAATGAAAAAAATTATGATATCGGTAAAATATGAATTAATTCGTGATTAGGACCAGAAATGGAAGAGAATGATATATAATAAATAAATTTTACATTTCTATTTAAAAAAGTAGCTTTTTGCGTGAAATAATATAACAAATTCATGTTTTCTCTATGAAATCAATGAAAAAAATTATGATATCGGTAAAATATGAATTAATTCGTGATTAGGACCAGAAATGGAAGAGAATGATATATAATAAATAAATTTTACATTTCTATTTAAAAAAGTAGCTTTTTGCGTGAAATAATATAACAAATTTATGTTTTTTCTATGAAATCAATGAAAAAAATTATGATATCAATGAAATATGAATAAAATCGAATATAGGATCAAAAATGGAAGAAAATGATATATAAAAAATAAATTTTATATTTCTATTTAAAAAAGTAGCTTTTTTTCGTGAAATAATATGAGAAATTCTGTTTTTTTCTATGAAATCAATGAAAAAAATTATGATATCGGTAAAATATGAATTAATTCGTGATTAGGACCAGAAATGGAAGAGAATGATATATAATAAATAAATTTTACATTTCTATTTAAAAAAGTAGCTTTTTGCGTGAAATAATATAACAAATTCATGTTTTTTCTATGAAATCAATGAAAAAATTATGATATCTTTAAAATATGAATTAATTCGTGATTAGGACCAGAAATGGAAGAGAATAATATATATTAAATAAATTTTACATTTCTATTTAAAAAAGTAGCTTTTTGCGTGAAATAATATTACAACTTCAGCTTTTTTCGATGAAATTAATGAAAAAAATTATGATTTCAATGAAATATAAATCAAATCGAATATAGGATCAAAAATGGAAGAAAATGATAAATAAAAAATTAATTTTATATTTCTATTTAAAAAAGTAGCATTTTGCCTGAATTAATATGAGAAATTCTGTTTTTTTCTATCAAATCAATGAAAAAAATTATGATATCGGTAAAATATGAATTAATTCGTGATTAGGACCAGAAATGGAAGAGAATGATATATAATAAATAAATTTTACGTTTCTATTTAAAAAAGTAGCTTTTTGCGTGAATTAATATGAGAAATCCTGGTTTTTTCTATGAAATTAATGAAAAAAATTATGATATCGGTAAAATATGAATCAAATTGAATATAGGATCAAAAATGGGAGAAAATGATATATAAAAAATAAATTTTAAATTTCTATTTAAAAAAGTAGCTTTTTGCGTGAAATAATATTACAAATTAATAAATCATTTATTGTTATATATATATATATAACCATAGTGTTAGTTCTTCAATCAAAAAGTTATTAGAATAAAATTGATTATAAAATTTTTATTGATTTATTTTACAAACAGATATTTTATTATTATTTTAAATATTTTGTAAAATTAGGGCGCCCTTTTGCAGAATTCCCCGATGCGACGCATCTTTTTCTTACACGTAAACCAGACCCTATATATATGGAGAGTGTGAGAATAAGAATTCAAAAACCCTTGCAGATATTCACGATCGCCTGAAAAGAATAAATTTAAATTTTCAATTTCAAAGCACGTTTTAGTATAAAAATATTCTTTTATGATTTTATAAAATAAATATATCAAAATAAATAAATAAAAAAAATATACTTACTCTTGGCTCCATTATAATACATTTATGTTCTCTGTAAAGAAATATAACTTGCAGATCCATTCATAAAAAAAAAATATTATTATAAATATTGTTCATATAAAGGGTGATGAGATTGAAGAATTAATAATAATTATTTTGTTTATTTGTACAAATTATTGAAGATTAATATACACAAATATATACAGAAAAATCTAATAGAAATATATTACCAATAAAATAATAATATATAAAAATGTATTTCTCTATCGACATTTCAATTGATTTTAGAAATATATAATTGTATTTTTCACAAAAAAATGTATTGCCCCTTTAATTTATGTAACCATTTCAGCAGAACTGAGAGGATGGTAATATAATGAAAGTGTTCAAATCAAGAATTTGTTTTTCCTTTCTAAAATTATAATATTCAAATTTATTAAAATAATAAATGAATCGTATAAAGTTATAAGAAATTTTTATTTTTTGTTAATATCTTATCTTTATTTACTTAGATGTTTTAAAATTATAGTGTGGGATCTTACAAACATAATTGTTTTCATCAAAAACTTTTATTGATTTAGTTAAATATTTGCTACTTTCTTTTCTTTTGGTTTTTCCATATTTCTTAATTAACAATTATTCTTGCAATGATCAAAATCTTCAAATTCAATAAAGAAGATATTTAAGATATTCTAAAACTCCCACCCATTTACAAAGGATAACCCAAAATAGAAAGTTGACAAATCCAATTTTTTTTATTTTTATTTTGCCTAAATGAATAACACCTACACATTTTTAGATGAATTAATAATTAGAAAATAATAATATTATATTTTTATATGTGGATTTTATAAATTTTATTTTAATTTTATTTAATATTTTTAACATTTAAGTTTATAGTACCTGGTTTTTTAAAAAAAATATTCCTTATTAACTATGAATATTTACGATTAAAATTGTTATTTAAATTAAATAAACGATAAAATATATGAAAAATTTCAAATAATTTAAAAGAACATAAATTAAAAAAAATAGCCATAAAGCATACAGCCCTTAAACGTACATATTAATTTACTGAAAGACAGAAAAGTATGGCCTGTGGATATAACATAATATGTATTTCGTAATTTGATTACAAAATATTATTAAATTAAATAATTTTAATTTTATTTTATTTATAATATTATGTATTTAAGGAAACGCTGTCCGGCGATGCCTGGCGCCATTTTTTTATTATTAAAATTCCTATTTTAAATTAAGAAAAAACTAACAAAGATGATTTTTCCCGAGTCTGAAACCAATACAGATCGAGTTTTCTTTATAAAAATTATTCTATGGTGTGAATTTCAAAAAAATGCTTTGAGCGGATTAATATTTTAAAAATACAAATATATTTATACAATATATATACAATTTTTGCTAATAATAGAATAATATAAGATTCATTGAATATATCATATTATAATATATATTTCAACTATAAGAAATATTTTTTTTTTGTTTAATATAATATATTTTTCAATTTTAAAATTTCTTTTTTTTTTAAGCCAAATTTTTAATAATTTTTAATTATAATATAGACTATGTAGTATTATTATATACCTACTTAATGTTAGTTTATAAATTGCTTAATGTATTTTTTGAAAATTGATCAAGAAGAAAGATAATTATTATCCACACGAAAGAAAATTTTTTTATTTTTATTTCAATTTTATTTGGATACATGTATATATATAATAAATTTAAATTATATATTTAATAATCTTTCGAAAATATTTATAACAATAATATTAATAAATTTGATTTATATATAAATTCTCACTTAATGATTGATATAAAATATAAAAGAAATAGTTTACATACATACATCGATTTGGCTTCTCAGTGGCATATAAATATGTATAGGCAAACTACTAATTTGATCACGGATTTATTTTTAGATTATAGATATAAGAAAAGATATCACGGTATTTGATAAAGACAGATCAGCGTGGTGGAGAAGCCAATTGAATGAAATTCAAGTGAAGAGAAAGGCTCTCAGGAGGACGGAAGATATCTCATGAAGAGAGTGAATGTGGGTGGTGGGAGGAAAGGCACAAAAGTGCAGCACCTAGCTCCACATTCATTCAGTTCAAAACCAGACACTGTCAGTTTGTCGTGTGCATCCAGTCTTACTGAAAAAGAGGTGACGTTTCTTTCTTTCATTTAATTCATTCAATTGAAGCTTGATGATGTTAAGTATCCGGATAACAAGGTGTTTGGCAAGCATTCTTCTTGTGTTAACCATCATTGCTACTGTCCAGGGACAAAATGAAGGAGTGGACTCAATTCCAACCATTTATACACAATTTGCCCAGGTCAGTGAACAATTCATTCATTAAATATAAGAAAAATTTTATCATTTTTTTTTAAATTAATTATTATAAGAAAATAAAATAATAAATAAATTTATAAATATTCAACCGATAATATTTAATACTAATAACTTATTATTTAAATAATTATATTAATATAATTAAATTTCCATATTTTAAAATAATATAATTTATCAATATATCAAAAGAATAAATTATTCTAAGAACCAAAATATCCACTTTTTAAAAGCGATCAGCGAAATTTGACATTTTTTAATTAAAAAACACAATTTTGTAATTTATTTCTCTTTGATCATGTTTTTTTTATTGAAAATCAGGATATAGATATTTTTATATTAAAATTGATAAAATTATCTTTGAAATTAATAGAGCAGTACAATATTAAGTCAATTAAAAACCGACAAAATATCAATCTTTATATATAAACATATTAGTATTTAAATATTTCAATGATAATTAATAAAATAAAAACTAAATTCAAAAATTAGAGGAACTTCATAATTAAATTTTTAAATAATTTTCTTGAAAATAGGTTAATATTTAATTTTATTTCAAGCCTAAATAAAATATTTCCCCTAATTTGTCCATATATTCTTAGAAGAAAGTCTTTTATTTGGAGTGAACTTAAAAAAAAAGACAATTAAAAATCATGAGAGCAAAATATAAAAAAAAATTTTACTAAATGAAAGAAGAAAAATTAGAAAGTATTCGTGATGAATTCAATAGTAATAAATTTAGGGGTTATATATATATATATATATATATATATATATATATATATATATAGTCGTTTAATATTTACAAAGTATTTAGAAAATTTTGTTCTCATCATTTTTTTCATAAATAAAAATACAATATTTTATATAAAAATCAAAATAGTTATTATTATTAAATTTATATTTATACTTTTTTATATAAAACCAGAATAATTAATACTATAATATTATAATTGTATTTTCTATGTATATTTTATTTTTTTATTATGATGTTTAGATGATTAATTAACACTTTTTATTACACTCTCTCTCTCTCTTCCTATTTATATTTTTTATATTGTATAAACTTAAATATAATATCCCCGAAAGAATAATTATTATATTTTTGTTATTAATAATAAAATATAAAATTAAATTAAACTAATTTCTTTTATATATTAGATAGATTAGTATATATACATATAATAATATATTGGTAAAAAGAATACTTACTAACTGAAATTAATAATATGTATTATATATAAAATAATATTGTAGTTAGGATTTATCCAATAAACTCTAGAAAATTAAGAAAATTACATATTTAATTCAACATATTCTTATATATAATGTTTTTTTGTTAGATCAATATTTAAGTTATAAAATTTCTAAAGTAAATTTCAATTCATCAAAAATCACTGAGAGATTCGAACTATATATATTTACATATATTTAACAATTATTTTTTTTAATTTGAAGTATAAATACTTCTTTTTTTTTAAATATGTAAAAATAATAATAACAAAACAAAAACCTCAACAATATTGAACTTTTATCATATTGGTATGTTGTTGTTTCTCTTTTTTCTTTATTAAGAAAACTCGAACAAATGAAGAAGCCACGCTCTGAATCATTTTTCATGCGCGTGCGTCCCCTCGCCGTGAAATTACCTTTTATTCTTTACCTCATTAAAATGTATAAATATATATATATATATATATTTTCTTAGATGCTATTTTCTAACATGAAACGTTATATACTTGTCTTAACACATTGTAAATATATACAGTTTATAAATCTTATTATAAACAGTTTGATGAAGTTCAAATCCTAATTTTAACTTAAAAAAACTATAAAAAGTTTATATCTTGCAATTTATTTTATAAAATAAATATATCTTATAAATAATCGTAAACGATTTATTATACCCTTTTAGTTTAAACTACTAATATGAAATTTTATTTTCTGAAATTAATTTAACCATAAAAAAAAACTCATTGAGTTTTTGTTATTTCATTACCTTTAAAGGTCCTGGAAATACAATTCGACATTTTGTTAATGATGGTTATAAATGTTTAGGATTTTATTCATGAAAATAATACCTAAATTTGTCGTAAACCTATAAAATATAAAATGATACACATAATAGTTTCATTAATATTATTTTTTTTATGAATTTATTCTTAATATTAACTGTATGTTCATAAATTGTTCTCTCAAACTGATATTTCTAGAAAAAATTATTTAAGAATAAAATACAAAAATTAATGAGGGGGCTATTCATATATATATATATATATATATATAGAGAGAGAGAGAGAGAGAGAGAGAGAGAATGAATGTTAAGTATTATTATTACTACCTTTTAGTGGTTCTTTAATTTTTTTAATCTATAATTAAACATTTTCATTATTATATGGAACCTGGTCCCTTATTTCCCATCATTTCCTGTTCTTGGTGATTCTTGGTCATTGTCTGGATTAAATCATAGTACATTCTTCTTGGAGCCTTCCTCTTTTCCTTTTATCTTCTAAATGACACGATCATGTATCCTTTTAGTCCACCTGTCGTCCTCTAATCTTGATGACTAGACCAGGGCTTCTTAAACTTTTTTTTATTTGCGACCCCATTTATGATTGCGAGTTTTCTGGCGACCCTGTATAAATATAAAAGAAAGATATATAAATATTTTTTGATGATTTATTTATTAGGTAACAATATACATACATATAAATCTAAAATTAATTAGCTGGAGTGTCTCCACTAGACTATCTCGCAAATTTGAATTGGATTAAATAACATAATATATTATATTTAAATTAAATTTAATTAATTATAAATTATAAATTAAAATTAATAAATAATATTTATTGAACCAGCTTGTGTTTGGCTCTTTGTTGATGGCACCATGTCACGTGCTGGCGCGTGAGATTTGCAGTGTTAAAAAATTAATTCCTGTACTTTCAGCGATTCAATCAAGCTGAAATTCTATATATAGCAGTTTTATACAATTTTTAATCATGTGAAAAACTATCAAACATATATCTTTATTTTTACGGTGAGTTTAGAGGAAAAAAATCAAAACGTTGTAGGAAATGACCTACTTCCGGATGAGCTACATTTGTCAAAAGTCGATAAAAAAACTACGAATTTTGAATAATGCCCGTATACAAAATTTCATGATTCTTACTCAAACCGTTTTTGCGTAATCTTGTCTACATTTATACATACACACACACACAGACATTTTTCTCAACCTTAGTAAAAATGATTCAGGAACCTTCAAAACGTATAAAAACATCAAAATCTCAACATCGAAAATTTTCGTGATCGCAATACTACCTCTGGCGAGATAGTAAAAATTGCACAAAAAGTTGTAAAAGTGTATTTATTACAGTTCACAAAATCGTGTATTTAAATATTTGACAATAAAATCTCTCGCGAACCCAGAATTTTGCTACGCGACCCCCTTTGGGATCGCGACCAATAGTTTAAGAAGGCCTGGACCAGACTATCTCTATTTCATTTGTTTTACAAATATATTAATATTTTTCATAAAAATTTTTTTATACTAAAAGTATTAAAATATAAAATATGAGTATTAAAATAAACTTAAAAATCTATAATTTCTTATTAAAAGATAATTCGTTAAAATAACTCTTGAGAAGAAAAAACTAATTAAAATATAAATAATATATATATATAATAATATATATATATTATACTTTCTCTTAATTAAATTAACTGAGCATCAAATATGGATATGCATTTTCGTTAGTATGGCATGCATATTTATTTGTATTCTAAATAATTAATTAGCTTTTTATAATAAATTAATTTTTATTAGAATATATGTTACAATAATTCAAATGATTACAACCCTCTTTTGCATTTTTTTTTTGAATTTATATATATTTATTGTTAGGATAATGATGACGTCTTTGTCAGAAGTCAAAATCTCTTTTTCTTTTCAGTATTTCACCAAACTGTTATTGAAAATTAAAACATATTTTTAATTATATTTAATAATTACAAATAATAAATAAGTATTGATACATAGTAATAATCATTCATTTTATTATTTTTATTTTTACATTTTGATAGAAATTATATATTATATTAAATTTTGTTATATTCATTATTTTATAGGAGAATTATTTGATGCATTTTGTTATTAAATTATGTTTCCCTCTTAATTAAATATAGAATACACAATTTAATTGTTGCTTACAAGTTTGAAAGTTGATAATTACAAAATTACCCCCACTCCCCACCTCCCTAAAGGCAACGCTTTTATATTTGTTTTATTTTTTCTGATATTTTAATGTTTAAACTGGAATACAAACATAATACTCATTTGATTGATACAAATTTAATCTAATTTATTTACATAAAAATTGTAATATTTTTATTTATTAATAAGATAATTTTGTGTTCAAAAAACTAATAGATAAATAGATTATTTGATTAGATATTAATTTTTATAATTTTATAAATTCAAATAAATATTTAAAATTCATAGTCACAAAATATAGATATAAAATATAATATTGGTAAAAGTTAAGTTAAGGAAACTAATGAATAAATGAAAATAATAAATATTTTATTGAAAGAGATGAAAACTATGGGAGAGGGGGAGGGTGAAACTAATCACTGGAATCTCATTCATATACAAAAGTATAATTTTTTCTAAGTTACCTATTAATAAACTAATATGGTCGAAAAACATTTCAAAACAAAAGGACGAATGTGTGCCAAACAATCCAGTATTTGTATCTGCCCTTGTCAATGATTGGCCTTCCAAAAGAATTTCCATGTATTGGGCGTTGGCTTATAACCGTGACATTGTTAACATAAATGATAACAAACAGAGAAAGAGAAACTATTTTAAATTGCATTTCTTTTTCTTATATTATAATCACATTGGATGCCTGTTTAAATTTAGAAATCATTTACCTAGCACCAATCTTGTAAAACATCGATTTTGGGTATAAATAATATACATGTATATATACTACTATTTATTCTTTATATAAGAAGCTATTGGGTCTAATCAAAGATTGATCGATTGTTCAATTATTTATTTAGTCAGTCTTTTTTTTTTTGTCAATTCAAATCATAATTATTATCATTAGTTTAATAATAATAATAAAAGGAAAATATATAAAATAAGTAATAGATAATAAATTGTTGTCAAAAATAATTATTATACTTGAAATAAAAATAGGCAAAAAGGTAAATTTGAGATTTAATACAAAGAGGCTCGATTCAAGACAATTCAAATAAGAAAGCAACGTAGCTTCAAAATTTGAATCAGAGAGCAGCAGTTATTTAAAAATATTTTTTTTTTTTTTTTTTATAAAATAAGTAATTTAAAATTTATTTTAAATTTTTTCACATTTAGAAAAATATTCATAAATTGAAATTTTTATTTATTTATCTATTCTTCAAAAATTTCTCTTATTGTTAGTCTTTATGTCAAAATTAAATATAATATTAAATTATTTTTTTAAGAAAAATAATAATTTTATCTTGTATTATTTTACATTTTATATTTCATTTTCTAGAATTTATATCTTCCAATAAAAAATAAGTATATTTAATTTTTTGGATTCTTGCTATAAAAATATTATTTACCATTATTCCAAGGATTAAGAAAGTTGTATTGGAGTAAATTACGATTTTTTTAATTATCTTTGAATTATATTTTATAATTTTTATATAAATATAAATATAAAAAAATTTATTGGATATAAATTGTAGGGATGAAAATAAAATCGACATCTAATTTAAATAAATGGTCATATATATAATATTAAAATTAATTTCATTCAATAAAAATCATTAAAAAACATTTTAACATTTTCATCATTTGTATTAGAGCTACGTAATTTCCTTGACGGACATAGCCAATATAAAACCGCGCCCCAATGGAACTGGAATCGTGACCCCTCTGAGATCCAAGGGCAGCAACTTACTATAATATATATAACAAATGCATTCAAATAAACACCTACTCAAATTTATTCTTAAATAAATCCTATTCCTATCAACTATCAATCAATTGGCAACGGATCATAAATCATAAAAAAAAAAAAATAATAAACAAACTTTTCGTGTCGACTAATGACCTTGAGGATTTACGCACATTCTAAGGTAATGGCACCTATAGATGACATGGCACCTATAGATGACACTTTTGAATTTAAACTAAAAAAATAAGCAAATTTTAAAACATACGCGGAAATTTTTTTTTTTAAATGATAGTTATGCTTTTCCACCACCTGAGATATCCTACAACAATACAATAAGTCGCCCTATTTTTTTTCTTTTAACTTGAAAAGCAGACCGAATCGTCAACAATTGATTTTTTCAACAAATCTTAAAGATAACCTTAAGGGAAGTAATGTTCTTAATTAGTATTTTATATTTTTATTTTCATATTTATCAAGAATTTAATAACTACATTATAAAATAGACTTAATATAGATATAAATCACTTCAATTTAAACACCTAATTTTTAAAAGTATCTTTTTTATCAACCGTGTCATCTATAGGTGCCCCTAAAAATTGTTTTTCCTATAGATGACAGCAATGTCAGCTATAAGTAGGTTTTTAAAAAAATTGTCTATTATATTAATAGATGTAAAGAGGAGATAATTTTATAGAATTCAACCAAGTTTCATGTCTGAATTAATATGGGAACCTACCTAAAACTGTGTTTTATCTTTAGTTTTCTCATTGTCAGAAAATTTTTTTCTATTCCAGAACTTCAAACACTATTTTTTGAAATTTTTTTTAAATTACTCTTTTCTCAATGTATAATTAAAAATGCATAATTAAAACAAGATTTGTTTAAAATCAATTTTTTATTTTATTATAATAATCAGCTAAAAATAAAATCAATCACAATAAATATATCTAATTTATCATTATATGAAACCTGATTTTTTTATTATAACTAAAGTTAAAGCAGCAACAAGGTGTTGGTAAGATGTTTTACTTTGTAAATAAATAAGTTGAAGATAAAGAGAGCAAGCGAAGTGAAAAAAGTAGATGTCATCTTTGGGTTCCATAATTGTCATCATTAGGTTCCACCAAAATTTTTGGTGTCATCTATAGGTGCCATTTGATTATTTTGAAAAAAAATTATATTTCCCCTTAAACTCATATAAAAGTTTAAAATATTTATCCTGGTGATAAAAGGTAAAATAAGCTTTATAATAACCAAAAGATTTTTTTTGTGAGACGTATAGTTTCAGTTTTATAAAAGAAAATAGGAACAAGAGCGCTTAAAATGTCATCTATTGGTGCCATTACCTTACTCCGCAATTCAAAATAAGGGTTAAAAATCAAAAAAGCGCATTTATTATATAATTTTTAAAATTTCTCTAGTCCTATCCCTCTCCCACATTAATATGTTTCTTTCTTTAACCTCCCCTCATAATACCCCTCTATTTCTTATTGTATATATTTTGTACATAAGGCACCTATAGATGACATGGCACCTATAGATGACACTTTTGAATTTAAACTAAAAAAATAAGCAAATTTTAAAACATACCCGGAATTTCATGTCTGAATTGATTGACATTGTGTTTTATCTTTAGGTTTCTCATTGTCAGAAAATTTTTTTCTGTTCCAGAACTTCAAACACTATTTTTTTGAAAATTTTTTTAAATTACTCTTTTCTCAATGTATAATTAAAAATGCATAATTAAAAAAAGATTTGTTTAAAATCAATTTTTTATTTTATTATAATAATCAGCTAAAAATAAAATCAATCACAATAAATATATCTAATGTATCATTATATGAAACCTGATTTTTTTTATTATAACTAAAGTTAAAGCAGCAACAAGGCGTTGGAAAGATGTTTTACTTTGTAAATAAATAAGTTGAAGATAAAGAGAGCAAGCGAAGTGAAAAAAAGTAGATGTCATCTTTGGGTTCCATAATTGTCATCATTAGATTCCACCAACATTTTTGGTGTCATCTATAGGTGCCATTTGATTACTTTGAAAAAAATTATATTTCCTCTTAAACTCATATAAAAGTTTAAAATATTTATTCTGGTGATAATAAGCTTTATAATAACCAAAAGATTTTTTTGTGAGACGTATAGTTTCGGTTTTATAAAAGAAAATAGTGGCAAGAGCGCTTAAAATGTCATCTATTGGTACCATTACCTTAATACCTTTAAATGTTCTTCTATTGCCTCAAATAAGGCAGATGTAGAATTTATGTATTTCAGTGGAAGTTAAATTAAAAATAAGTTGACCTGTGGCCAGGTCTGAACCGACCGACGGTTTGAAATAAATTAATTTCCAGCTACAGAAACAATTTCAAATAATTTTAATATATCTATTAATGCAATAACAAACAGATATGGATATAACATAAATATTTTTAATTTTATTTTATTTATAATATATAGCTGAAGTAGCCGGCGTTGCCCGGCGTTACCCGAGGCTGTGACGTCATGAAGGGCCGGGTGACGTCATATAATTTTAAATTAAGAAAAACATAATGAAGAAAACCGGAAATTTAATAAATAAGCTGGAAAATTATATATTAATTTAGTTGTAAGTAAAAACTCATTTGCAAAATAAATCTGTTACATTAAATACAAAATAAATAAATAATTAAATATAAATTTATCTTAAACTTATGATGAATTAAATAGACAAAAAAACATGTATAAAATTAATGTTTCGCTTTCATAGTTTTAAGAATTAAATTCATATTTCAGTCATTTGTCATTTTAATTTCATTACAATTTTATATTCTAAGTATAACATAGAATTGGGAGTAAAAAAATATTTTATTTTTAATTTCTCTTACCTATATTTTATATATGGGGTAAGAGAAGGGAAAAGTGGACACTTGTTTATTGATAAATCGTTTTTTTTAAATTTTCAAAATATTTATCAAGGATATGATGTATAAAGAACTAGAATTCAATTTCTTTTTTTTTTTTTTTTTTTTTTTGTTGTTTTTGTTTTGGACTCAATCTCTTTAAATTAAACATAATATCTATATTACTAGTAATATTTAATTTAAACTTAAAAATTCATTGTATAAATATTTGAAAAAGAAAATGTTGTCGTCCTGGTAACCTTAAATTAATGTTCAGGTAATTAGCAGTAAGAAAGCAAAAGCCGGTTGATCAAGTTTGTGGAGATGTTATTCTTAAATCAGAAATTGATTGAGAGGCGAGAAAAGGGCTCAATATAATGAAAAAAATAAAATGATAAATGACTTTTAAATTAGAAAAAGTTAATTAATAAAATCATCAAATAATTATTTGACAATCTGTAAATTTATAATCCTTTCCTCTCTTACTAAATAAAAGCAAAAATATCTTTTAAATTAGAATTTTTAATATTTTTCAAATTGATTTCTTAGTTTGGAGCAACCGGGGTAAATTACCCAAATAGGGTAAAAATGAAATTTTTGGGGGTAAAAATTAAACTTTTGTGAGTAATTAATAAAATCACCCAAATAGGGTAAAAATGAAATTTTTGGGGGTAAAAATTAAACTTTTGTGAGTAAAAATTATATATTTTTAATTTGCTATTTAATAAACCTGTTAGTATTTTTACAAATTTTTAGTTATTGTTTTCTTTTCAAAATTATCATGGGGGGGGGGGGCTAATATAATAGGAAAGATGGTAAAAAGAGGCGGTTTTTTTTGCTCTTCACCATGGTGTAATATCAACTTACAAAAAAATATTTTGAGGTAATGATTAAAAAAGTTCCCCGACCGCTGACTTAGAGTTAAAATATTTTATTGAATATTTCATGACATATGCAAAATCTAAAAAAATGGATTAGAATATAAATAATTATATTTTCTCTAAACTTCAAATTAAACGACGAATCCACGATGTAGGTATTCATTATCATCAAATGGTATTTTATAAAAATTATTATTTCATTTTCTTTCCGGGATTGAAGTACATATTTCACTTCTAACCTTTTAAACATTCATAGAATTGTAGAAATAATAAAAAAAATACTGGTTTTTATATATCAAAACTTAGAGAGAGAGAGAAAAATAGAAGGGAGGTTTATAATATGACAATAACATAAAACAGACATTTAAACACATAATAATTTAAATCTCAATTTATGAAATAGGTATTCTGTTGAAATCATGATCATCATCTCATCTCTTTCAAAATACAATAAATAAATGATAAAAAATGTGAATTCACTTCCTAATAACATTTTAGAGTGAAATTCATTTGTTAAATTTTAACCTTAATCATGTTATTTTATTTTGTTTTTTTTTATATATATAATATATTTCTTTTAAATATTTTAAATAACGTGACTAACAATTTTCATTTTTTACTTATTATTCCTCTCCCCCGCCCTCCTTTCCATTTCCTTTCATTTAATTGAAAATAATTTATAAACAATGATTAATTTTTACCGATCGACGATAGTAAGGGAGGTATTGTTTTCACACCAAATTTCACATGTGGAGATTTTTACATATCTCCACGAATCATGCATTTTCTTAACAGAAAAATGTATTTTTAGCATGATGTCTGTCCGTCCGTCCGTCTGCCCGTCTGTCCGTCTGTCCGTCCGTATAGATGTGTACAGCCTGAACGGCTAAACCGATTTTGATGAAATTTGGTATATTTACTTAATGCATCAGTGGGATGAATTGATCAACTTTTGGTGCAAATCCGGAAACCGGAAGTGGTAGTATTAGCGATCGACGATAGGAAGGGAAGGGTTATTTTCACACCAAATTTCACATGAGATGATTTTTTAATATATCACCACGAATCATTCACTTTGTATTGCTTTTATCCTCAAGAAAAATCATCTTTATTAGTTTTTTCTTAATTTAAAATTATATGACGTCATCCAGCCATTCATGACGTCACAGCCTGGTCTTGCATATATATTATAAATAAAATAAAATTAAAAATGTTTTATTATTTATGTATCCATATCTGTTTTTTATTACATTAATAGATATATTAAAATTATTTGAAATTGTTTCTGTAGCTGGAAATTAATTTACTTCAAACCGTCGGTCGGTTCGGACCTGGCCACAGGTCAACTTATTACAATATATTTTTGTTTTAATTTTGAAAAAAAAATTATTTAAATAATCGGTTGGATTATTTCTATTATATTTACTTATAGTTAACAATGAGTTAGAATATCTACAAATTAAAGTTATGTGATCAATTCACTTTATAATTACAATGTAAATCTTGTTTTTTACAAATTCCCATAAATTTAATAATAAAAACATTTTTCAAAAGTGATACGTGGATAGGTATAATGCGTATATACGTATGTAACAAAAAGTTAAAATTATTTCCAATTGAAATTTTATATGCATATAATTTAAGTTTTTTATTAAATGGCCAAACGAAAGTTCAACATTTCACAAATAAAACAAAATATGTAAGTTATTATTCCTTAAATATTTAATTAACAATTTACATAAAATATTTTGCAAAAAAACGTTTCATTATTGTAGCGATTATCATTATATTTATATATTTAACTTAACAGTAAAAAAGTTTAGGATACAAATAAAATAATATTGTACTATTATACAAACTTGTTCGGCGTGCCCGCGGTTGCTCATCCCTGATTTAAATTACAAACTAAAAATAAATAATTCGAAAATATTAAAATTTATATAGTTGTGTAACTCTATATATGTATATGTGAATTAATTTCATTATTATATTTCATTAATCTCACATATGTATGCGCAGCGTAAAAAATAATAACACTGATAGGGGACGCCATGGCGGTCCAAAAGATCGATTAAATGAAAAATAGTTTTTTTTTTATTTAACTTCTTAGTCACTGATTGCCAACTTTATTTATACTGTAAAATAATAACATCTTTAATATCATTTATTTACTTAATTAGCAATTAAACGAGTAGTTTCCTGTTGCGATGACCCCATTTATTTTTTAACTTTAGTTTTTAGATTTACTAAATAAAGGAAATAATGTTAAAACGATTATATTTGAGTGATGTCAATTACTTATTTTGTAATTAGAACTTTTTATTAAATCAAATTTTAACTAAATATAAATAAAATATAACTATTGAAAATAAAATTGTATTATTCTGTAAATTAACTACTAAAAAGAGTTATTCACAAAAATACATTCTTTCTAAATAATATCTAAATTTTGTATTTATATTAACATTCTTACCATATTCTAATAGAAAATTCTCCTGAATACATTTTTTTTAAATTATCTTCATTTCTTTCATTGTATTTCTCTGTTCTTTCTTATTGTATGTATTATTATGATCTTTCGGATACTCGTACACACCCTAAATAAGCTTAAATGACCACTAGATAGGATTTTTATCTAATCTCTTTTCAACCAATAATAAATCATAGAAAGAAAGCTTCCCATTCAGCAAAATAATTGTGTTTTTTTTTGCTTGAGGCATTTAATTAACTTTTAAATATTTAAAACTTTTAAAAACATATATTAAAGTAATTTATTTTTGTTGTAATTGGCTCTAGGTATCTAACCTAATCTATGCCTAATTTAGCAAATTTACTTAATTAATTATTTTCTTATATCATATAAAATATTATATTTTAAAAATTTTATGAATTTAGTGTGAGGATTGGACCTACATTCTCAAATTCATTAGTTTAGCATCTTGTCCCTCGATAATTTTCTAATTTAATAATTAAAAAATTTAAAAAATAATATAACTAAATAATAATTAAAATGATTAAATAATATAAATAGTAATAAATTAAGAGCTTTTATTATTATTATTATTAATTGCGTATGGACCGTCTTGGATCAAGCAAAGCTCCCATAAATTTTTAGAAGCGCATCGCATCCTCATGGTCATGATGCGATTGCTGATGGCATTGACTTCTAATATTGAATCGATGATCTTCTTGTTCACAATAAACGCCACGCCCAGAAGTGGTAAACCTCTTCCAATTCGCTTGGCCGTCTTGCTCTTGAATATGCGATAGTTCTTATAGTCCATTGTAATTTTCATCCGTGAATCTTGTCTCTTGAAGAGCAATTTTCTGGATATTCTATCACGATTCATGGTTGCTTGTTTTGAGGTTATCCTGCCGGAGCAGGCTTTGTAGAACCAGGGCTTGTCAGTTCCTGGAGCTGGGGCAGCCGATGTTAAATTGAATTAAATTTTATATTTTTATTATTTATTAATTATTAAATTAAATAAATATGTAATCTTGAGTTCTATGCTGGGATTCGAACTCAGGCTTCCTGTGTAGAAATCTCGTACTCTACCCACTCAGCCATGCTGCCAGAGCTTTTATACTATTATTTTTTAAATGATGCTTATTTTTTAGATAAGGAAGGGGGGAGTTAGTTATTGTTTAGTATTGCCCCTGGAAAGAAATTGCAAAGTTTATATATCAACTTGAATCTATAATCTGATTGATAATTTTTTCTTTTCATGATAAAATATATAAATTATTATGTTATATTATTTCTTATAATAATTAAATTTGTAAATAATAATAATTTACAAACATTTATGGTAGGTAATTCTTAACTGATTTCTCAATGATTAATTTTTAGTTCTTAATTTAAAAAAAAAAATATTTATTCTATTTTATACTTGATTTAGGAAAATACTTTCGAAGCATTAAATAGTTTCTTTTTAAATATGAAATTTGAATAGAATATTTATTTACATTAATAGAATATAAAAAATGAATAAGCGGCAGGACAGATCAAAGCCGCATAACCATTTCCCTCATATTTATTAGATGATAATTCAAAACATCTACGTGGAAGTCAAATATATGCCATTATTTAAAATTCTTACAAATTTTTAAGTTTTAAAGTATTTTCACAAAAATTCCTAATATATATATATATAATAAACTTAGTAATTATGACTGTATTTCTTTTCTAATAAAATAGTTTTAGTTTTAAATTTATATTTCCGGTGAAATTCAAAAATTGAATTTTTCAATTTAAAAATTTTCTATTTTGTATGAAAAGTTAACCAAAGTATAGTAACATTTTAAGTGAAAGTAAATCTAAAATTACCTTTTTATCTATTTCAAATAGCTTATATATATATATACAATATTCTCAAGTATATATTATCAAAAAATATACTAAAATTGATATTAGGTATAAATAAAACTTCTATATTTTATAAATTCTATGATTTATAGATTACAATATTCGATTATGATATTTAAGAAGGATCCGGTGAATTTTGGAAAGAAAGCGGATTATTTGATGGAAATAATAGAATTTTTCGTAGGAAGAGAAAAAAGGCATATATCTCTATCCATGTGCGTAATTGAAGGTTCTGTCCTTTCCACTTTCACAGATCACTTTAAAGTCTGTGATTTTGGGATCAGAGGTCATGCATGTGAGGGCACCCAAAAAACAACAATCTATCCGAAGGGCATTATTAATGTGAATTAAAAGAGATGATGATGAGAGAGAACATTTTGACCTACATCACTATTTTCTCATTAATGCACTCTCTTAAAAAGGTATGAAAAAAAAACAAAATATATTCTTCCGATGAAGATAAATTCGTTTGTTTCTTTGAAAAAGTCTTAAAAAATGAAAAAAATTAATTGAGATTAGAAAGGAAATCAATAATTACTAAATTACAATGAAATAAACTATAATTTGTACACATGGATACACATTATCAAATATAATAACGATATATTATATTAAAAAAAAAATAATATAAATGATAAAACCCCTAGTAGGCCAGTGGCTTGTATCTGTTCATGTTTCTTGAATCCAGTAAGTGCGCCTAAATAATTTAAAATTTTATTACTCATAGAACTTTATGTTTCAAGGATACACAGGTTGAGTACCATTGGTTTATTTGTATTATTACCCTCCCATGCCTATTCTTTTTATATTAAAAAATGGAAAAAATACAATTATCCTATTTGTGTGTGGGAAAATGGATTGTATAAAATAATAAGTTGACCTGTGGCCAGGTCCGAACCGACCGACGGTTTGAAGTAAATGAATTTCCAGCTACAGAAACAATTTCAAATAATTTTAATATATCGATTAATGTAATAAAAAACAGATATGAATATAACAATAAATATTTTTAATTTTATTTTATTTATAATATATATATATATGTAAGACCAGGCATATATATATATATATTCAGCCATTCATGACGTCATATAATTTTAAATCAAGAAAAAACTAATAAATATGATTTTTCTCGAGGATAAAACCAATACAAAGTGAATGATTCGTGGTAATATATTAAAAAATCTCCTCATGTGAAATTTGGTGTGAAAATAACCCTTCCCTTCCTATCGTCGATCGCTAATACTACCATTTCCGGTTTCCGGATTTGCACCAAAAGTTGATCAATTCATCATACTGATGCATTAAGTAAATATACCAAATTTCATCAAAATCCGTTGATCCGTTCAAGCTGTACACATCTATACCGACGAACGGACGGACAGACATCATGCTAAAAATACTTTCTTCTGTTAAGAAAATGCATGATTCGTGGAGATATGTAAAAATCTCCACATGTGAAATTTGGTGTGAAAACAATACCTCCTTTACTATCGTCGGTCGGTAAAAATGATAAATTTCAACTATAAATATTCTTAATAAAAGGAGAGGTATTAGATGTATAAATTTTATAATCAAATCTCAAGTCTTTTATTCCTTCCTCGTCTGACATAGATACATATAATACTATGGATAAAGTGATATTTATTTATTTTAATTACAATTTAATAAACCTTTAAAAATCTAAATAATATTTTTAAACTCGTCTGATTGAGTGAATTTGATCTGGTTATATGAAAAGTTTTTTTTAAGATTTTTTTTAATTTCCTCCTCATTGATTGAAAATGTGGTTATTATTATTTCCTTTTTCAATTTAAAGATTATTAATTTATTTTTTATTTAATTTTTTTTTCTAAATAATTTCTATTACTTTCTGAATTACAGATTTTTTTATCAACTAAATTTCTATATTATATTTATAAACATATATATATTTAGTATTTGTCGAATGGGGTATTTATGGCATGAAAAATAGTTAAAATTGATTGAACCATTTTCTCGAAATATAAAAATAGACAAATCTACTAATTCATTCATAAAAGTTTAACATGAAATATTAATTATAACTTAATTATCTAATGTAAGTAATACTCATTCATAAATTATAACAAAATATGTAATAAAATAATATAAATAATCAAATATAATAAAAAAAATCTTAATACGACTTTTTTTGTTTATTTCAATTATTCTATGAAGTGATAAAATGTATTAATTAATATTTATATTTATATAAGTGTTTTATCACATTAAACATGTTTTTATGATAATTTATATCAGTTAAAATGTTTAATTTTTATTAAATATAGCAATAGCAATTAATTTATTTTTATTTTAAGTAACTTGAATTGGTTCAACTTGAACTTGATCATGAATTGAGAACAGTGACTTTCAAGGTGGATTTAGATTATAAAAATGTGATGTAATACTGAATATTAAAAAAAACTTAATCTTTCTCTTTTATATATATAAAATCTATAACGAGAAAATAATGAAAATATTATTTATTATTTAAATAATTATTATGATTAAAACTGTATTCTTTCAGTTTAGTCGATTTATAATTAGTAATTTATAGTAGAAGCACATCAAAGAATAATAATAAATATTTTAATTAGGGTTTACTATAAGAAAGAAAATTTATAATAGTTAAATAGTCTTGTAAAAATTGGAACTAACCTGGTGAAGGTTCACCTTGAATGAGTTGTTTGGTTAAGAATTAATTTAATGGATGAGATAGAAATGATGGTTGATTTCTGATGGTTGTTGCCAAATAACCATATTAAAAAGCATTAAAGTCCCAAATCTTAATTAAAATGTAACTAAAAAAACACTTAGAGGACGCAATCAAAATATTTGTTAATTTTTCAAACATTTTCTAAAATTTATGAGAGAATTCATTCAATCACGTATATTATGATATTCAAATTTAAATACATAATATTGAAATAAGAATTTAAACGATTTGCATTTAAAAATAGAACATGATCTTTACCCAAAGTGAGCTTGATAACAAGACGGTGCCTTTTTTTTAGAAGCAAATTAGGTTATAATAATTATTAATAATTTAAATATTTATAAATTCAAAAACATTAAAATTTTTATAAAAAAATCACTGAATGCAAAATAAATAGAAATTATATATTTAGAAATTTTTTTTAATTTTTTAGATAATATTTAAAAGTTAAATATAAATTTGTAGATTTCAAAAATTAAATTAATTATTATTTTTAATTATTTATATTTTAAAGAAAATGTCCAAATATTTATTTTATAAGTAATTATATCTTTTAAACAATCCTCTAAAATTGAAATCACGAGTTCGAAAACCACCAATAAAATTTTAAAGAACTAGAGAAACAGATTCAATGTATGTAAATTCGATCATTCACATTTAGGAGACGGACATACAAATAATGTAAATAATATAAATTATAATCTATTGGTATTATCATCAATATTTTGCAAATCATTCGAAATTTTTTAATTTATTAATAAATTATAATTAAAAATAAGACTATTTATTTTTATTTATTTTTAAAATTGTTAGTTGGAACTTTATAACCACCTATATCATAATAAATTATGGTATATGTCCCTAAGTAATGTATTATTAAGAAGAGTGTAGATATATATTTCTTCAATTGAACGAAGAAATCATAAATGCTTAATTTGAAGTAAATTTTCATGATTTACGGTTATTCTCTCAAAATATGATATTCTTTTTTTGAATTTTGAATTTGTTTAAAAAAATTATTAAATTTTATTTTAATTATTTATAAAACTTTTTATAAAATAAAATAAAAATAAGTTGATCTGTGGCCAGGCGCAGAACCGACCGACGGTTTGAAGTAAATGAATTTCCAGCTACAGAAACAATTTCAAATAATTTTAATATATCTATTAATGCAATAAAAAACAGATATGGATAGAACATAAATATTTTTAATTTTATTTTATTTATAATATATATGTAAGACCAGGCTGTGACGTCATGAAGGACCGGGTGACGTCATATAATTTTAAATTAAGAAAAAACTAATGAAAATTATTTTTCACGAGGATAAAACCAATATGAATTTATTTGTGGAGATATATAAAAAAATCTCCTCATGTGAAATTTGGTGTGAAAATAACCCTTCCCTTCCTATCGACGATCAGTAATACTACCACTTCCGGTTTCCGGATTTGCACCAAAAGTTGATCAATTCATCATACTGATGCATTAACCAAATTTCATCAAAATCCGTTGAGCCGTTCAAGCTGTTCACATCTTTATGAACACACAGCGGATGGACGGACGGACAGACATCATGCTAAAAATACTTTTTTGTTAAGAACATGCATGATTCGTGGAGATATGTAAAAATCTCCACATGTGAAATTTGGTGTGAAAACAATACCTCCCTTACTATCGTCGGTCGGTAATAATGTTTATTGAAATGTAAAATCTTGTCATTTATTTTGAAAAAAATAAAAATAAACTAATTTAACAATTTATATTTACAATATATTATATTGATAAAAAAAAAAATGAATGTATAACTTTCTTCTTTTTACTCCTTCGTAAATAATCACTTTACTTTACATGATAATATCTTAACTCTCTAATGACCATATCAGTTTAATCAAATGAATAAAAGTAAATGACATGAAATCGAAAGTTGGCGGTTATAAAAATGAAATATTCTAATGAAATTTTTAACAATCATCAATTGAAAAAAAATCTTATATAATATTAAAATAAATAAAAAAAATAATTAAATAAATAAAGTATTAAATCATTTGGAAAAGAACAAAAAAAAAATACTTACCTATTCGTTAAAACCAAAACATAATTTTGTTTTTGTTTTAACCAATACAAAAAATTAATCATATTAATTTAATAGATGAATGATTTATTAGAAAAATGTTAAATATTTTTGTTAGAATATAAAAAGGCGGAACGAATTTTAAATAAGAACAATTTTTTTTTTTAAAACAATTTTTCTTTAAAGAGATTTGTAAAGGATTACTACAAACTATACAATAACAAAATGTTAAATAAATAGATAAATTAATTAATTAACAAAAATTAAAATTAATAAATAAAAATCAAAAATAACAAATTTAATTAAATAATTATTATCTTATTAAAAATATGATTAAAAAATTATATCTAGAATATTTATATAATATTTAACAAAATTTTGAGATATAAATTAAATAAATAAATAATATTACACGAGTTTAAAAAAAAGTTATAAATTAGTACAATATAACTAACTAATATAACCTCCCTAGATTAAAATATTTCTTATTATATTATTCTATTATTATTTTAGTATGATGTGGATTTATTATAGATAAAATTATTATTTATAATATAAAAAAGTTTGTTTTTCATTAATATTTTGTTCCTATAATACGGTTTATATCTTATAACTTATAACCCATTAAATACATAATAATATCAGAATTTATGAAATTAAACTTTTAATGACACATTTAAAAAAAAAAAATAAGTAAAGTAGTGGTACAAAAAAAAATAGATTTTATTTTTATAATGATTAATTTTATTTTATTATAAAATATAAATGAATTTTTAAATATCTTATCTTCTTAAGCTAGTAAAAATTGTTTGTTTGTTTGTAAATGGGTTCTCAAAAACCGCTCTAACGATTTTTTTGAAATTCACACCAGAGATAGTATTTATAAAGAAAAATTGAGTTTTATTGATCACATCTCTGGATAAATTCATCTTCATTAGTATTTTTTTTATAATATGAATGTATATATGTGACGTCACAGCCACCGCCTGTGAGAGATATATATCTATTCTTAAAATAAAATTTATAATATTTATATTATATTCATATTTGATTTTTTATTTCATTATTTGAATTTTTAAATATTATTAGAAATAGTACATATTATTCATTTATATCAAATAAACTTAATATTGTTTTGTTAAGCTACATAACATCACTTTTAAAATGAGTATAATTTTATTTAAAAATATACATATATATCATCACTTGAAGTGTGTGTGTTTAAAATTGAAATCGTAAAATAAAACATTCAGTATATCAATCAAGGAAATCAAGATAAAATTAATTAATGAATATTTAGAGACATATCATAAAATCTTAACTATCCATTTAAAGAAGTATTGTAGTTCACATTAGTAAATAAAATAGATAGCATATTTTTAAAAGTGAAAATATCTAAATGTCAAATTTTATTATATTATCTCTATATATAGAATTATTCCCGAGCACGAATATGAAAAAAATCATGAAGATTATACTAAGCTATTTCCTGAATAGAATTGAATGATAATAGAATATGAAATATATCTTAATTGAGTGTGTTCAACTTTCTTTCTCCCCTCACAATTCTTTTCTATGTAAAATTTATACTATTTATATATATATTTATTTTTATTTTATTTTATATTATTTTTTTTTTTTTCAAATCGAGATAATATATGTAATTTCACTTTCCTTTATTTGCTAATATAATTCAAATGATTTGATTCTTTTATAGTAAATGAAAGGGAAAAAGACCTCTATATTTTTCAAATAAGTAAAATTTATTCATAAAGAATCCAATAATTCATCTGTGTGAATTTCCGCCTACATATCCATCTTCCTCTTTCAATACAAAAACTTTCCAAAAAAATAGAAATATCATTTCAATCAAAAAAAAAAAAAAGCTTAATATCATAATTAATTAGACGAATATATTATTTTTGTTAAATTAATAATTATAAAAAATAAATAAATCAATAAATAAAAAGATAAAATAAATGAATAGTCTAAAAATATTGGTTACTTTAATTAATTTCATAAGTTTTTTTCTAAATGCTTAATTTTTACCGATCGACGATAGTAAAGGAGGTATTGTTTTCACACCAAATGACATGTGGAGATTTTTACATATCTCCACGAATCATGCATTTTCTTAACAGAAAAAAGTATTTTTAGCATGATGTCTGTCCGTCCGTCCGTCCGTATAGATGTGTACAGCCTGAACGGCTCAACCGATTTTGATGAAATTTGGTATATTTACTTAATGCATCAGTGGGATGAATTGATCAACTTTTGGTGCAAATCCGGAAACCGGAAGTGGTAGTATTAGCGATCGACGATAATAAGGGAAGGGTTATTTTCACACAAAATTTCACATGAGAAGATTTTTTTATATATCACCACGAATCATGCACTTTGTATTGATTTTATCCTCGGGAAAATCATATTTATTAGTTTTTTCTTGATTTAAAATTATATGACGTCATCCAGCCATTCATGACGTCACAGCCTGGTCTTGCATATATATTATAAATAAAATAAAATTAAAAATGTTTATATTTATTATTTATGTATGCCTATCTGTTTTTTATTACATTAATAGATATATGAAAATTATTTGAAATTGTTTCTGTAGCTGGAAATTAATTTATTTCAAACCGTCGCGTCGGTCGGTTCGGACCTGGCCACAGGTCAACTTATTTAATAATATTATATGGGCATATTTATATATTTATTATTTATTATCTATTAATTAAAATGAAAAATTAATAATTTTCGTTTAAAATTTATAAAAATCAATATTTTAAAATTAAAATTGAAAATAAAAATAATAATTCAGTCTAAATAGTTTAGATAAAAAGGATTAAATGAGAAAGTGATCTTCAACAAGGATTCTCATTTTACTTTTAATAAAAATAAAATTAATTAAACATTACATTTTATCTATTTTGATTGAGATTTATTATTAATTAAATATAAAATCTGTTATTAATTTTAATTAAAGACCTAATTTTTCTTTAATGAACATATTTTAATATGTAGGTTTATGAAATAGAACTAAAATGTCAAAAAAATTTCTGTTTGTTACACATAATTAAACTTAATACCATTTTAATATAGCAAAAGTAACTTTGGAGATATTGTTCTGGTTTACTACTTTTATGACACGCATTGGATTATCATTTCCAGGAAGGCATTTACACCCTTATTTGAGGAAAAAAAATGAATAAATTTCTAAATTTTAATTAAATCAAAACCACTAAAATTAAATGGAAATATATAATATATTTTATAATAATAATTATTATATTATAAAGAAATCACGATTTTTTTATATTAGTGTATTAGTTATAATTTATTTTCTCAGCGAAATGAAATAATAAAAAATAATCTTTGCATCTCTCTCAACGCTTCATTGATAGAACTAATTCACTCGAGAGGGAATGAGGTGGGAGGAGGTGAGAGAAAAACTCTCCGGAAGTGATCACCATCAACTTTAGCACTTTATTCGCTCTTCAATTTATATTAAGATTTTATTTCACGCTCCTATTCATTGAAATATCAAGTCATTTTATTTGTTATATTCTAATGCGATCGCTAACACTGCAAAAGGGATTATATAAGTAGTTATAATTATTAGTACCTGGGACACCGAGCTCTCGCTCGACCCTTTAAAAAATATTGATATAAAATTCTTTAATTATTTATTAAAATTATTAAATGTTAAATCAATCTGATTAAAATGAGTGGAACTTGGGGTCCTCAATTTAATACCTGATTCACCGACTAGCCATTCCAATAATTTAAAAGAACTTAAATGAATAATAAAACATATACTCCTTAAACATATGTATTGAGGCACCGAAAGACAGAAAAGTAGATCTGTTGATATAAAATGTATATATTTTCGTAATTTTGATTTATTTATATGTATATATAGATAAAAAGGCTTTTCTCCACACATTGCTGTGAATTTAATGATCTCTAGAATCCAAGAGTGACTTTAGAATTTTTCATGACTGTCTGTATGGAAATTTTGACGTAATAGAGTCAAAATTGGCTGAACCGATTTCGATGAAATTACATCTCAATATTCTTACATACCTCTATTTTTTTCGATATATATTCAATAACCGCAGAAATTGAGTCTTTCTGTCGGGAAATTTTTACGATATAGATTCAAATTGTACGGATTATTTTCGGAGAATCTGAATGACGAAATTGATGACGTCATTTAATTTTCCTATATCGAATAAAGATAACTGTTCTAAACGTTTTGAAACAATTTTTAATAATTTAAATGTATGTATTAATAGAATAAAAACATATATGAATATAACATAAATATTTTTAATTTTATTTTATTTTTAAAATAAGATAAAATTAAAGGAGGCTCTGGCTGTGATATCATGAAGGGTTGTGAAGTCATATACATTTAAATTAAGAAAAAACAAATGAAGATGATTTTCCCCAGAGATGTGATCAATAAAACTCGATTTTTTCTTTATAAATACTATCTATGATGTGAATTTCAAAAAAATCGATCGAGCGGTTTCTGATAACCCATTTTAGCTAGCATAATAAAATTAGATAAATAGTCAATAAGAGATACTTATTTTTCTTGAAAATAGTCAATTTTTTTTTTTTTTAATTAAAAAAAAATTAAATTTTGGTTTTTGTTTCTTCACCATTTTGATTAAAAAATAAATTATAATTAAAAAAAAATTATTGTTTGAATCTTTCTCTTTTCTATTAATCTTGAAGCGAAATCTTTTTGAAAAATAAATTTTAAGATCATATATATGAATATATATATGCATTTATAAAATGATGATTATGTAAGAAAAAAATCAGTAAGAAATTTAATTTTCGGACTTTAACTAATGAAAAAAACAAATTTTGATGATAATCAATCCACATTCATATGTTGATATTAATTTAATCCTTAAGGATATTTGAAGATTATCAAGTATTCAGAAAAAAAAGATTGATAAATAAAACTCTTCTTTTTCAAATAATCAACGTTTTGGTTCCGAATTAAACCCTCTTCAGGACTTTGGTTTTATTAATTTTCGTATATAGAGAATGACATTACTATATATATGTTCATTATATAAATATATTTATATAGTTTAAATGACCCGTGTTTTCAATCATCCTCATTTAGGAGACACATTTATATTCATTAATATTCATTACACATTATATTCATTTATATTCATTACACAGACATTTTTCTCAACCTTAGTGAAAATGACTCAGGGACCTACAAAACGTATAAAAACATCAAAATCTCGACATCGAAAATTTTCATGATCGCAATACCATCTCTGGCGAGATAGTAAAAACTATAATATCTAATATTTTACCTTGATATTTAAAGCAATTAAAAATTTCATTTGAATTATAATATTTTATTTTTGTTATTTTATTATAAATTCAAATTAGTATTACCTATTTTTTAAATATCAAGGTTCTTTTATTAGTAAAAATTGAATTATGGTTATATTTTTGTAATAAATCTTTGTAGCTTATGATGAATTAATTTTTACCTAAAATCCTTGGGAGGAAAGTTATTTAAAATTTTAATATTAAAGTTTTAATTACTTCTGTCCGTTGAATCAAAAAAAAAAAAAATCAAAAAACACGCCAAGTTCATGTAGATTAAGATTTTTAAATAATATACAAATTAATATTCTAATAAATGCGAAGAATACATTTTTAGATTTCAATATTCAATAAAACAAAAAATTCAGAGGTAATATTAATAAAAAGAATTTTATAATTTGTGTGTTTAATTTATAATTTATTTTCTGGCAATATAATTATATTAACATTAGATTTGTACAAGAGGGTTACAGTAAGACAATATGGTGTAAAGTAATACATTTTTTGTTTGTTTTATTGCTCTTAGGGAAATATTACATAATTTAGATTCCCTCTCAACCATGATCCTCATCTTGTCGTTGAGCTCTTGATGAAATATTAATAGATTGTAGAAATATTTATTTATTTCATATTTTTTTAAACTACAGAGGAGCCGCTTAATGTATAAGTAACATTTTTATTCATATTTATAAAAAAATGATTCATAGAATTTTAATAGATCCTTAAATTAAATGATTCCATGTGATTCAATAAGTGAAAGTTAATGTAATCCTATTAGCAATAACTAATATGAATAGTTGAAAGATTAGGAAGTAACTATTAACATTTGGATAATATGTATTCAATATATATGTATATTAAATATACAGTGGTACCTCGACATACGAGCTTAATTCGTTCCAAGACCTTGCTCGTATCTCAAATTGTTCGTATCTCAAAGCTCTTCGCGCCATTAAAACTAATAGCTTTTAATCCGTTCCAGTCCCCAAAATCACCTTAGTTTTGTTTTTTGTATGCTATTTTGAATCAAACAAATGTCTTTACGAGAAGGAACATTTATTTAAAAACAACAAAAATAATGGGAACATTTAAATAAATAAAAATAAGAAGAATTTAAAAAAAAACTTAAATATCATCGCTTGTCTTTGCTTTTTTCGCCTCCCCTTGCTCATCTTGTTCTGCAAAGAGTTTTACAAAATTGTCTAAGGAAGTTTGTTTTTTCCTCTCCTTCACAGTATTGCGAAAATGATTGAGACAGGTTTCGTTAAATAATTCCGAAGCCCGACCAGTTGCAACCTTTTCGGGGTGGTTTTTATCTACAAATTCAACAATTTTCTCCCACATTCCTAGGATCTCTTTAATTTCTTTTGAAGAGATAACATTTTCTGTTTCTGGCGCCTCTTCAGAAACTGTGTTTTCTTGGGTCACAACATCATTCTGTGTTTGTAGGTTTTGTAACTCTTCAGTTGTAAGCTCCTCAAAATGTTGCTCGACGAGTTCGTTTACATCATTTTCATCTACTTCTAGACCCAAAGATTTTCCCAAAGAAACAATCTCTTTTATTTCTGACACTTGAGATTTAGATTCTGCAATGATCCTTTCAGTTACAGCGTCAGGCCATAGCTTTTTCCATGCAGAAATTAATGTTCTTTTTGTGACACCCAGCCAGGCCTGATCAATAATTCTTAGACATGTCACTATGTTAATATGGTCTTTCCAAAACTCTCGAAGGGTCAGGTTTGTACTATCCGTCACTTCAAAGCATTTGCGGAACATGTGCTTTGTGTACAGCTTCTTAAAATTAGAAATGCGGGGGCAAATTGGTGCCGTGTGCATCGTCACGGGGTGCTCGTATCTCAAATCTTGCTCGTATCTCAAAGCAAAATATCGGTCGGTTGGCGGCTCGTATCTCAAAACACTCGTATGTTGGGGCACTCGTATGTCGAGGTACCACTGTATATATATTAGTAAATATATGTATATTGTTTCATCAAATTCAAGTTAATTAATTAATATGTAAATAGGGAAATCTCTCTTTTGTTTTTTGTTTAAATCTTTTATAAAATTTTCTTATTCATTTAGTAATGGTATATATAAATTATCAAATAATAATTTTTTTAACACCCCCTAAACAAATAAAATATTTTAAGCATTTGGATCGACTTTTGAATAAAATATTTTAATTTTATTTCAATATATTTCTAACAATTCTTTATTATAATTTTTTTAATTTATAATTCTAGGATTAAAAACATTATAAAAATAATAATAAATAAAAAAAATGATTATTAATCTCATAGGTGATGAGCATTTACTGATTTACAGAAAGTCAAATGATTTAGGATTTAATTCCAATAGGAAAGTGAACAACCGGTTCATCTTCTGACCAGAGGTCACAACTTTCATTAAATGTTTACTAGACAGTTTCGACTTTTTTTCTTTATTATATCATTCCACGAGCAGTCATCTTTCTTTTGGAGTGAAATCGTGTCGGATATCCATCTTAATCGTCAATTAAACGCCGGATATTTAATATATTTTTTTTAAAAAAAGAAAAAATTTTGTTTCATTTATGAAACAAAATTATTTGATAAAATTAATTAATCTTCGTACATTTAGATAATTACCGACCGACGATAGTAAGGGAGGTATTGTTTTCACACCAAATTTCACATATGGAGATTTTTACATATCTCCACGAATCATGCATTTTCTTAACAGAAAAAAGTATTTTTAGCATGATATCTGTCCGTCCGTCCGTCCGTCCGTATAGATGTGAACAGCTTGGACGGCTCAACGGATTTTGATGAAATTTGACATATTTACTTAATGCATCAGTATGATGAATTGATCAAATCCGGAAACCGGAAGTGGTAGATAGGAAGGGTTATTTTCACACCAAATTTCACATGAGATTTTTTTACATATCTCCACGAATCAATTTATATTGGTTTTATCCTCGTGGAAAATCATTTTCATTAGTTTTTTCTTAATTTAAAATTATATGACGTCATCCAACCATTCATGACGTCACAGCCAGCTCCTACTTATATATTATAAATAAAATAAAATTAAAAATATTTATGTTCTATCCATATCTGTTTTTTATTCCATTAATAGATATATTAAAATTATTTGAAATTGTTTCTGTAGCTGGAAATTAATTTATTTCAAACCGTCGGTCAGTTCTGCCTCTGGCCACAGGTCAACTTATTTTTATTTTATTTTTTTAATAAAATAAATAAAGCTAATTTCAATCAAATAAAAATCTATTTAACGATAGACTAAAATATAAAATTTGAAAAACTAAAATATATTATTTTTATCAATATCATATATACATATACCTTATATCAGGGGTCGGCAACCAGATTGTCCGCAAAGACTTTTAAATATTTTCTACTTTTTTAAACTTTTTCAATATGGTTCTAAAAAAAAATGGTAAAATGTTTTTGCGATCACGATCAAGGTTGCCGACCCCTGCCTTATATAATACTATTCTAATTTTATGAAAATATATTTAAACAATTTGATTTTTCATGTTTTTATTTTAATTTAATTTAACATATATGTATGTATAATAGTTTCTTAAAAATAAATAAAAGTATTATATTATTGGAATATATATTATTTGAAATGTGTAACTTTCATATATTATTCATTTCTCCTCCTTTCGGCATTTAGTTATATTGTCCGATCCGTTAAGGTATTTGCACGATTGACGGAAGACCTCTTGAACTTGCATGCACGCGCATCCTTTCCCTCCGGTGGCCTCGACCCTCACAGTCAGTCAACTTTCTTCAGTACTTCAGACTCCATTAACCATTTCAATCGTGTAATTCTGTAGCAATGCATCACAGAAGCATTATTTTCCATTTTGTCCAAATAAAATCATGAAATATATTTATATTATAATTTGTTTAATATTTAATTAAATTATTAAAATAAATAATATTATAAATAATATTACATTGAAAATAAATAAATAAAGTGTCTAAAGGAAGAGCATTAATCTACATAGTTATCTAAAAGAAATATTTAAATTACTTTGTAAAAATTTGTAAAATACTAGATATAACAAAATTTCAATTATTATAATTTTTGAATTACAAACTTAAAGAACCGTAATATTGATTTTAATTAATATTAACATTAATTAATTGATTAATATTATAATTATTATAATTGAATATTGATTATTTTTAACCACTGTGTTGAGTATTGTACAAAAAATTTATGAAAAAAATCCTGTAGAATGTAGATAAAATAATTCAGTTATCTACGTACATTTATACATGCATTAGCTTTTATAAAAATTATATTAACTTGATAATATGTAATTTGTAAAATTTAAAAGAATGAGCGTTTTACTTTCTACTTTTATTTCTTTTTCTTATGATTATATGAGAAAATGTCAGAACAGGTGAGTCGTCAAATGGTTACCCGCCCAATTCAATGACGCACCCATCGTCTATCAAGTTTGTACTTTTAAACTCAAGTCAAGTCATCCTAATGCGAGAGCGTTGAACCTTTCAATTAACATGGTTTATATAATCAGATTTCATAAATCATTGAAATTTTATTAATCTTTTAATTTAACTCATTAAGAAATAACTTAAAAAAAGTTCTTAAAATGAAAATTAATGATTAATTAATAACAAATATATATATATAAATATATATATATATATATATATTAGTTAAAATATATTATAGTACTACTTTAATTGATAATCATTGATAATTCAACTTAACAATTAGAGCAAAGAAAAAATGTTGTATATCAATCTTAATAATAATAATTTTATATTAAAATATAAAATATATATTTTACTACTACATATTATTTTAACTTAACTATTTTGTTCCAATTACAATGGTCAAGATCGATTGTAATATGTTATCAAACATGAATAATTAAACTAATTAATTGAATAATTAAATAGGAATAATAATTTAAATTTCAAGAGTCACATTATCAGAATATAGTAAATATGTTGATAGTATGTAGTGGGGAGATGATGGAATATCGATAAAATGCTTTGATTACACCAAAGACAAGAATTAAAATAAGAGAAAGTACATAAGCTCGGGTAAAAGGAACCTAAGATCAAATTATCTTAATTATTGTGATTAATAAAAATAGTTAATATGGAAAATTGAAAAATCCGTCAAGAAAAAATAAATAAATATTGTAATTACTTAAATAAATTATATGAAGGCAGCAGTGGCGTACCTAGAACTTTTGCCGACCGGAGCGATCTCCATTTTGCCGCCCTTTCTATTATAAGTCGATCAAATAGTGGTTTTTATAAATTAATACACATAAATAAATTATTAAGTTATTTAATCAATATTAATTAATACACAGAGTAAATTTTTTCATATATTTGTATGCACTCATAAACATATTTATATATAATACTCTTCTAGCTTTCAAACTAGAAAAATCGTGTATAATGCTCTCAAAATTTATATTTATATTTTTTCCCCCGGCCCTGCTTTTCAAAAGAAAAATAGATAATTTAAAAAAATATTGGTATATCACTTCAAAGTAATAATCTAATCATATAAACTTTTCAAAGGAAATTACATTTATAAACTGATATGAAAAAATTTTGGTTAGGAAAAATTGCCGAACAAAATCGTAAAGATGCGTTTACGAATTCAACGAATTTTAATGAATACAATAAAATAAAATTATTATCCTGTTCTTGGAATTAGAATTCAAAATTTACACTAAAATGCATTTATATACACCGAGGAATAATATTCGAAATCATATAGTTAATCATAATTTATATAAATCAAATAGTAAACTTATAATAATCATAATAATTATTTATTATTCAAGAAAAAAAAATAAATATGAAATGGTTGCTTTTTACAACTATAACTAAATTTAAAAAATGCCGCCCCAAGATAAGTGCCGCCCGGTGCGGTTCGCACCCACCGCACCCCCCTAGGTACGCCACTGGAAGGCAGTCAATTAAATATCAATACAAAATTAGTTAGATAATTTTAACAAAAAAAAAAAAATTTGGAAGCTGTTCAATTTTAAATTTTATCTCTAATTATAATATAGGAAAGAATCCGTTCGAAACCTTCAGAAATTAATGTAATAAATTCAATTTAATTTTATAGTGAAAAATAGATTTTAATAATTTATTAATTGCAATAATTAGAAGCAATTTAATTTCGCAAAAAAATCATCACAGATATTTTTAATATTCAATTATAATTTATAAAAAGTGAAAGTTATATATAGTTAAGTGATATTAAATATATTTTTATTTATACATATATAAAAAATGACAATGTATAATTAGGAGAAAAAAAAATATATAAAAAACAATTATTAATTTTGTCAAATTATAGACTGAAATCTTGTATTGGAGAAAGTTGAATTAGTAAAATGAATGATAATCAAACAAAATCAAATTTAAAGATTAATTATCATAATTTAATTATTGTTCATGATTTCTCTACAATTATGAGATTCTTCTTAATTATTCATTTAACCCAACAATTAATATATCTATATTTTGTTGATCAAGAACGTAGTTTAGTAGTAAAATTACTAATCATGATGGTGAAGGTTCAAACCTCATCAAGTTCACATAAATTTATAATATAATATTTAATATTTAATATGTAAAATGACTAAAATAGGCTTATATCCATAAAGTCAATAATAATAATGATAAAATATTATATTTTGTTTTTATGATTTCTTTTTTATCCAATTTTTTTTTTTAATATGTAAATGAATAAAATAGAAAGAAACAATTCTTATTTCTTAATAGAATTTTTTCGATTTAGAGAAATTCTACGATGATTTCTAATGGACATAACGAGATGAGTTTAAAAAATATATACTTTTCCCTCTCTCTTTATCTCTATTGCACACACCATTATACATATCCATATGAACATTTTTCTATTCTTCTTTTAATGTATAAACTATTTTCTATCCAAAGAAGGTACAAGATTAGAATGATGATAAACTTTTTTCTTGAATCTTAACTTTCTTTATCCCTTTTCATTAAAAAAAAGTAAACACTAATGAATTATATTTTTTTTATGATTTTTATTTTACTTGTTCAAAATATATTTTTTAAAAATAAAATTATAAATTTAAACATTTTTTTGATTTTGAAAAAATGATTAAAAACAATTCAATTCATTCATTTTTATCTAAATTATAAATTTAATTTTAATTTTATCAATAACATATAAAAATAAACACTTTTCACATATAAAATCACCATCCAAATGAAAAAAATAACAATAATAACAAATATTATAAAAAACATGTCATCCTCCCATAACAATCATATTAATCTAAATACTACCAAATTCGACATCCAAAACGAATCGATTAAACAGAAGAATGATTTTGCTTAATTTTATATTTTGCAAAATCCATATTTATATAATTTGTGATGAATAAAGATATATATTTTGTTTTTAAAACATATTTTACCTTAATTTAAACTAATTGTTTATTTTATTTTAATCAAAAAATTAATATAATTTATAAAATTTACACAATTAAAAGTGATAAATTAAAAGTAAATTTATTTATTTTTAATACTATAAGTATATTTTATATAGCTTTGACTGCAATAATTTCGACTATTTTCAAATTTCTCAACTTCAACAGTGTTATTTTTTGTAATAATTGGTAAAAAGAAACATTTTACAAGATTTCTGACATAGTATAATGTTAAAAATGTTACTAATCGGTTATATTTTTATTATTATTAAATACTAGATATTCCGTTGATAAAAATAATATGGGTGCGCGCGCAGCTCGGAACGAGAGTGGTCGACTGCATTTCAAGCTCCTGATTTTCAAGCTTTTTCTCAGTGTAAATTTTTTATAATTGCATGATTTTGTATTGTTAGTGTGTCACTTGATCCATTGATACTATTTATACATCACTACGAATTACAAGAATTATAATAATCTTGTAATTGTATGGACAAATCATCATCCAAGGATAAGAGCGGCAACTAAAACGATATCTATTTTTTCTCTTTCTCTTATTTCGTTTTTCATTTTGTTTTATTTTATTCTAGTTTACAACTTCTAATATTAGACCGGGAAAAACTTTTTCAAATCTTGATCTTAATGGGAATTCAAAAAAAAACGTATGATTCAAATCTATATATATAAAGGAGACTGTTTGTATGTATGTATGTAATTCGTTTACTTTTTTGCTGTCATAGTTTAATATGTTAAAATGTAAGTTATTTACATTTTAACATAAAATAGAAAATATATTATTTAAGGATTAAAGAATAAAAATAGAAAGTAAATTAGTGAATATTTTAAAAATTAGACAATTTGTGGAAATTGAAATAACTAAGAAATGAGAGGTGGAGGGGATGAGGAGAGAGGTGAGAGTGTGTGTGAGCGGGAGAGAGAGAGATTTAAAGTTTATATATAGTTCTCAGTGTTGTTCATTCAAGAGCCAGGCGTGGCCCACTGACTGGCGGATTCATTTTACACAATGTATATAACTAGCAATCAAAGAATTATTATAAATTTTAACTTTTTATTTTAAATTCTAATATTCAAATATCATTTCAATTAAATAATTTATTCTAAAAGTTCTCATTTTAATTAATATAATAAAATATTTAAATCATATTTAACTTAAATTATTTTGTATTTATTCTTTCCATATTTGAATAGGTACTTCTTTTATTTTAAGGGAGGGAATTAACTATGATCTAAAAAAATTAATAAATGAACTTAATAATAAAAAATCAAATAAATCCATTAATTTAAATTAATACTATTAATGAATGTATATATTGGTAATTTATCTTTAGTTTTATCAATACTTTTATACCGTTAATTTTTATAAATTAATTTTTATAAATTGTCTCAAGTCTCTAACTTTGCATTTTCTCTAATTTTATTATAATTAAAAATATTCAATAAAAATCAAACAATGAAATTAAAATATCGAAATGAAATGATCAAGAAATATTATACTCTATTATAACATATACAATACTTATAAACTATAGGCGGAGGAAATATTAGACGATATCATTGCGGGTTCATGCCAAATCGATCAACATTATTTTCATTATGACAGATATTAAAAAAACCGCGAATTCAATATCTCTGTTCACTAATTATTTGTAGACTTTAGTAAAACCTACGCATGACTCAATAGATCCGGATAAACTTTTTCAAATTTTGATCTTAAAATTTATCTTGAAGGTAGTAAAGAAAGAGTAAGATGCGGAAATCAATTGTAAAATATTAGGTGACCCAGACGACTTAAATATAATAGGAGATTCGGCAATTGCAATTACAGATAGCGAGGAAAAATTAATCGAGGTAGGAAAAGAGATGAGGTTTGAAATTAATAATGATAAATAAATATATTTAGAAACAAACAGGAGCAGTATTAACATACAAAATGTAGAATTTGAATATGTAGAAAAATTGAATGTAATCACGAAGGATAATAATATTTGAGAAGAATTGAAATCGAAGTTGCAATCGGAAAACGACTGTTATCATGCAGTAAAGAGGCTTATCTCATCAAAATTATTATAAAAGGGAATGAAAATTAAAATATATAAAACAATTATTTTGTCTGTTGTATTATATGAGTGTTAGACATGGTCTATGATCTTTGGAGATGAGAGTGGATTCAGAGAATAGGATTCTCCCCAGCATTTATGGGCCAAAGAAAGATGAGTACATCAGGGAATGACGTACGAGAGATGGAACAGAGGCTCAGGATAAGGACACTTGGAGAAATGTGGTTGTAGCTGCCAAGAACTTTCGAGTACCGTTGAGCTACGCATGGTCTATGACCCTGGGAGATGAGAGTAGATTCAGATTATTCTTTCCAGCATTTATTGGCCAAAGAAAGATGAGGTCACCGGGGACACTTGGAGAAATGTGGTTGTAGCTGCCAAGAACTTTCGAGTAGATAGATATAACATATTCAATAATAATATATATAATTAATTTACTAAATAAATTAAAATATATTTTAAATAATCACACAATAAGAAATGAATGTTTTATGTTATACATTGTTTGAAACAAAATGGATGAAAACCTTTTACTACTTTCAACCAAATACTATGTACCACTCGGGGGTACAGGGGGCGGAGCCCCCGTCTAGATGTGAAGAGCGACGAAGGAGCTCTGAGCAGCTAGTTCTGTAATAAAGATAAATAATAATATTCGAGAAAAGTTTAAATCGAAGCGCCTGTTATCATGCCGTAAAGGGGCATATCAAAGGGGATAAAAATTAAAATATATAAAACAATTATTTTATCGGTTGTATTATATGGGTGTGAGGCATGGTCTATGACCTTAGGAGACGAGAATAGAATTAGAGTATTTGAGAATAGGATTCTGCGAAGCATTTATGGGCCAAAGAAAGATGAGGTCGCCGGGAAATGGCGGAGATTGCATAACGAGGAATTGCATGACCTCTATGCATCTCCAGATATAGTTAGAATTATAAAATCGAGAAGGCTGCGGTGAGCAGGACACGCGGCTAGAATGGGGGAGGAAAGAGAGATAGATATAAATAGGTAGATAAAAATAATATTAAAAAAATATCCAAAACAGTGCTGTATTCATTGTAAAAAATCAATATAATAATTATAAATCATTATAATATTGGGCTTATTTTAATCTACTCTTTTTTTCTAAATTTAATTCATCTTATAATAATATCAAGGCAGAGAATATATTTTAAAATATTCGTTTTTTTTAAGCATTCACTAAAATTAAAAAAAAAAATAATATTATAGTGCATGAGGAAATGAAATTTATGATGAATATCATATGTAAAAACGAATTGAATAAAAGAGTGACAAATAAAAATCAAGTCATCCAAAGGGTAGTGGTGTAACCAAGATCAGTTACAGGTGAAAGGCATCCAATCGGATGATGGATGAAGACCATCTGACCTTTCGTCACCAAATCCTCAGTTAATCTGCTTCTTTTTGCTTCATTCATTTCCTTGTTTATTCATCTACTTAAGAGATACTTAATTGCACAAAAGGACCTGTTCGAAGATGACACGACAAACAATTAATCAAATTACATTTCTAATTCAAATATTCATTCATGCATTTAGAAGATGGTTTTAATTTTCAATTAATCTTCCAATGACAATATAATAAAAGAAAATTCTGCTTCGCCTACAGATATTGTATATTAATTTGAGTTTATTTTAAACAGTCCTATTATTATTATTATTATTCATACCTTCTCTCGTGCTCTATTAAGAATATTACTAACACTTCTCTTTAGTTTTTTTTTTAACTATTTGATTGCTCTTTTCAATTTGAACCATTTATATATTTGTAATTTGATTCTTCTATATTTGTATTGTATTAATTATTCAATCATTTCGCTCTCCTATTGTGTTTAAGATTATTTATGGACTATTGAAATATTAATTTTTAAACATAACATATCTTTATTAAAATTATTTTAAAATTAATTAATTATTTTTAATCAAAATTTTATTAATATTAATTAAAAATTATCTTATTCATTCATCTGTAAATTTATTTTTTTACAATGACCATCTAAATACCTTATTGCTATATGTTCTATATTAAATTTAGATTGCAAATCAAACTGTAATTAAATTGAAAATAATTTGTTATAAATAATTAATTAAAAAATTTAATTATTATTATACTAAAATTGTTTATTTATTATTAGTGAAAATATTAAAATAGTATTCTTGAATATCTTATATATAAAATTCTCGTGTCACAAAACTTTGGAATAATACTCCTCCGAAACGACTGGACCGATTCTTATGAAATTTTTTATGCATATTCAGTAGGTCTCAGGGCATGTCAGACTTCCTTCATAAAACCGCTAATTGGTAAGGTGTGACCAGTGGGTGGAATTTAAATAAAATTAGTTTAGTTACAATGCTAGATCATAGAGGCGCTGGTGGCGATAATTTGACATTTGCTCAGAATTTAAAAATTATTGTAATATTTCACTTTTTATTTTAAATTCTAATATTCAAATATCAATTCAATTATATTAAATTATTAAAGCTTTGGTGGTTGTTTTTATTTATAACGGAATTTTGTAAATTAAACCACATATTGATATTTGCTACTTCTGCAATCGAAACGTTGTGTATATTTTTGTATTTTTTGAATAAATTTACAATATCAATATAATAATACAATACAAAATTCCGTTATCAATTCAATTAAATAATTTATTCTAAAAGTTCTCATTTTAATTTATTTAATAAAATATTTAGATCATATATAACTTAATTTTTATTTATTCTTTCTATATATTTGAATATTTCTTCTTTTCTATTTGAAAGTGAAAGGTTAAAAAAACAGAATAAATTATTTTTAATGTTTTATGAATACAAAATTATTTTCAAAACGTAAATTAAAATAACTAAATTATATTATTTTTGATTTTGTATCAATTATTATTACAAATATATTTTAAGTGCAAAAATGATTTCTTGGTTAATTAAAATATGTTTTTTAGACAAATGATATAAACGAGATGTTTAAATTTATGTCTTTTTTATATTGAGTATTTTTTTAAAATTAAAATTTGTTTTAAATCAAAATTATTGTATTCAATTATATTTTTTTATTAATAGGCTTCTTTTTTTATTTTTAATTTTTAATAAATTCTCTTTTTTGATATGATATTAATAAAAAATAATATTAAATTATATATAACGTAAGAGAGATGGGACAAGGGCTCAGGATAGGGACACTTGGAGAAATGTGGTTCCTGCGGCCAAGAACTTTCGAGTTCCTTAGAGTCACAAAGATAGATAGATATAACATATACAATAATAATATATACAATTAATTTAGTGATTAAATTAAAATATATTTTAAATAAGAACACAAAAAGAAATGAATGTTTTATGTAATATACTGATTGAAACAAAATGGATGAAAACCTTTTACTATTCTTAACCAAATACCATGTACCACTCGGGGGGGTACAGGGGGCGGAGCCCCCGTCTAGGTGTGAAGAGCGCCGAAGGCGCTCGGAGCAGCTAGTATATATATATAAGTACCTATATATTTGATATATTTTATTTTAGTAAGTATATTCTTTCAGGTATCTAGTAATTTAACTAAAATTTGTTATTTATGATAAATAAAGAATAAGAAAATCCTAGAGTCTAAAATAAAAACATTTATAATCTAAATTTATTCAATCTTAAACTCTCAAGAATTTGTACATAATTAGAAAAAAGAAAAGTTAGTTTAAAGAAATTTTACGAAAAAAGTAAGAGTAAAAGATTAGAATAGAGGGCTTATCATACTTTAATCTTAAAATGAGGCATTAAAATGTGGAAAGGTTAAAAAAAAAAACAGTTGAACATTTGTGCCATTCATGCTTTCATAAAGTCCGACAAGATTAGCCATCTTTAAATTTTCTTTTAATTTACTTTCCCTAAAAATTTTAAATCAATTTAAAATTCAAGTTCATTTCATATTTAAATATCATTGTGTATTCTTTTTTTCCTCAATGACTAGAAAATTTTCTATCATTTATTCATTTCATTTTTTATTCGTATATAATTTTATAATAATTTCAAAATTCATCATTACATCCCTCTTCTCATTTCCCCCTTCAATAAGGCGATTATTTTATTAATTATTCTTAATTATAATTAATATGAATTTTATGCAATATCTCTTCTTTCTTTGAGTTTCTCTATTAATAAATGAATGAATGATATTGCAATTAATTTCGGTCTAATAGTTATTTCCTCTTGAATAATAACCAACCAAGCTCTAGATCATCCAAATAGATGAATATTTCGTTTTCATTTTTTAATCAATTTCTCATTCATTTATGTAAAATACTTTTACAATAAATACATAAAATATATATCATTATAACTATTTATTCATATACAATCAAAAAAAAAAATTTAAAAAATTAATTTAATTGTAATTAGTGAATCCAATTTGTAATCCAATACGAGAATGATCTAATAAATATTTCAACCAAATAGCAGATAAAAAGCACAAAATTAATTCTCATTTAAAATGTTAATTGGTGATGCAGAAATTTTTATATCTTTAAAAGATTGTAGGATTCTATAATATTGCTTTAAAAATTATGAGAAAAAAATTAATATTTACAATTTTTACCCTCTCCCCTTCCACTTTAAAATAAATAATCATCAACAGGTTTTTACTTTAAAATTTACTCTAAATATTTACTTTTAAATATTATAATTTTCATTCACCTATTAGATTTCTTGTCTTGGTGAATTAAAGATTCAATTTAAAAAGATAAAATTAAAAAAAAAAAAAAAAAAAAACTAAAATAAATTTATATTTTAAAAAATAAGCTGGAGTGTCTCCACTCGACTATCTCGCAATTTGAATTGGATTAAATAACATAATATATTATATTTAAATTAAATTTAATTAATTATAAATTAAAATTAATAAATAATATTTATTAAACCAGCGCATGTTTGGCTTTTTATTAATGGCACCATGGCACGTGTTGGCGCGTGAGATTTGCAGTGTTAAAAAATTAATTCTGGTACTTTCAGCAATTCAATCAAGCTGAAATTCTATATATAGCAGTTTTATACAATTATTAATCATGTGAAAAATTATCAAACATATATTTTTATTTTTACGGTTACTTTAGAGGAAAAAAAATCAAAACGTTGTAGGTAATGACCCTCTTCCGGTTGAGCTATATTTCTCAAAAGTTGATAGAAAACTATGAATTTTGAATAATGTCCATGTACCAAATTTCATCATTCTAGCTCAAACCGTTTTTGCGTAATCTTGTCTACATACATACACACACACAGACATTTTTCTCAACCTTAGTGAAAATGATTCAGGAACCTTCAAAACGTATAAAAACATCAAAATCTCAACATCGAAAATTTTCGTGATCGCAATACTATCTCTTACGAGATAGTAATAATTGAAAATAAAATGATTATAATGTATTTATGTAAATATGTAAGTATAAATTAACTTTAATATAGAGGGTTTATTTCTACTTATTTATTTTTTTCTAAAATTAATGAAATGAACTAAATTACTAAATTACTACATTCTTATTTTTATAATTATTATTAGGTAAAAATCTTATCCCAAATTTCTTGAAAATAAAAACATGAAAAAAGTATTTTTAAAAATTTAAATTTAAATTATAAAATTTCTATGGTGTATATTAATATTTTAAATTAAGCAAACTGATTCACAACATGAATCAAAAGTCAACTTCTAGAATATGGATAGTATACTTTGTTCCCCAACCTACCTTAATATATTCTTCTAATTTAACATCAAAATGAAGACAAAAATATTTTTGAGCTATCTTATTATATATTATATAGGTATATACACTGTATATATATATATATATTAATATTAATTATCAGAAATTCAATTAAATTTTAATTAATTTCATGCTTATATAAGAACTTCAACTTCATAGAAAAAATACTAAAAAAGTGATTATTTTATTTTAAATGAAAAAATCCTATTGTAGATAATTGAAATGAAATTTTATAGGATAATTTTTTTTAATTTGTTAATAATTATACCTTCTGAACTATAATAAGTTTGCTTATATTAAACTTCCTTAATGGGAGAGATTCATGTATGAAATAAAAAACGATATATAATAAATGTCGAAAGAGTGAGTGTGGACCTTTGGTTCACACGATACGTGAAAGGAGAGAGGTGAGAGATGGTCGGACGATGGCTGGACAGCGCGGTCGGCTCTCGTTATTCGACCGGATTACATCACTTAATGAATCCAAGTAAAAGTGAAACAGCTGATCTGGGTGCCTGGAGATTGCATTGCAAAGTGGTTCAACCTCATCCCATGAAAACAACAACATTCGTATTAAAAACATACTTACTCTTTTCCTGTTACAACATTTAAATTAATTAATTGATCTACGAATGAATTCAATTTAATTAAATAGCCATACATTTATAATATTATTCTATTATATTCCTTATATATATATATATATAGTTTATGATTATATAACGGATGTCCTAAATATTTAATAAATGATAATCTTCATTAAGAGTTTTCCTTTTTCATTTATTTTCTTCGGATTATATATTTCATAATAGCTTCAAATATATAAATAAGAATTCATTCAGTTGGACAAAATAATGTAGGGCAGTTGGGGCACAATGGTACGAAAAATAAAATTTTATTTTTAGAAAAATCAGTGTTTACACTTTATATAATTTTTGCTAACAAACATCAATAATATACCTTAACTTAATAATTGCACAGCAAAACAGAGATCAATAATAAAACTTAAACCTATATATCTTTGATTTTGTGAACCCCCTCCTTTGTTCCACTGTGCCCGAGGTCTGGGTTACAATGAAACAGGGTATGGGGCACATTGGAACATGACCTGTAACCATACAAAAAAAATTACCAATGGTATCAAATCTTTTTAATACCTTGCTAGGAAACATGTAGATGCTTTTTTGAAGTTTAGTTTTTCCAGATAAGGACGGGTTTGGCAAGACTAGTTGCATATCCTCAGCTGAAACCATTGCCATGTCCGGTTCTAACGGAAAATAGAAACTATTGTCAACTCGTCGCAAATAATTTATCTCAAATTCTTTGTTCTCATCTATATCAGACAGTATTTGACCAACGAAATGAAAAAAAATGAAGTTAAGTTAGTGGGCTTTAATGAAACAAGTGTTCCACTGTGCCCCATTCCATAGTGCCTCATAGCGTGTACAAAATTTCAAACAAGTCTTCAAAAAAGTTAGATTATGTTTTGAACTTAACACTTCTTCTTCATTGTCGATAACTTCCTAACGGAAGTGTCGTGGCCCTAATAACTCCACAGGAGTCATAGGGTGTTCATGGGAAAATTTGACCGAAGTGGTTTCCCTTTGCCTTCTTCGGTGGGGCAGCCGATGTTAAATTGAATTAAATTTTTATATTTATTATTTATTAATTAATTAAATTAAATAAATATATAATCTTGAGTTCTATGCTGGGATTCGAACTCAGGCTTCCTGTGTAGAAATCTAGTACTCTACCCACTCAGCCATGCTGCCCCTGAACTTAACACATAGCGGTCTCAAATAGACAAAATAATTAAGATTTATGAAAAAAATATATCACTTACCTATTGTTTAAACTTTTTTACTAAAAACGAAAGAACTGTGAAAAGAAATCTGAACTTTTGAACATAAAAACCAATATTTTTCTATTCACATTGTATTGTTGTCTTGCCGCCATATTTCACTACGTCCTCATATGGCGGAGGACACGCTGCGTTTGGTCGAAGCGGTAGTGTGCGAATTAGTTTGAAATTCAAATTTTTATCGACATTGTTTCATAGTGCTCCGTGTTCCACTGTTCCCCAACTGTCCCTAAACACCACTTAATATAATTGTCTTGGTAGAGAATGTGATGTTTTTGCAGAGGTCGTTTTTATGTTATATTTCGCTATATTATATTTATTTTCTGTGACAGCCGAACCAAAATATTATTGGCATTCTTTAACCAACTGTTTAATGTTTCATGTAAGATCTACTCAATGTAATGTCAGTATAATCAACACATGGCCACATATTAATATCGTCGAACAATGGTCCGTTTTATTAAGTCTTAATTAATCCTAAATCAATTCTCATTCCAAAATCGTATTTTTAAATTTCAAACCAACAATATAATATTTTTATTGAACATTAAAAAATAACTTTCTTATGTTAAACTTTAGAATTTTAAAAAATATATTCATACTTTAAATACTTTATAAATACTAGAATAGTATTGTAATGACTTGAAATAAACAATGAGTGTATATTCAAAAAGTATCTGCTATTATAGTGCTTAAAAATATTTGTTAATATTTTTTAGATATATTTATTTTTTTAAAAACTATTAAAATATAATTTGAAGTTGAGAGATCGAATTTTATCAAGTTACTTAAATTTAAGAATTAATAATTAATTTCAAATAAATAAATGGTTAAAATGATCATAGATCTACTAAAACCCATAAAACTGATTATAATTTATGATTGTAAATCCAATTTGTATAATTATTAGTAGGAATGTTGCAAAGTAACTGACTAACTACTTTACTCTATTAAAAATATTTCTAAATAACTGTGATAAAAAAAATTAATTACAAATAATAAAGAAGAATATGGTTTATTAATGTATGAACTAATTCATGTTTATAACAGGATTTATATTTATATCGATTCTCACTTTTGGACTCAATTTACCGTATATTATATTTTTTTCTTGATTTCGATAGAAATAGGTTAACTTAAGATTTATTTATTAGTCGTTATTTTATTCTCTCATCTCTCTCTCTTTTTCCAATTAAAAACAGTTTTATGGCATGCCACCAAACAGAGTTGAATTGAATGATTATCTTCAAATAAGAAAAAGTTGTCTAGTTTAGAAATAATAGTATTCTTATTCATCTATCCACGAGCAAAAAAATAAAAATGAAATTATGCATTTAAATGAATAAATCAACCCAATGACATAATATTGTTTCTTAATTTAGATCTAGTTCCGACATAAAGCTGACAAATCTTTTTTAATTACATTTTTCATGTTGTAATCTTGAACCTAATTACATATTTTTCAACAAAAGAAAAATGAATATAAAGAAAAATGATTATAATATATAAAAAAGGTTAAATGAAATTAAAGTATATTTGAAGTTAAAAAAAAAATAAATGATAATTTATCATCATTAAAATATATATTTTTTTTTTGTTAAAAAAAGAAATTTTAAAAGAAAAATTTTTTTTTAAAGAGAGATTAAGGTAAAGGAGGGTAATTTCGTCACCCTAAGCCATTTTTGTACACGTTTCCTAATGCTGCCATGTTAGTTTTCATATATGCTAATTGTCTTTTAGCAACATAACTCAGTAATGCCTATTTGAATAACTTATTAATTTTAATTTTTCTTACTGATACTGATACCAGAAATTTTGGAAAAAAATTAAGCATTTCCTGAAATGTAGGTAATTTCATCAATTCTTGTAATCGTTGATGTTAATTTCGTCACTCACATTTTACTACTTAGGATTCCTTCTGCTCTAAAATCTAATGGGCAAAAAAGCAACTTTGCACTCAGCTGAATCAAAATGAAATTTTTATTTAAGTTAATTACATTTAAATACAATTAAATTCCATCTAATCTAATCTAATCTAAAAAATTTGAAAGTTTATCCACCAAGTATACATTTCGCGTCTTACTGATTTTCTTTGGTGTGTTTATGTGAACATTAATTGCATTCCAAGGGTTTCACATGATTAAAAATTATATAAAACTTCTATATATAGAATTTCAGCTTTATTGAATCGCTAAAAGTACCCGAATTAATTTTTTTACAGGTTGACTGGCAATCACGTGCCAGCACGTGACGTGGTGCCATCAACAAAGATCCAAACACGCGCGGGTTTAATATATATTTATTAATTTTAATTTATAATTATTCATTAATTAAATTGAATTTAAATATAATATATGTTAATTAATCCAATTCAAATTTGAGAGATTTTTTTATAGTCGAGTGGAGACACTCCAATTTTTTTTAAAAAAATAACGTTTTTCAATTGTGTATGTTTTTTTAAGTTTATATTATGATTTCTAATTTATCAATATTAAAAATAAAAACAAAAAACCTGCTTTTTTGAACTCATTTCGCAAAAAAACCCTAGCATTAAGAGGTTAAAGCAAGTGACTGACGATTTACCATCAAGTCAAATAATTATAAACACACTGACGAAATTCAATACATCAAGTCTTCTCGTTGTAGGTATTATCGACACCCCCCCCCCCCTAAAGAAGCCCCAAGCATTTATAACCGGATTTTGTTGTTATGAATCAATAGTTAAACACAGTTAGATTCTAAAAAACACCCGGTTGTGAATAAAGCTTAAAATTTGACAGCAAAAATCTTATGAAACAGTACTAAATTCTTATGAAAAATGCTAAGAAATTTAATAAAACAAAGAGATACTCACCAATGCTTGATTCGGAATTTTTTGTAAATAGGGGTTTCCAAATGCCCCAAATTTCAAAAAGTAATTTTTTTTCAATACTGATAGGTCCTATAATCTTATAATCAAGGGGTTTTAAAAATAGTGACGAAATTACCCTCCTCTACCTTATTTTTTTTAAATTGATTTTTTTTTTAGACAAAAAAAGAATAAATTAATACATAAAGAGAAAATGTTGATTAATTTGATTGTATGTAAGTTGTTAGAAAAGTAACACCCGCATATTTGTTTTTTTCCTTGTTAAGTTGACAAGGCTCCTTAGAAGGTGTTCCTTTCACATTAAATGGATCTTCACCGAATGTGCTTTCTATTCAAAGTCATGTTTTATTTTTCTCAATCATCAATTAAGTATCAACTCAGATAAGAATACAAATAGAGATTTTATTTAAAAGACAAGTGAAATTAAAGAAAATAGATAGGAATATTCGTACTTATGTAAATATTTGTGGTTTACTTATATCTAGTATAAAAATTATTTTCTTTTTCAAATTTAATAAAATATTCTTGCTTATTTGTCCTTACCACAAAAGCCACTTAATTTTAATGAGGAGGCTAATATCAGGTTCGTTGTATAAATTTCGAAATTTTAAATTGTATCGTATTTCATATATTCTTTGGTTATAGTTGAAACAATGATTGTTATGAGTATATTTGTCTTAAATTAAATTCTTCATGTTTTGTTATTGATTAAATGACATTGGAACAGATTTGTATAAAAGTATCTTCTGATGTTTTGACAATATTGAATCGATTAAGTAATAGAAGAAATAATTAGAAATGTTTGAGAATTTTCAATTTTTATCATTTACTTTACTTTTACTAGTTTCAAAAAAAATCAAATTTATTTATTAATACTGGATTAGGAGACAGCGGGCAACCAGCAGAAAAAAATAATTTTTTTTCAACCATTGTGTCGACGTTTTACTCCTGCATCAGGACCCTTATCAGGATTAAATTTAAATTCTCTAAAAAAAGAGTAAGTAGTCACTTACCATCCTATACATGTATCTACATATTAACAGTGGTTATGTTTTTAAAATTTTAAATTTTAAAATTGTCGTAGATTAAATATATTTAATTTAATTATTCTATTTATTTACGCCTTCAAAGAATTCTGAAATTTGGATTTATGCTTAAATCAATAATATATAATTATCATATATTTATATAGACGTAAACTACACATTGTATAATTAATCAATACTTATATTCAGTATATATTTGTAAATAAACAAGAGCGAGGTTTTTCTTTTTATACAAAGTGGTTCCTTAGGGCAAATAAAAAGAATTATCTGATGAGGAATATACAAATAAAATATGGTCAAAATTTAATAAATATTTGTCTTGCATCAAATTAAAAAAATAATGTTTAATAAAGCATGATTTAAATTGAAATCTTATTTTGAGTTATATATTTAGAATTGATTAATTTCTCCAATAGTTATTTCATAGATCATACCCATCTATATTTAAAATTCAAAATTGTTTTAAAATTGTTGATTTGTTATGACATTTAATTGACAAAATTATTATTAAGAGAATTTTTGTTAAAAGACCACATTATTTGTATAAAATTATTTATTAAATTAAAATAATTGTACAACGTTTCAACTGCTTATTCAGCAGTCGTTTTCAAGTAACCGTACGCTTGCTCCGATTCAAGCGGACTGATTGGAGCCAAATCACTGCCTATATAAGAGGTGACGTGTCCCAACATGCATCAGTCCGCTTGAATCGGAGCAAGCGTACAGTTACTTGAAAACGACTGCAGAATAAACAGTTGAAACGTTGTACAATTATTTTAATTTAATAAATAATTTTATACAAATAATGTGGTCTTTAATAAAAATTCTCTTAATAATTATCAAAATAACCACAAAAGCTTTAATAAATACATTTATGACAAAATTATATTCGTAGTTTTATGGTTTGTCACACTGAACTTTTTATGAATATATTTGTCATCAAAAATTATATTTTTACATTATATAAAAAAAAAAATAATTGTTCATTTATATTTTTTTTTGTTATTGTTAATAAAAATAGAGTAAATAATTAACTGAAATAAAATTTGAATTCCCAAAATCAATATTTGAATGTATTAGATAAAAATATAGACTTACTTTAAGGCACGGATGGCGAACCTTTTTCAATGTCCGTGCCACAAAATTATAAAAAATCTTTTTGAAATAACTAACATGCCACAAAATTGTCATTTTTTTCTCTACCACCTGCACCCTTTTTAGCTTGAATATATAATCGAATATTTTTGTATAACTTCTAACTATCCTATATAAAAGTGTTATAATTTTAAATATTAAACTTTATTCCAAAAAAATAAAATGATTATTAAAAAATTTGGAATTTATTTCTGGTAAAAATATATCTTTCCTAAAATTTTTTTTTTATTTTTATTGTATGGAAATTCTTTAATTGATTTTTGTTTGTAGTTTTTAGTTGTAGATAATGACAAAAAGCAAAATTTATATTTGATACCGTGAACCATTTCATTTTCTTGTTTTGATAATGATATGTTAAATTCTAGAAAAAAATTGTGATTCTGGCACTATTCTCCAACCTGCCTGTGCGTAAAGTAAAGCTTGATATAAATTTTATAAAATTAATTTTTCTTTTTTTACTATCTCGCCAGAGATAGTATTGCGATCACGAAAATTTTCGATGTTGAGATTTTGATGTTTTTATACGTTTTGAAGGTTCCTGAATCATTTTCACTAAGGTCGAGAAAAATGTCTGTGTGTGTGTATGTGTGTGTGTGTATGTATGTAGACAAGATTACGCAAAAACGGTTTGAGCTAGAATGATGAAATTTGGTACATGGACATTATTCAAAATTCATAGCTTTCTATCAACTTTTGAGAAATGTAGCTCAACCGGAAGAGGGTCATTACCTACAACGTTTTGATTTTTTTTCCTCTAAAGTGACCGTAAAAATAAAGATATATGTTTGATAATTTTTCACATGATTAATAATTGTATAAAACTGCTATATATAGAATTTCAGCTTGATTGATTCGCTGAAATTACCAGAATTAATTTTTTAACACTGCAAATCTCACGCGCCAACACGTGACGTGGTGCCATCAACAAAAAGCCAAACATGCGCTGGTTTAATATTTATTATTTATTATTTATAATTTATAATTAATTAAATTTAATTTAAATATAATATATTATGTTATTTAATCCAATTCAAATTGAGAGATAGTCGAGTGGAGACACTCCAGCTAATTTTTAATAAATATTGATAAAATTTACAGCATATATTAAAATAAGAGCATCTAAGAATATTCTGGTAAGAGGTGTATTTCATCGCCCCAATCAATTTTGAGTTTATAACTTCACAATTTCCCAGACAAACAGACAGATAAAATGACATGTATAATTTGCCGGTTTAATCTACAAAGATAGATAAATAAATATTGAGTACTTCAAATTTCATAAATTTTAATTTTAATGTGTGATTTATTCATTTTTAATTTATTTCTATTGTAAAAAGTTATAATTATTAAAAAAATAATTTTGTCTTTATGCGTGTCATGAAATTTTTCAAACGTACGATAGGTTCGCCATCCCTGCTATAAGGTAATGACACCAAAGAATAATACCTTAAACAATCGAACCTACATTTATCATTTCTAAAATTAAAGGGGGAATGAAATGTTACAAAAAATTTATTACTAGAATAATGCGTTTAAAACTTGTATATGAATTTAAGATACCATTTTTTTTTTCAATATATTAAAATGCAAATTAGAGATGACATCAAAAATTTTTGTGGCTCCTGATGATGATATTGAGGTAATATTATATCCTTTCAATTGCTTTCTATTATTAATTTATTGACTTTGTTAAAATGGTTCTTAACTCCGTGTAATTGATTTAATAAGAAAATAGTTCATATATATTTATTAATAAATCTTTGAGTTCATGAAAGCCTTATTATACCATACAAAATGAATATCAATCAAATATTTTTTTTTTAATTATTTACTTAAAACTTATCCGTAGAGCAACAGAAATAGGTTGACTTAAAACTTATAATACGAATACTAGGTCAATAAATTTATTAAAAAAAAAATCTTTCAAAAAATGTTTCTTTGAAAATTGAACAAACATAATAGGACCAGGAATAAAATAATAGATAATATTTTTTAGGTCATTTCTAAAGTTGACCACTTTCATCATTACTTTTACTTTGGCCCCATTTTGAAGGATCTCTACAATGTCTCCTGGGAATAGACCTTAAGCATTATATATATAAATATTCTATTAACATCTTATATTTATATCTGTCAAATCATTCAGTGATATATACATATAATTTATATATTTAGACTAGCAGACCCGGCAAAGCTTCGCTTTTGCATGTGTGTCTGTATACATATATACGTATGTGATAACTGAACACTTAATAATAATAATAATGTATTAAATGAATATAGGGTGACCCAGCCAGTAGTTGAACCCCTTCCAGTAGTTGAACAAATTACCAAAAATCCGCCAAAATCTCAAGAGGAAACATGCTTGGAACGTGAAATTTTATTTTATTTTTAAGTTGTTATGTTGTCACAACTGAAACACCTATCGTCTGCTGCACGTGACTTAAGTACTCAAAGATATTAATTTTTTTCTCAAATGAAATGCTTGTTTTTGCATTCACGACTAGTCTACTGGAAATACGGTAAGTAAAAGTAATCCACGTGCATCCTAGTCATTTTTAGAGATATTTTTACCGAATTGGTCTTAAATTAAAGCTAAAGGACTACATTTTGAAGCATGATATTAAGGTATAGATATTTTTTATTTTTTAGAGCTCTAAACTGACTGTTCAACTAATGGCACTGTTAAAATGCACAAATTCCAGTAATTGAACAGTGGTGAACGTTGCCCGCCATCAAAGATCACCAGACTGAATGTTCAATCCCTTTTATACCTTGAATCCCTCTTCCCCAAGGGTAGGCCTGAAGAATTTAGAAAAGTGCAGGGGAAGAGTGGGAGGGTAATATTGTGGCCCGTGAACTGTTTCAGTTTTGGAAAAGGCTTCGGAGCAAATGTCTTAATGAAACCCAGACAAATGGCCTTTTGTCTGAGTGTATTGAAAAAGAGCCCGAAATTAATCATAATTTTGATGCCTCACCTTCAGCATTGAATGTTAGTGCAATCCAAGCAACACTTTCAAGACAAACGGACTCGCCTAAAGTAAAGTAAAGTAAAACCAGGAATCTGTATGTGCAGTAACGGGACTCGACTCCCAAAGCAATTTCGTATCAAAAGTTTAAAAAATTTTAAAAATATTTTTAATTTTGTATCTTATGTGTATATTGGTGTTTGTTTGAAATAAATAAATAAATAAATATATGTATTATTGTTATTATTATTATTATAATTTAAACATTGAGCAATGTTTGGAATGTGAATCAGCCTTGTATTGTGTTATGAGTGCTCAAGCTATAGGCCTAGATATTTGTTAAGTCGTTTTGGATGTGTGTACCTAAACTTAAAATAAAAAAAACTATGAAATAACGGGTGTTCAATTACTGGAATATCGAGCGTTCAAAAACTGGACATGTCTGTTCAACCACTGGGATAAAATCATAAAAAATGTTGTGAATTTTTTTTTGCTTTTTATTTTTCAGTTAAGCACTATTTAATATTTTTTTTAATAACTACAATAATAAAGCTTTGTTAATAATCCATTAGCTTAGTTTTACGGCTAATAGTATAGAACTTACAACAAGATCCGTGATAAACTGGCTTTATTTGTTCAACTACTGGCTGGGTCACCCTAATTGAAATTTTATTTTTTATTATTACATTTTTATTTTTATTTTTTTTTTTTTTCTTAATAATTTATTTTTATTTATTTTTTTTTTTGTTAATAATTATTACATTTTAATTAACTGTTTTCCGAATAAGTATATTCTCTTATTATAGAGATTCTTATTGTTTGCCTCACAACTCTACCTACATTATTTCATTACCATTGTATGATTCAAAATAAAATTCCAAATATTTAATAGGACATGACATGATCTTAGTATTAATTTATTTTCATTATATTAGATGGATTAATAAAATTCAAAATATTTAATAGGACATCACATGATCTTAGTATTATTCCCATCCCCGAATATTTGCTAATATTACATGTTGGAGTTCCAATTACCTGCATATTTAATGGCAATTTCAATGCTGAATATGCTTTTAAATAAAAAAAAATTTGAAGAAAGTAATTGGAATTATTATTATTAAGAATCAAAAAATAAATTTATTAAATATACATTTAAATATGTAAATAAATCTATGTATATATAAATTTAATAAATATTCAAACAATAATTGAAACAATATAATTAAAACGATTCAATATTTTACTTACATTGTGATTTATATTTTTATTTTTATTACAACTGTTATTATGGGTATGTTATTTTTAACAGTTTAAAAAAAATTAAAAATATTAATAAAATTTATCAAAATAATAAATTGAAAAGATTTCCAATTATTTTTCTTTATTTATTGTAAATTTTTCAATGTAACCATGGTAACCATGAATAGACTTACCAAAATATTACTAATTCAATTAATTTTGGATAAATTAATTTTGGATTTAACTACACTAAAACCTTCCTTGGTATGCCCACAACAATCCCTGACATTCCCATTTATATATATAGATTATCTTATTTATATAATTAACGAATCTCCAAAACATTAAATACATGATTAAAATGTTTGAGACATTTTTTATATTAATTTTTTATTAAAAGATATTAAAATAAATTTTAGAAATTTATTTGAAGTACACTCAAAAAATTACAAATTCCAAAATTGGACATTGTTTTGATAACTAACTTGATTTGGCAATCTCTCATTGTGTTGTGTGTTAGTGTGTCTGTGCACACGCCCATGATCGCCAAGAGACATCAACCCTGAGATAATAAATATATATAATTAGAAATAATTTAGAAGCATAAATAAACTTTTAACTTTTTTCTACAATATCAAAAATGTGAAATAATAACTATATGGTTCATATACAAAGACAAATTTCAACTAATAAATAAACAATGAAATGATCATGAAAATGATTACTTTCTTCATAGCATTTATATTCTCGTATTATAATTTATTCTGAAATTATATTATAATTTTATTTTAAAAAACACACCAAATCAACAAATTACTGAAATTCTCAACAAATTCTATTATTCCTTAAAAAAAATGTATGAAAGTAAAAATAGATTTAATAAAATTGTAAATCACTAAAACAGAGGTGAGCAATAGGCTGCCCGCCGAACAGGTTTGTGCAGTCCTTCAAGCATAATAGTACAATATCATTTTATTGATTACTGTTAGTTAAATTATATTATATTATAATAAAATCGCTACAACAATAAAACGATTTTTTGAGACCCTGAAACAGACATTAATTATGTCTACTGTTCATTAAATATTTAAGGTTTAATAATTTATTAAGTTGGGCCCGCCAAGAAAGGTCGAACTTTCGTTTGGCCCTTTGATAAAAAAGTTTGCTCACCCTGCCTTACAAGATATTCTTATTTTTGTTTTCTTTTTATTTAAATAATGCGACAACCGGGAGCTTAACTGCGTGGTTATAGTGACCGGTCCGCCGACTCGAGTTCGAGGGTTCAAACCTCGCCGAGTGCATCGATATATAAATATAAATATAAATATAAATATAAATATAAATAATAAACAAATCTGTGAAATGGATGCTAAATGGAGATATATTCCGAAAAGGCCAAAAAAAATGCGTCTATATCTACTATTTTTTCTTTATTATTTATTTTTTAAGCATAAAATGTCACAAAATATTATACTATATAAGACTATATTGATAATAATTTATCACTCTATTTCTATATGTTTATTCAAATGTATAACTTTTACTTTTATCAAGTTTATATCCTGAACAATAAAAAATCCCAGTAATAACTTCACGATACATTTGAATTTTTAACCTTGCTTAAATAAATTAATTATATTTTATATTTAAATTGTTTTTATAATTATATTTTAATTAAATTGTACTTAAATGGGAATATAATAAATTGTTTTTTATGAACAAATTTAACTTTAGTTATTTCTAAATTAATGAAGAAGTGCTTCAAAGGACATTATACTATATATATATATATATATATATATAGAAAGAGAGAGGGGGGGAAGCGAGAGAGAGATAGAAAGCAAAAGTGATCATTTGAATAGCAGATTAATTATTATTTTAAAACGGAAATAATAACAGGAGATTGCACGGTTAAATTTCGTGAAGTCACTCTTTTTATTTTTATGGACCACTAATTATTTATTCACGGGGACAGAAGAATGGTTCTCTGGACAAAATGGTTGAGCAATTCTTCTCAGGAATTATTTAATATAATAAAACATACACACACATACATAAAAAAACAAAACATTAAAAATGAAAGATACAAATTCTACATGAAAAATATTCACATTAATTATTCTTACTTATCTTTTTGATTATATATTTATGGAAATAAAAGATCTCACATAATAATTTTTCTTGTCAATTAATCTAAAAGAATAACAAAAAGAAAAAAGATAATAGAAATGTAGTTAAGAAATTATATATATAAATAGCCATTATAAATTATATAGAATGTAAGTTAATTTCTCGTTCCAGTTGGTAAAAACTTTGCAAAATAGTTTTATCTTGAAAATTATCGAATTTTAAATTTATTTTCTTTTCACAAAAAAATTATTATTATTATCGTTAATTAAAACGATTACTAGAAAATATAATGTACATTTTAGGTTATAATTGAAAAAGGGCATTTTACTTACTTCTCAAAAAAATTAGCTGGACTATCTCGCAATTTGAATTGGATTAAATAACATAATATATTATATTTAAATTAAATTTAATTAATTATAAATTATAAATAATAAATATTAAACCAGCGCATGTTTGGCTTTTTATTGATGGCACCATGACACGTGTTGGCGCGTGAGATTTGCAGTGTTAAAAAATTAATTCTGGTACTTTCAGCAATTCAATCAAGCTGAAATTCTATATATAGCAGTTTTATACAATTATTAATCATGTGAAAAATTATCAAACATATATTTTTATTTTTACGGTCACTTTAGAGGAAAAAAAATCAAAACGTTGTAGGTAATGACCCTCTTCCGGTTGAGCTACATTTCTCAAAAGTTGATAGAAAACTATGAATTTTGAATAATGTCCATGTACCAAATTTCATCATTCTAGCTCAAACCGTTTTTGCGTAATCTTGTCTACATACATACACACACACATACACACATACACACACACACACAGACATTTTTCTCAACCTTAGTGAAAATGATTCAGGAACCTTCAAAACGTATAAAAACATCAAAATCTCAACATCGAAAATTTTCATGATCGCAATACTATCTCTGGCGAGATAGTAAAAAATGAAAAATTTTAAATTATTATTTTATTTAATTTTATGTAATTTAAAAGAAATTTTTTTTTTAACACATTATTTAATGATCTACCATATGAATAAATTTAAATATTTGACATAAAATGACATCGCGAATAAAATTGTTTGCTCTTATATGGTCACACATGATATCTAATTCATTGGTGATTATGCGGCATGACTGGCTAACGTTATTTAATTGTCTAATTGGTGCGAATTCCATCCAACCATTAGACAGACAGACAACATCAGTGAAAGTTAAAAATTTAGAACGATGATGAGTGAAAATAAAAAAAAAAATAAGTCCGAAATGAGAGTGGTAAAGAATTAACTGTAGAGATGATTAGAGACGACATTCGCTTCATGCTATCGATTACATTTAATCCAGGAAATAGAATATAGATTACGTATGAAATAAAGGAAAAATTTTAAAAAAAAATTTAAAATAATAGAAAAAAAAACTGAAAGAATAGACAAACCATTGAAGGATTAAGGATTAAAACAATATCATTGGTTACGCATAAAAAAAATAAATAAATATTTTCTTAGTATCATTTCAAGCTCTAAATGATGTTAAAAATTACTTCCTAATTGTCTTAATTATTTAAATGTTTTATATGCTTCTATACATAAATTTGCATAATTTAATATCGTATAATTATATAATAATATTTCATTTAAGAATAATATTCTATTAATAAAAAAATTATTTTAATTTATTTTATAAATATTTATTATTTGAGGGAGAAAAAAATCTGGATTTTTTAGATTAGTTTTTTTTTTAATATCAATATCTTACAAAATTCAATGTAAATTTTAATAATCCTCCTAATTATTGTGAAAATGTTTTGAAAATAAACTAAACCGAAAAATTAAGATAAAATTTGTTTTTTCTTTACTTATCCATTGTCTCTTAGGTATTAATAATTAATAAAATAAGTTTTAGTATATATATATTATTATATATATATGCCATGTCAAAATTGAGAAGATTTATTTCAATTCTAAAATAAGTTAAAAAATGTATAATAATTATTTACCCTATAAATTTTTCCCTTAAAGTTGAAATTTCCTAATGAAACGATTTGTTGATAGATCGTTCAATAATATTATATATATATATATTGTCGTATATAAAATATAAGGGGGTGAGGTATTTTATAAGAAAATTTGGTTTATTGAAAAGGTTTAATAAATTGGTAGCACTCTGGATTGAATTATGAATCAAACAAGGGGTTATTGAATCCGCGTAGGTTGATCTGGGAAATTATAAGATTGAATAGGTTCAATTAAAAATACTTATTTATATTACAACTAAAAATTATTTATTTACTAAGAATAGACTATATTAATTGATACAATTGATAATAAGAAATTAATTAGAAATTAAACAACTTTAATAGTACCGTAAATATTAATAGGAGTATAAATTTAATAGAATTGAGTTCATCGAATAATTGCAATTATTTATATAGATAATAGTCGACTACTTAGCTGTGTTATTCAAATTAATTATCACTGTTCCGGGAACACTGGGACTTCAAGTAAGATGATTCTTGGATATTTTCCTTAAGGTATCATGTCGTCATATCAGGGCAGGCAGCTTCCTCGCACACTGTGGATGATCCTTGTATTTTGTTCTTACTTCGTCAGATGAAGTCTCTTCCCTGGCTCTCCATCCAAGAATGACCAAAAAATGTCTCTACATGTAAAAATGGTCATTCTCCCCTCCTATGCCACTTGGCAAAATTGTCCACCCTTTACTCCCTCTGGGGAACGAAAAGGATCTCTGGGTTTTTTTCCTTGGGTGTGTTTTTTTTTAAAAACAATAAATTTTAGAAAGCTATCCTTTATACACATTGCCATGTGTTCACACAAATAACTCTCTAAAATTCTGCATCCAAATATTTTCAATATATAAGCATAAAAAAGGCATTTTTATACTTATATATTACAATATATATATATATATATATACGAGGGTGGGATGAAAAGTTTCCGACCTGACCAAGAAAATCGATGTTTTTAAATTTTTTTTTTTTTGCTTCATTTTTCAACATAATCTCAACACTGATACATTTCTCATAACGGTGTTCTAATTAATTTAATTAATTAATAAATTATTTAATTAATTAATTAAATTTGATTTAATTTAATTTAAGTCTCATCAACAGTTATGAATCGACGCAAAAATTCGTTTGGATTACGCCTACATCGCCAAATTGTCGTTAGAAATGGTTTTTCGAAGCAATTTTTGGTCTAACGTTAGGAAATGCGGCACCCACATTGCACACAGCTTTCCATATTCAAATGGTTTTGCAAAATATTTCGCACACGTTCAGCTGACATCGTACAGGTCTCAGCTATCTTGAATTTTGAAAAATAAAACAAAAAAAAATATTGAAAAACATCGTTTTTCTTTGCCAGGCCGGAAACTTTTCAGTCCACCCTCGTATATATTAATGAAAAATTAGTAAAATATCAAAAAAATTATTTCATTGAAAATTATTTAATTACAATAATTATTTAATATGAAAGTAAATGATTATATTATTAATTTCTTTTAAATTAATTTTAAATGAATTACTTTAACTAAGATTTATTACGTTAAATTTATTCTATGGTGATATATAGTACCTACATATATATACAATACCTCTATTAATACTACTAAACATTTTTTTGTAAATTTTTATAAATTTATGGAATTTTAAATTTGAAATAAAATAAGTTGACCTGTGGCCAGGTCCGAACCGACCGACGGTTTAAAATAAATTAATTTCCAGCTACAGAAACAATTTCAAATAATTTTAATATATCTATTAATGTAATAAAAAACAGATATGGATATAACATAAATATATTTAATTTTATTTTATTTATAATATATAGCTGTAGAAGCCGGCGTTGCCGGCGTTACCCGAGGCTGTGACGTCATATAATTTTAAATTAAGAAAAACATAATGAAGATGATTTTTCCCGAGGATAAAACCAATACATTCGTGGTGATATGTAAAAAAATCTCCTTATGTGAAATTTGGTGCGAAAATAACCCTTCCCTTCTTATCGTCGATCGCTAATACTACCACTTCCGGTTTCCGGATTTGCACCAAAAGTTGATCAATTCATGCCACTGATGCATTAAGTAAATATACCAAATTTCATCAAAATCCGTTAAGCCGTTCAGGCTGTACACATCTATACGGACGGACAGACGGACAGACGGACAGACGGACGGACAGACATCATGCTAAAAATACTTTTTTCTGTTAAGAAAATGCATGATTCGTGGAGATATGTAAAAATCTCCACATGTGAAATTTGGTGTGAAAACAATACCTCCCTTACTATCGTCGGTCGGTAAAAAAGAGAAAGATAAATCTTACAAATAGTAAATAATTATATTGAAAAGAATTATATTTCATATTTGTATTGAAATATGTTCTATTTATTAAAAGAGAAAATATTACCGATCTTCTAAGCACATAAAGATTAAGATCGATCAAACAAAACAAAATCAGGACAAACAGTTTAATTTACGAGTATAACTTTAGATTATATATTAAGGTGATAGATCACTGGCTTATGATCAATATTCAATTTTTAATAGAAAATCTAAAGATATTACAATTTTTTCAATTCTTTTCAAAAAAATATAAATAATATATGATACAATCTTAACATATGTGCATATACATTATGGCAAAATAAATAATCAAATAGTAAATCACTCAATTTATTTATTTAAATGAATGCATTGTTTAATTGAATAGTAATTTAATTTTTGTGTTATAATTAAAACATTAAAAAAACGTTTAGGTGAAAGTTACCACGATTAAATTATTATTCTAAGCGGTAAAAAAACGGAAAATTTAAAACAAAATGGTTTCATGATAATTCATGAAAGCAGTCTTAAATCACGTTGAAAAAAAACAACAGTAACCGTTTGAGAAGGAATATTTTAAAGCCTTGGAGAACTGGGAAGTCTTCGATTTCCATGAATTAAATCTGCGATTATATTGAAAAGATTCTTATCAATGGTGCTATTTTTTGCTCTTCTTTTATAGGACATTAGAAATGATAAAAAAATTACAGGGTTCTCACTTTGAATTCCGGTTTGAGGAGGTTTACCCATTCATTATCATTCATTGGCTTATATAAAAAGTAAATAAGCTGTTCAAAATAGATAAGAATAAATGTAGATACGTGAAGATTCACAATTCTTATTATTTATAAATATAAGTTTATTCCTATAAGTTGTATTTTAATCTAATAGTGAATTTGATCAATTACCTTTCATTTTATTATATTTCTTAATAATATAATTGAATTGATTTTCACTTTTTATCACATATAAGGTATTCCCTATTAAAATAACAATAAGACAACCAGAGATTTAATAAAACAAATGGTCATAAGTAAAATAAATAAATAGAATATAAAATTGTTCATGTTAATTTAATAGAAATTTATAACTTTCTATTAATATTATTTTATTATTAAATAAAATTACTTAATTATATAAACAATTTAATAAAAAAAAATATTAATATAATAATATATCTGATATTAAGTATTAAATTAATTATAAAGAATGAAAAAGAATAATTCGTAGATTTTTGACAATAATTTCAATTTGTCATAATCTTTTTATTCATAAAATATTGAAATCTTTTAGATATAACCATTAGACAACAGCGTAGATGAGGGGTAAAATACTGAAATATTTGACTAAAAAAGATGGAGTGTCTCCACTCGACTATCTCGCAAATTTGAATTGGATTAAATAACATATATTAATTTAAATTAAATTAAATTAATTATAAATTATAAATTAAAATTAATAGATAATATTTATTAAACCAGCGCATGTTTGGCTCTTTGTTGATGGCACCACGTCACGTGTTGGCGCGTGAGATTTGCAGTGTTAAAAAATTAATTCTGGTACTTTCAGCAAATAAATCAAGCTGAAATTCTAGATATAGCAGTTGTATACAATTATTAATCATGTGAAGAATTATCAAACATATATCTTTATTTTTACGGTCAATTTAGAAGAAAAAAAATCAAAACATTGTAGGTAATGACCATCTTCCGGTTGAGCTACATTTTTCAAAAGTTGATAGAAAACTATGAATTTTGAATAATGCCCATGTACCGTTTTTGCGTAATCTTGTTTACATACATACACACACACACACACAAACAGAGACATTTTTCTCAACCTTAGTGAAAATGATTCAGGAACCTTCAAAACGTATAAAACCATCAAAATCTCAACATCGAAAATTTTCGTGATCGCAATACTATTTCTTACGAGGTAGTAAAAATCAAAGTTCAAACCTCACCAAGCTTACAAAAATTTAAAATATAGTATTTGATATGATGATAATGATATGATAGATTCAAAATAAATAAATATGTATACTCGCTAATATGGGCTTAGATCTCTAGATCCAATAAAAAACAAAGATTATAGTCATATTATTTAAATATGAGTAAAATTATGGAAAAAAAATTTAAATATTAAAAATAAAATTATTTGATGTATAAAACAACAAATAATAAAAAGTTGTCCTTTTACTTAAGGAAAAGTAATTAATTGTTTAATTAATATAAAATGATTAACAAATAATTTAAAGAAAATTACTACTCTAATCTCCTCGAGTTTTATACACTCTCATGGATTGGTAAGTTTAATGAATTCTATACACACATTTATACACTTTAATATAGTTTGTAACTAGTTTTAAATTAAATTAAATTGAAGTAAATTCAAATAAAATTAATAAGAATAATATTATTATAAAAAAACTTTATTTTTTTTCTTTGAATTTAATTACTTATCTCTTTGATTGAGGATATTAATAAATGCAATAAAATTGTACCAATTGCACCTATATTCTATTGTACTTACAATTAATGTCCTACTCTCTGAATCTTTGTTTATTCGATTGCTCTTAATTTTGCAAGACTACTTTTATTTATCTATTCTTAATTAGATCGACGATATTTCCAACAGCTATTGTCCTTTTTAATTCTTTCTTTTGCGTGTAAGTAAAAGATGGTTTAGAGAGGGGAGGGGTGGGAGAAGGGAAGTATCCTGTCCGGCAATTACTTCATTGATAACAACTTTTTTTGGATTTATTGCCGAAAATCAAAAAGAAAATATAAATGTTGTATTTCAAGATTAATTTAATTTAATTCATTAATTAAATATAATTTCATAAGTAAGAAATTCCAAAAGTAGCAGTTGCATATTATTTTTATAATTGTAATTTTATAATAAATAATAATTATTATTTAACTATTAAAATATTTCTATTATATATATATATATATATATATATATATACGAGGGTGGGATGAAAAGTTTCCGACCTGACCAAGAAAAACGATGTTTTTAAATTTTTTTTTTTGCTATATTTTTCAACATAATCTCCATCAACACTGATACATTTCTCATAACGGTGTTCTAATTAATTTAATTAATTAATAAATTATTTAATTAATTAATTAAATTTGATTTAATTTAATTTAAGTATCATCAACAGTTATGAATCGACGCAAAAATTCGTTTGGATTAGGCCTACAGCGCCTAATTGTCGTCGTTAGAAATGGTTTTTCGAAGCAATTTTTGGTCTAACGTTAGGAAATGCGGCACCCACATTGCACACAGCTTTCCATATTCAAATGGTTTTGCAAAATATTTCGCACACGTTCAGCTGACATCGTACAGGTCTCAATTATCTTGAATTTTGAAAAATAAAACCAAAAAAATTGAAAAACATCGTTTTTCTTGGACAGGCCGGAAACTTTTCAGTCCACCCTCTTATATAGGGTGCTTCGTTCAGTACTTAAAGGTCACTAAAAAGTTTTAAAATAATATATATATATATATATATATATTTACAATGATTCAAATAATATATTTTCTAAATAATTGTTGGTAAATGAATAGTTTTTTTGTTTGATAATTTTAATCTATATATATCTTTTATAATTACTTAAATAGAGTATTTTTTTTATTCATATAAATATTGTTAAATAGTAAATAAACGGAGTTGAATATTGATAATTAATAATTAATATATTTTAATTACTCTACTTCTTTTTTGTTAAATAAATATATTAATGTTAAATGCTTGAAATCGTTTAAATTGAATTTCAATTTGATGTATGAACGACATCTTCACTTCCAAAAAAAAAAACAAACATCTGGAGTGTGAAAAGTTGATAGAAAACTAAGAATTTTGAATAATGCCCGTAAAGCAAATTTCATTATTCTAGCTCAAAACGTATTTGGGTAATCTTGTCTACATACACACACACACACACACATACTCAGAGAGAGAGAGAGAGAGAGAGAGACAGACATTTTTCTCAACCTTATCTTAATGAAAATGACTCAGGGACCTTCAAAACATAAAAAACATCAAAATTTTCGTGATCGCAATACTATTTCTGGCGAGATAGTAAAAATTATAAAGGTCCTGTGAGTGGGGATTGTCCAAACTTTATCTGCTATTTAAAATAATAAATATTTTTACGAAATCTTTTGATTTATATAAAAAAAAAATGTGTTAAGAAAATATTTATATGAAATATCATAAATGTCACTAATCGATAATTATTGACAAATAATTGAAATTATGATAAATTGATTGATCATCCAAACATGAATAATTATATATTAATGAATTATTCATTAAGAGTTACTTAAAGCCTTATAAGTAAACGTGATAGTTTAATATTTAAATATTATTAAAAGACTTGTTTTTTACTTTTCCGAAAAGAAATTGATAATATTTTTATTCATTTATAATTTATTTATAATTTAGCCTGCAGCAATATTGTACTTAAAATTCATCATTAATTTTAATATCATGTCTCTCTTCCTAGTTTACAAAAATTAAACTTTTTGGGATGATATTCGACAGAAAATTATATGAGACCATGAGACATCATATCTGTTGTATTTTGATTGTATTAAAAGTTGAAAAACAAGATTTCTTTTAAAATAATTTATCATGATGATGATGAATTATAAAAATTTATATTCTAATTTCCATCCCACGCTTCTATCATTATCTTTCATTTATTTAGTTATTTTTATTTTTTGCTTTCTCCCTTATTGAAAATATATACATATATAGAACTGATTCAAACAACAAAAACAATGATAATAAAGATAATATCAGAAAATATGAATCTTTAGAGTATGAGAATAATATATATATATACTATGAGAGAAATATGCAAATATTTCTATCGTTTATTAATAATAGTATAATTATAATAAGATTACACCTTTCTGATTATTATTATTATTATTATTTTACATAATTTAAAATATTTTAAGTGAGTAAGAGAGAGAGAGAGAGAGAGAAAAGTTTGTTTGTATTATAATAAATATAATTGAGGAAGAAAAAATTGAAACAAAATTAAAATTATTAAAAATAGGATGAAAATTTTCTAAAAGTATATACACATTAAATTTTTATAACAATGAATGGAAATGATTAATTTAATGAAGCTTAAAATAAATTAATATTACTATTTAGGAAATAATAATATAAAATATTAATAGTGTATGAAATAATTAAATAATTATAAAGATTATAATAATTTATTGTACTTATATATGAAAATTTTCCTCATTTTTTTTTTATTGTGGAAAATGAAAAATATTTTATAAACATGATTTTGAATTATTTAAAGAATTTTAATATAAATTTTTTAATTTAAAGAGAGAGAGAGAATAACATTTTTTAAGATAACTTTCTTATCTTTAAGAATATCCTGGATTTCCTCCTATTTTCAAGGTAAATTATCTTATTATGATTTTATGATCCACCCAAACATAAACTTAACTATATTTATGTCTCTTGATTGCATTATAATACAATATTAATCCAATTTCCTTATTTCACCTTAATCATTAAAATATTATTTATGTGAACTCTCTCTCTCTCTCTCTCCGAGGATATTGTTTTAAGAATATTTACGCTCTGTCCCGGGTTATTAATAAATTAGATATTTAATTTAATTATGAATATCCTCATTCTACTTTTCCTAACTCAGAATTATCTTTAATTATACATGGTAAATAAATCATCAAACAATATCTTTTTTCAAAAACCCAGAATTATTACTATCTCGCCAGAGATAGTATTGCGATCATGAAAATTTTCGATGTTGAGATTTTGATGTTTTTATACGTTTTGAAGGTTCCTGAATCATTTTCACTAAGGTTGAGAAAAATGTCTGTGTGTATGTGTGTATGTGTGTGTGTGTGTGTGTATGTATGTAGACAAGATTACGCAAAAACGGTTTGTGCTAGAATGATACAATTTGGTACATGGACATTATTCAAAATTCATAGTTTTCTATCAACTTTTGAGAAATGTAGCTCAACCGGAAGAGGGTCATTACCTACAACGTTTTGATTTTTTTTCCTCTAAAGTGACCGTAAAAATAAAAATATATGTTTGATAATTTTTCACATGATTAATAATTGTATAAAACTGCTATATATAGATTTTCAGCTTGATTGAATTGCTGAAAGTACCAGAATTAATTTTTTAACACTGCAAATCTCACGCGCCAACACGTGCCATGGTGCCATCAATAAAAAGTCAAACATGCGCTGGTTTAATATTTATTATTTATAATTTATAATTAATTAAATTTAATTTAAATATAATATATTATGTTATTTAATCCAATTCAAACTGCGAGATAGTCGAGTGGAGACACTCCAGCTAATTTTTTAAATAATGTTATATTAAAAAATCTTTATTTTATAAATTTTTACCCAGATTTATTAAAGTATATAAGTAAATGTTCATTTTAGTCTCTAATAATGAAATACCAATAACAGTCCTTGACAATGCATCTTTAATGATCAAAAACTGCAGTATAAATACATTCATTGTAGATTGACTCACTGTATACCGTTTGAACTTCTATTAATGTCATTAGGTGTTGTTGCCGTACAAATCGCATTGTTCAGGAATTAAAATTTTTTGCAAATCTTCACTCTTCATGACCTGAAGAACCCAAATATGACTTTTGTATTTTTTCGTGTCTGTCATTTTATTTGTCTGTTTGTTTGGGAAATTGTGAAGTTATAAACTCCAAATTGATGGGGGCCATGCAATCAATATTACCAGCATATTCTTATGTGCTTCTATTTAAATATATGCTGTAAATTTTATCTATATTTATTAAAAAAAAAAAAGAAAAATTAATTTTTTAAAATTTATATCAAGCTTAACAAACTTTTACTTTGCCCAAAAGACGGTTGGAGAAAGGTGCCAGAATCGCATTCTTTTTCTAGAATTTAACATAGCATTGTCAAAACAAGAAAATGTAAAGGGTTCACGGTATTAAGTATAAACTTTTCATTTTGGTCATTATTTACAACTAAAACTACAAACTAAAATCAATTAAAGAATTCCCATACAATAAAAAAAAAAAATAATAGACAATTTTTAGGAAAAATATATTTTTACCACAAATAAATTCCAAATTTTTTGGTATAAAGTTTACTATTTAAAATTATAACACTTTTCTACAAGATAGAAGTTATACAAAAATATTCAATTATATATTCAAGCTAAAAGGGGAACAGGTCGTGGAGAAAAAAAATCATGGCAATTTTATGGCACGTTAGTTACTTCAAAAAGTTTGTTTTCCATTTTGTGGCACGGACATTGAAAAAGGTTCGCCATCCCTGCCCTATACAATACATATGTAGATCATATGGATTAGTACACAATCTTAACTAGTATAAGATTAGATTAAATAATCAAATTTATAGGTTTATAATTGTTAATTGTAGGTATTTAATTGATATTACATTAGATATTAGTGTTTAATGCTATTTAAGCCATCACATTAATACATTTATAATAACATTGTTAGTGCAATCTTCCTTCCTTTCCTACAAATCTGTACTCATGTCATTATTATTATAGAAATATGTACATGGCACGTGTATTCTGAAGTCTAAATTTTAATTGAACTAATTAATATATAGAAATTAAGTTAATTTTTTAATTTGTACCCTTATATTGGCAGTTTATTGTGACAGAAATAATATTTCATACTTTGGCAAACACTGAGACTTATAATGAATTAGAGTATTGAATAAATAAATATTAAATCTTGGATGAATATCTACATATTTTAATACAATTCATTTTAAATATAAATAGATAGCCCAATATTCTATCTAACATGCTCAATATTTAATTCAATTTATTATTTTCCTAAGATGATAAAAAAAAAATGTGTAATTTGAAATTAACTTTAATTTATAAAAAAACAATTAAGAAAAATTCTGTCATTTTTATTTATTTATATTAATATTAATTTATTTTACATTATCAAAAGAAAGCACTTGTTTGGAAACCAGTTCGCGAAAATCCCGTTAACGCCCTTTCAGAGTGGATCAATCGTGACTAAAATTATAGAAATAGAAAACTAGTATTCAATGATTTCAATGGACTTAAACTTAAGAGGAAATATCTTAAAAAAACTAAAAATATTACTTAGTAACCGGTTATACACACAGAGAAGAATCTCTCCAGAGACAAGCCTAACTTAAAAATAAAATGTCAACTTTGTAGAATTTTAAGTTTTTAGTAAAATTTGATCAAGTTAGGGACTAAGGCTAAAGTGGATCCTAGGCAACATTGTAATTCCAGGCCTATCGGGAAAAAATTTTACCTTTTTTTTAGCGAACCAGGGTTTGACCACCGTTGCTATATACATAGTATAAGGGCTTATATACGAGGGGGGGGGGGTGAAAAGTTTCCGACCTGGCCAAGAAAATCGATGTTTTTAATTTTTTTTTTTTGCTATATTTTTCAACATAATCTCCATCAACACTGATACATTTCTCATAACGGTGTTCTAATTAATTTAATTAATAAATAAATTATTTAATTAATTAATTAAATTTGATTTAATTAAATTTAAGTCTCATCAACAGTTAAATAATTAATTAAAAATATTTCGCACACGTTCAGCTGACATCGTACAGGTCTCAGCTATCTTGAATTTTGAAAAATAAAACAAAAAAAAAAATTGAAAACATCGTTTTTCTTGGTCAGGACGGAAACTTTTTATCCCACCCTCGTACATATTTTTTCGGGCCCCCAAAAATTGCGGGCCTTAGGCAGGTGCCTAGGTTGCCTAGGCCTTAGTCCACCCCCTGTAAATGAATACAGTAAAGTATTAAAATGATTTTTTAAATTTGTTTTTTTTTTGAAATCTAAATTTGTGATATGTTGCCATAATTTAAATATACATACATATATTCATTAGGATCGTATGTTTATTTACATGTATGTATGTAAATGAATAAATTATATATATTTTAGTAATGAACAGTTCAATCAATTAGCTTTAGTAATTAATTTAAATGTAATATATTTGTCTTGTATTTCGTATATTATCTATAAATTAAAATTTACTATGATTATACATATATAGTAAAGATTAAATAGTTTCTTTACATATCAAATACACTTCAATGATTCTTATAAAAAAAAAACAATTCTGGTTATAATTAGGAAGTCGTTTTAATGGATAAATTTCTTCAATGATAGCCTCAGGGGATTTATTTCAATGCATACATAATTATAAACTCTCGATGAAAGTTTGCTGAAATAACAATTTAATTTGAAATTATTATTCCTATTAAATTGGAAAATGCATTGAAAAAATATTTTGTGGATTGTTTATGGTTTATTGAGTGGATAGTTTTCTGTCACATCTGACTAAAATAACTATTAAATATAAAATTTCATTTCGATATAGATTTTACCCTAACCAGAAAATCATATATATATATTTTTAAATCCAAAAAATTATAAAACATTTTAGTTGAAATTTTGAATTCAAATTTTTTGTCCATATAGTATATCCTATATTTATGTATATAAATAAATAAATAAATATATAATATATATTTATAAATAAATGATTTTCGTATATATAATTAAAAATATTATTATAATTACCCTATAATTTTAATTATAATGTAATAAGAATTGTTAGGACAATATTAAGGATAATATCACGAGAAAAATAATAAGAAATTTTTATTTATATATATATATATATATATATATATTCTCTATGATAAAAAAAATATTTTTTTAAGCATTCTGAATGGAACTACATACATCAAAAAAGAGTAATTTATTTTATATATTCTTTTTAGTGAATAGATTATTGCCGTAAGGATAAAAGGATTAACGACTATTAATCTTCATGTTTTTCATTATCCTGACTCTGATGAGCATAACTAATTTCTAGCCACTGTCCCGCGCGCTCTTCCCACGTCAATGGGCCACTCTCGATTTCAGATTCTCCCATCAGATTGAAAGTAAAACGCTTTTCTCTCATCTATTGTGAACACCGTCAAGGAGGGAAGACAGAAACGTAGAGAAGAAAGAGAGAGAAAATGGAAAAAAATTCAAATAAGTTATTTCAAGTCGTTTCACATGGTTTCTTAAATGTCACACAATAAAGAATTCAAGGGTAATTACAGACGTCGAGACAGAATGGACTGAAAACATTTGGATACAATCTCTAACGATTGAAATATTTATATATTCAATTAAATAGCTTTGTTGTATTTGTTTTTCTATATTTATTCATAAATGAGTGGCTATAGAAAATATAAAGATAATTATGTGTATGAGATAAATGAAATTTTTTCCCCTACTTATTAAAATAAATTATTATTAATATGGATTAATAAAGAAATAATAAAGAACTAAATGTTAAGTTTTTCGATTAATTGAATGAATATGAATAGTTCTTTTGGAAAAACTATTATTGAACTTATATATGTATATATATATATATAGGTTATATATTATTTAATCCAGTGATTTCCAAACTGAGAGCCACGAAAAAATTTTCTAATATTTGAAATTTTTAATTCTAAAAAAAAAGGTAAGATTAGAGTGATTTGTGGGGAAACTTGTGAACATTTTCGATTATTTTTAAATTTTTTTCAATATTGTTCCAAAAAAAAAGTCAGATGGTTTTACGAGAGTAAAAATTTATATAAAAATCAGATGTATTAAGGGAGCCTCGGAAAAAATCCGATTACTTAGGGAGCCGCAAACCAGAAAAGTTTGAGAAGAATTCATACTCAGGAATTGTATATTTTTAGTTGAAAAATACATATGTCTGGTGAGATAATAAAAAAAAAATAGTATGTATATTATATATTTATTTATGTATTATTGAGGCCCACAAGTTCCATTCATTTAATCAGATTGATGCAATGATGTAACATTTAATAATTGTAATAAATAATTAAAGAATTGTATATCAATATTTTTTAAAGGGTCGAGCGAGAGCTCGGTGTCCCAGGTACTAATATAATAATAATAAAATAATTATTTATGGAGTAGTTTTATCAATTTAATAAAGTATAAATATAAGAAAAAATTATTTGTGCCTCTATTTGAATTTTTATTTAAATATTTATTTATTTTTTTAAGTAAAAATGTAAAAATACTTTGAACATAGAAAAATTGAAAGATAATGATAATATAATTCAATTTCTGGAAAGTTCATCTCAATCATTCCTTGATGGCATCGTTTAATTAATGCAAAACATCTACTTAAAGAATTATCTGATTAATGTTTAAGCCAACAAATTAATTACTATGTTTATTGACTTTCACATCAATAAAATACATACATATTATCGAAAAAAAACAGTAATTAAAGTATCAAAAGAAAAAAAAAAAATAAATAAATTAAATAACCTAAAATATCTAAGAGATTTAGAAAACAAAAATTGTAAGGGACATTGAAAAATTTATATATTATTTAAAGATTGAAATAAATGCTCGATAATTTAATATGGACGTATTTTTTATAAATTATACTAAAGTAAAAAAAAAATTGCTGGAGCGAAAAGTCTATAATGTAAAACGATATATTACAGATATAAATTCACTTTCAATTAATACTTAATTTATGTTAAATTATTCCATTGTAAATAAGTATAAAAACATATATTCAAAATTAAGTCATTAACTAATAAAATAAATATGTCAATAATTAGTAAACAAAATTAAATATATATAAAAATATTATTCGAAATAAAATGCTAATTAATTTGTGTGGATATTTATTCACAAATAAAAATAAAAAATATAAATAAAAATCAGAAGATGAAATTGAAAGAGTTGAAAAAACAACAGATGTTTAGTTTTAACTTGAAGTGGGCAATAAATAGTGAAAGTCATAAATTAGCAAATATCATCTTTTCTTTTCTGAAAATAAGAAAATTAATCTTTGAATTTTTTATATCAAATATATACAAATTTAAAAAAAGCATATTAATTTTATTCTTTAATAATATAAAATAAAAGGTTATTTTATAATAAATAAATAATATAAATATAAAATTATTTTATAAAATAACTTTTTTACAATGGACTAAAAAGAATAAAATAATTTTTCTATAAGCCTGACAAAGTTTATGGATGTATTGCTTCATATTCAACGAAAAACGTTGGGCGCATTTAGTTCTATGCGATTAACTTCCTATATAGAGCTATAATTCATATATATATATATATATATATATATATATGAATACTAATACTAAGATACATACTACTCTAAAACCCTTAATTAACAAGTAACACTATTTCTTCTATTATTATCAAACATTTTGGATTTGATTGATAATATGTCAATTTAATAAAAATTATTTTAAAATTTGATACATACTTTGATAAAGGTATATTACAGTGAAAAATAATAAAAGATTCCACTCGACTATCTCGCAAATTTCTTCTATACCTTCCAGGGATCTATAAAAATTTTCAAAAGTCTATCTCAATAAAAAGTCGTTGAAAAATCGATTTCAATTTGTCAAAAGGGCGAAAAGTTAAGATAAACGTTATAAAAACATTCTATCTATCTATCTATCTCTGTCTAACTCGAAAGTTTTTGGCCGTAGCAACCACACTTCTCCAAGTATCCCTATTCTCATTGTTAGTCACAACCCTTCAATCCCTACCCTCTCCCATCTCTCTTACGTCCCTTCCTACATTATTCACCCACCGCGTATAGAAGACATTCTGGAAAAACTAAATAGTTTGTATAAAAAATAAATTAAGAACAAATTCAATTGAAAAACAAATTGAAAGTTAAAATATTAAATATAATATTATTAAATAAATTAAAATTTATAATATGAAAAGGGAAATAACATTTTTCTTATTCAGCTTTTATAGAAACAATTTCATGTGCATTTTAATGCAAATCTAAATTTCATATAACAATTTTTATTAACATCATTATATATTTTTGAATAACACCCAGGGGCATTAAGCGCCTTGTTTCGGGCGCTATAGCCTTACTTCGGGTCAACTCGAATATCCTAGCCCCGCTCAAGCATCGTGTCTGGGCGAGAACGGCGAGAACACTAGGAGCAACCCCTGGACACCTCAATGAGCGTTTTGAGGCCGTTAATTTTGGAATGCCCATGCCGCATGGTGGCGCTGCATGCGACAACGGATGATTCTTATTGGATATTTGGTACACGGGCATTATTCAAATTTCTATCATTTCTATCATTATAATTTTAAGAAATGTAGCTCATTCGGAAGAGGGATTACCTACCTCGTTTACATTATTGACCGTAAAAATAAAGATATATCTTTGATAGTTTTTCACATGATTAAAAATTGTATAAAACTGCTATATATAGAATTTCAGCTTGATTGAATGGGTGAAAGTACCGGATTTAATTTTTTAAAACGTTGACTGACGATCACGCGCCAGCACGTGACGTGGTGCCATCAACAAAGAGCCAAACATGGGCTGGTTTAATAAATATTATTTATTAATTTTAATTTATAATTTAATTTAAATATAATATATGTGTTAATTAATCCAATTCGAATTTGCGAGATAGCCGAGTGGAGACACTCCAGATTTTTTTCATTTATAAATTAACTCAAATATACGGAAATCAGTTGTTTGATAAACTTCGATGATTAAAAATGCGTTTGATTAATTATTCTTGGTGAACCAATGTTTAATAGATTTCTTGAGATCTTTATAAATAGTATCTTAATGGAAATAGAAATGATTATTTATTTATTTATTTATTTATAAATTTCCTTCACTTAAATATTTCAAACTGATTAATATAATATGTAGTATCAACTATTGAATTTAATTTTTGGATTGAAATTATTATTAAATAAAACATAATCTATTGAAAATAAAGTGAAGCATATCCTTAACGTTTTGCATAAGAAACGAACCTTAAAATGCAAGAACGCTTGCCTCGTGTTTTAAAAAATTCATAATTATAATAGAAATGCAGTGATTGGTCTCTGTTTCATTGTTAAGCATTGGTCCATTATTAGTTCAGTGGTCCACGACTGGTACATTTAACCTTATATGTTATTATAATTCATTTTTTTTTTTTTTTTTTTTTGTTAAATTTTTATGAAGACTCATTATTTATGATTTATTAAACTACAAGGCCTTTATTTGCATTTTTCTCACAACTATTTCTCAATAAATATAAAGAAATTTTTTTTCAATACTTTTTTTAAATTGTTATTTAAATTTTTAAAATATTCATCATTAAATATGAGAAAATTATATATAAGTATTTTTTATCAATAAAGTGTTGCAATGTGATCCTATGAAAGTAAAAATAATATTATTTATAAATACATACTAAAATTACAATATATTACTATAATAATAACTAATTAATTATAATATATATTTTTGTTACTTAACAAAAACTTGGTGTTCTCCAATATATGTACGTTAATGTTTAATTCTAATTTTTAAATTTAATTTTAATTTTCTGAATTATCTATATTGATTATTATAATTATAATAATCTATTAATATAATATTAATATTAATATAATTATTATTTTAAATTGTTAAATTTATTAATTTGTGAGATTTGATGAACTAAAACTAACTAAAAGTTCTCTCGACTAGGATTAACAAATACTGTCTAAATCAGGTCTTCTTAAACTTTTTTCATTCGCGACCCCATTTATGATTGCGAGTTTCCTGGCGACCCCGTATAAATATTTACATACATATAAATCCAAATGCGCAAATACACATATATAATCTAGATGTGTATTTGTATATATAATTTCTAGATTCTAGATGTTACAAAATCGTGCATTTAAATATTTGATATTAAAATCTCTCGCGACCACCCCAGAATTTTGCTACGCGATCCCCTTTGGGGTCGCGACGCATAATTTAAGAAGGCCTGGTCTAAATCTATCAATTTTTTTAGTTTTATAAAAAAAAATTATTAAAAATAAGAATGAAAATAAATTCACAGAAATTCTTTTATACAATAATGCAGTGCTCCGCAACCGGTGTGACGCGGCACACTGGTTTGCCTTAAAGGAGATACAGGTGTGCCGCCGCGATCAAATGAAACTTAGAAATCCGCATATAATATAATTATAAATCAAAAAAATATAAATTTCTTATATTCATGTATCTCCTTTAAGGCAAACCAGTGTGCCGCGTCACACCGGTTGCGGAGCACTGCAATAATGGAATTAAATATTTAAAATATCTAGTTTTTTTTAATTCTCTATAGCAGTGATGGCGAACCTTTTTTTGACAAGTGATCATTATTTTTTTAGATCTAGCTCGTGGGTGAAACTGTTTCAGAGCAGCATCGCAAAATCATCTTTTTTTAGAAACATATTGAAAAAAATCGAAAATGTTCAAAAGTTTGGCCACAAAATCATCTTACCTTTTTTTAGAAAAATTTATAAAAAACACAAATTTGGGTTAGTTAAAAAGCTTGGGTGGGTTAGTGTCTGACCCACGTGTCATAGGTCCGCCATCACTGTTCTATAGCATTAGTCATTAGCATTATTCATTTTATCTCTCTCTCTCTCTCTAGATCTATTTAGATATATTTCTGTGGCTCTACGGAACTCTCTAGTATTAGGCCGAAGCACCCACATTCCTCCATGTACCCTTATCCTGAGCTATACTCATCAAACCCCTATTTTGGATGGGTATATCTCAGTTCTTCCAACCGTTCTTCCATCCATCTTCTAACAAATATATTTTCCGTTAATCTATCATGACCTATTCTTGCTACGTGTCCTGTCCATCGTACCTTCTTGATTTTATTACTCTATGTCTGGTAATACGTAGAGGCCGGCTATGCAATTCCTCGTTATACAATATCCGCCATGTCCCGATCCTATTTTCAAATACTCCAAATCTACTCTACTCTAGCCTTCCACGGCCATTGACCATGCCTCATACAAATATAAACCGGCAAAATAATTGTTTAATATTCTCTTTCTAGATACATATAAAAATAATATTAATTATTAAAACAAATAATTAAATATCTGCCTCTGAATAATAATAATAATAATAATAATTCTTTTAAATTTATTTTTAAAATTATATTTTAAAATGATCATGTCGTTTCATATGATGTTGAAACCTTTTATGAAGCATTAAAAATTATTTAATATTATAATAGAGTGTTCTCAAAGTATAGAATCATTAAAAACCCAATCTATATTAAATTTTTATTTTATTTTATTTTTCCTTCTAATTAGATTCCGTTTCGTTTTATCCATTGTCCTCTCTCTTTCACCGGATAGGATCCAGATTACTTCATTTGATATCAGATACGAAATATTTATTAAATATAAAAGTAGAGTGGATTGAAGAATGAGGTGTAAACCGGATGGGTCGAAAGTGAAAGTAAAATAAAGATCATCATCATCATCATCATCATCATCATCAACAATTAACTAGTCCTGTGTGTGTGTGTGTGTGACTACGTATAATAGAACTACACTATTATTTTTTCCTGATAGAGATTTTTCAATTTCTCAAGAATCCAATATTTATCCATAAAGTCCAACTCTCCAATCTCATTTATTATTAGTTTTTTTTTTTTTAATATTTGATTCCATGAGAAATTCAAATTGAAAATATTCACCTCCATATCACTATAATATTAATATGAATTTATTATAAATAAATGATCATATATTTATTAAAATTCAAAATAAAGTATAAAATAAATTTATTTTAAACATTTATGCAAATATGATCAATGATGGGAAAGATTTATTCTAAAATTCAATTAAAATAAAAAAAAAAATAAAGAAATAATATTTTATAGATAATAAATAGCGATTTCTCATCCTCAGTACCGAGTGAGAGTTGAGAGAAATCACGATTAGAATTTAAATCAAACTGTGAATGAGATTAAATTAATATTATATTCTATACTCTTTACTCTATATAGAATTATTTATACTAATATGATCTCGAAAGTTCTTGGTATCAGACAAATAATATCTCTATTATAAATATATAAGTCCGGTCCATAGAATATAAGAATTGGAACTTATTTTCAACAAATTCTATTAAATTTTCTCAAATATCTTTTTAATTTCAAATTTAAAAAGTGTATTTTTAAAGACCTGACCAAGAAAAACGATGATTTTCAATTTTTTTTTTTGTTTTATTTTTCAAAATTCAAGATAGCTGAGACCTGTACGATGTCAGCTGAACGTGTGCGAAATATTTTGCAAAACCATTTGAATATGGAAAGCTGTGTGCAACGTGGGTGCCGCATTTCCTAACCTTAGACCAAAAATTGGTTCGAAAAACTATTTCTAACGACAATTTGGCGCTGTAGGCGTAATCCAAACGAATTTTTGCGTCGATTCATAACTGTTGATGAGACTTAAATTAAATTAAATCAAATTTAATTAATTAATTAAATTAATTAAATTAATTAGAACACCGTTATGAGAAATGAATCGTGTTGATGGAGATTATGTTGAAAAATATAGCAAAAAAAAATTGAAAAACATCGTTTTTCTTGGCCAGGTCGGAAACTTTTCAGACCACCCTCGTATATATTATTTTTATTTTATAAATAAATTATTATATAGTATAATTGATTATTATCTTAATTATAAAAATAGAGAAAATAATATTTCTTTTTAATTCTAATATTATACGAAAGTGTTATTTTTGTCATTAATTAATTAAAAAAATAATTTAATAACATATACAAGTTTTTGTTCTTAAATAATTGCTTGTCTGATAATCTCTTTCTCTCAATTCTTTAATTTCTTTTATTTATATTGCTAATCTATTCATCAGGCATCCTTCATACATGACAGCGCTTTTAATTTGCCTAGATTTTTAAGGCAAACGGGTTGATTTATTCAATATATTAATTAAATAATTATTAACTAATTTCAGAAAACATTCATACTTTTTAGTGTCTAATTTTATAACAATTTTAAGTATAAATTCAAAGAAAATTTCCAATTTACAATGTATAGTTAAGATGATGCAGATAAATGTATTAACACAATGCTTAACATTGAATTATATAACATAGGGTCACAATAATTATCTTTCAAAAAACATGTCAAGTATTATATTATATAAATATTTAAGTCACTTTTTTTTTTTTAATTTAATTAATTATTAAAAAAAATGTATTATATTTTAAATTATAAAAATGTTAAATTATATATTTATATTTATCTTCAAAAGTTCCGAGTCTGACTTTTTTGCCATTTTTAATTTTAAAAATTTAGGCATAATTTTGTACCCCCAATTCTCATGTTTTTTTTTTAAATTACTTACTTTACATTACATCATCATTTGGTTTTATTCTTATTAATTTGATTGAAATTTTTATGAAATAATATTCATATACTTAAATTAATTAGGCTTGAAAATAAATAAAAATATTTTTTATTTATTAATATTAATTATTCTAATTAATAATTAATAAAATAATTTATTTGATTATAATTTTAAATCAAATTAAAATAATAATTGGTAATATAGAAATATGTAATTATACACACGTTTAACTTTCTATAGATAAAACAACGATAATTATGTACATACATTACATAAATAAAAGTTGTATATTTATATTAATTGATTGCAATAAAGATACAATGTGATAATAATTTAATACATCTTCACTTGCATAAGATCATTAAAATTATATTTTTAAATTTATAAACTTGCTCTAGGATTTGGAAAGTTCATCTCTTAATCAATAATTGAAAGGAATATTTTTATTAGTGATTTATGATTGCATGAGTATTATACCTCTACCCTTCAAGAAAACAAATATTTCTCTAAAAGTTGAAATAAAAAATGAATAATCATGTAAGGAAGATATGTGTGTGATTATTTTTTTTTTTTTTTTGATTTTGATATTAATCGAAACTGGTTTTTATTTTATATAAGAACATCATGATTGGAGATAGAAGATGAATAAATAATAAATGCACAAAAAAGTCTTTTCAAAAATTAAAAATATACCAACTTTATATAATCGTGAAATTAAAATTTGATTCTTATGGAATTACAATAAAAAAGAATGAGATACATAAAAAAAATAATAGTTATGAACTTTATTATTTTTAATTTATAAAATTATAAAAAGAGATGTAAGAAATGATTTCAAAATATAGAATCTTTTTTTCAATAGCAAAGTAGAAATTCATTTTGAAAAGTGTACATATATATCTTCTTAATTTTAAAATCGTTGAATCAATAAAAAAAATTTTATAACATAATTATTATTAGTATTATATTTTGATGGGTATTGGATAGATCTTATAGATAGCAATTATACATATTTAATGAAATTTAATTAAAACTGTGTTATTTTTAGAGTGGACAAGCCGAAACAAAATAAAATATTGTTGAGCCTGTCGGATCACCTGTGCCACTAGTGAAGGAGTTAAAAAAAAAGAATTCTCAACTCTTTCACACGGGGAGTAAAATAAAATTAATTGGGAAATGTGAACCCTGAAATAAATTTCACCAAAGAGTGCAGTACGTTTGACTATTAGTGCTTAGGCGATTCGCCTTGGAGAATCAAGATCGGAAAGAAATAAAAACAAATCAAATTAATCAAAATATCCGATGCTAACATATGAATCTGCAAAGGAAAAATTAGATTCACATTTTTACAAATAAAATAAAAAGCCACGTTATAATATTTAATGAAAAGAAAATTAATATAAACTAAAAATAAAATGAAATTGATATAAAAATTAAAAGGAGAGAATCCTTAAAATTTACAAATTTACAAAAATAAAAATAAATAAATGCTAGCTAATGCTCAGCTAAAACAAAACATGTTTACAAAAAAATAACAATAATAATAACTCAACACACAGTTTACCAAGCAACAAAAAAATGGCAAATTCACAGCTAAAAAGCCAAAAGCGTGAGAACAATATCAAGTCCAAAAAGCAAGTGAGAAGAGATCAAATCTTCATGCCAAGGGAGAAGCCCTTGTGTGACCCTTTTGCATAGTCAAATTAGCTACTGAACAGACCACGTGGTTGAATATAAATATACAAAAAAAAATATGTATAAAAAGAAAAAAACTTATAAAAATTATATAAAAATAAATTGATATTAAAATAAATAAATCTAAATCAGAGAGAGGCTTTAACATAGAGTTTATCGTAATCATTATACTTCCTACTTGTTGTTTAAAAATATTTGACACTCCAAAAAATATGAATATCTGTCTAGATAGAGTATTTCTTGTGAATTGATATTCTCAAAACTATAATTTAGTTTAATAATAAATAACAGAACACACTAAAAAAGCCAAGGACTCTTTTTTTATAATTTTTCACGTAACATAGTACTTTTTTAATATGTACTTTAAAATATAAAAACTAATTATTAAATCATTCATCTTATCATTTATTTTAATTATTTATAATGCTTTTTTATAAACATGTAAAATGTATATAAGATAAAATTATAAAAAATAACCTGAAATTTTCACTTATCTAAAGTACAATTATATAAATATAATTATAAATTTTAATTATAATGAACACATGCATATAAATTAAAATAATTATTTAATATTTATCAACATTCAATGGTCATAATTATTTTTATAATATATTTATAGACACTTTGGATTTTGTTGTTGTATATATTTTTTTTTAAATAAATAAAATTAAATTTGTGGCTATTAATTTATACGAAGCATTATTTTAAAATCCCCTTTGAATCGTTAGCTTATGCAACCAAATCTGTTAAGTTGTTAAACTCTCCTTTTTTGATTATACACTATTATAGTTATATTATTATATATTTTAATTATAATGAGACCCTATAATATTTTTAAAATTTTTATTAAATCTTCATTATTTATTAGATATAAAAAAGATCTTTTATGCCCTTAAAAAAATTAATAATATATAAATCTTAAAAGTGGGAATTAAGAGCTGTAGATTGTTGTTGGTTGTATAATCCTAGGTCACTGACGGGTCAAACGTAAAATATCTAACATTAAATTAACTGTATTATTATAATAGATAATTATATAATAAAATTGAATTCTACTGAGTCCGAATATGTATCTAAAACATCATTTCTTTATTTGGTAGCAAAATTTCGCCAATCAAGAATCAATTCAAAAAGAAATAATAATCATTTGCCTATATATGAATTGGTAGACGTTTTTCTAAAGATTGAATTAATTTTGTTGTAACTTTCTCATCACGAAAATCTTTTATTGATATTTTACAGGCTCCATTACCTGTCATTACTCGTTCGACGCCACCGGATGATCCGAGAGTGGAATTAAGTGAGGAGCAACAGGATCAAATATTGCATGATATCCAACAACATCAGAGGCGGTACGATCCTGGTTTACCGGAAGCGGAAGTGATTACTGGTCCGGGACCTGATGGACAACCTCTCACGGTACAATTTCATTCACAAATCAAACAACAACATCAACCAATTGCTCAGCCATCACCATCGCCGACAGCCAGTTCAGTGTCGCTAAGGCCTCGGGCCAGGGCCGAGGATGCCTTCCAAGAAGAACTTTTCCTTCAGAGTAAGCCATTTATTACTCTCTAATTACGATGTCATTCAATTTAAATCAATTAATAATTATAATTATTTGTGATTTCCTTTGTTTAACGACTGACATTTTTACAATTTATAATTTATTATTTTTTAATTTTCTGAAATTATTATTTTCAGATTATTTAATTATTTAAGAGAATGTTTTTGTTTTATATTTATTGTGTTAAATATATAAGAAAATTATGGAATTTGTCATGGAACAACACATTCTTTTCATTTAATAATAAATTATAAAAATAAATCAAATAATAATTATCATATAGTTGAAAATTAGATATAATAGTTTACAAATATAATTTTTACAGACCGACGATAGTAAGGGAGGTATTGTTTTCACACTAAATTTCACATTTGGAGATTTTCTCCACGAATCAACAGAAAAAAGTATTTTTAGCATGATGTCTCTCCGTCCGTCCGTCTGTCCGTCCGTCCGTATAAATATGTACAGCTTGAACGGCTCAACGGATTATGATGAAATTTGGTATATTTACTTAATGCATCAGTATGATGAATTGATCAACTTTTGGTGTATGTCCGGAAACCGGAAGTGGTAGTATTACCAATCAACGATAGGAAGGGAAGGGTTATTTTCACTCCAAATTTCATATGAGGAGATTTTTACATATCTCCACAATTTCAAGATACATCAAATAATCAAGAATTAAATTTGAGTAATATTGTATTGGTTTTATCCTCGGGAAAAATCATTTTCATTAGTTTTTTCTTAATTTAAAATTATATGACTTCACCCAGCCCTTCATGACGTCACAGCCAAAATAAAATTAAAAATATTTATGTTATATCCAAATCTGTTTTTTATTGCATTAATAGATATATTAAAATTATTTGAAATTGTTTCTGTAGCTGGAAATTAATTTATTTCAAACCGTCGGTCAACTTATTTTAAAGAGGATTGATATTTTAAAACTCATTCCAGTCCTTTGGCTTTATAGATTTTTTTTTTAATTTGGTGAGATAAAAAATCTCCTAATTTAAAGTCACAGTTTTGAATTTTATAAATGTAAATAAATTTCATTTTATTTTAATTCATTAATTATACGTAATTAGTAAAAAAAACATAATAATATAATTATTAATTTTTTTAGAAATTAATGTGTGGAGTTAAAAGTAGCAAAAATATACTTTATGATTATAAATAAATTTTATTAAATAATTTTGCATTCACATTGATTAGTTAAATTCAGTGTTGTTATTATTTATTTCAAGTAAAAAATTAAATAAACTTTAGAAAAAAAATTTATCTTAACATCCAAGAATAACTCTTTAGCTACACTTGAAAATTAAAAAAATTTCCCAAGGAAGTACCTTCAACAGACTGTGACATTAAGACAAACAGATTGACAGGCGGATGAAGGTACAGATAAACGTAGATATGGGTATTATATTATTATGATATTAATCATGATATTTGATAATAATATATTATAAAAAAAACTGTTGTCAACCAAAAATCATAATCATTATAGTATAAAAAACATGATTTCCATAATCATTGACATATAAATTGTTTAGATATTAATAAATAATTGTAATTTTTTGGTTAAGGATCAAGAAAAATAAAAACAAATGTGAAATTGAAATTTTTTCCATTCTGTTAATCAAATTATGCAAAAACAAAATGTATATATTAAAAAAATTAAATCCTGAATTCTCTATAATATAAAAATATAATATTATGTTTAAATATGAATTTAAAAAACTTTCATTTAATTATTAATTAGATCATGAATTCAAAGGTATTTGTTAAGCTATTTTTTTTTTATTTTGTTTTTATTTAAAAAATTACAGTTTCTGTATATTTAAAAAAATATTTGAATTCATTTGAAATTATATACTATATGTTCATAAAGACACAATTAACATGTTACTTTCCTTTCCCACTTTTTTATATATTTACTTTTTCTAAATATTCAATTTTTTATTTAGCATTAATTTTTTTTTAAGAAATGTATTTTCTTATAAAGTTTAATTTGGAAATTTAGATATTATAATTTGCTATATTACTATTTGATGTCAATGATTTCCATAACAATTGATATATTTTGGAGATGATTCTAGTATCAAAATGAAAATTCTGTAAATTACTATATTTATTATGGTCGTTTTTTAAAGAATAAAATTTAAATTTTAAAAATTAATATTATTTCCTGTGACAATCTTATAAATAAGTTTCCTAAATTATTTTCAAGATACATCATATAATCAAGAATTAAATTTGAGTAATGGAATTAAAAATTCATTTATAGATTATATTAATCGTTTATTATCTACTTTAACTCTTAAATATAAATATATATATATATTTATATATTTTTCAAAATTTTACTATTTTATCTAAACTTTATTTAAAAAAATAATTTAACTATTTTCTATTTTATTATTAATTAAAAGTTTTCCTTTGAAAGATATTTTAATATTTTAAAAAATTATAAATAAATTATTTTATTATTTTTTTTTTTATTATTTATACTTTCTTTAATTCGCAAATATGTGTGTTCATCTATTGTTTTTTGTGTGTTAATAGGTGATCGACAAAAATTATATCAACAATTGAAACAATCCCTTTTACAACAACAACGACAATTGGAACAACAACAACGTGAACAATTAAACAAACAGTCAACTTCACCAAATGTTAATATCTTCTCAAATAACATTCAACCGACTCCTCAACCAAATTTAAGTACTTACAAACCATTAAACACTCATCAACAAACTCAAATTAATAACAAAAAACCACCAGTCAGTAAAAATCAACAACAATCAGTTAGGACAAAAGATGAAGCTCTTCAGAAACAATTGCATGATCAATTTTTGGTACAACTCTTGCAACGACAAGATCTTCTTAGACAATTAAAATTGGCAGTAGCTAAATCAGTGACCCCAACTGATGAAGATCAAATTGAACCAGTGGCGTTGCCAAATAATGCAAGTGAAGTTTATTTGGCTAATGGAAAACGACTTCAGGTAATTATTTGAAATTTGGAAATATTTTTATATTTTTTGATGTATGATCTTCTTAATTAATTAATTTATAAAATTTAACTTTATCAATCAAAATTAAAAAAACTTTCTATTTATTATACTTGACAAGAATAGTCTAAATTTTCAGAAATAGATTATTAATAATATATAAAATTTGATTCTTTATTATAACGTTATTTATTATTCTAAAATTAGGTGATTCGAAAGTCTAAACCTCCAACAAGCCCTACGACAACTACACCAAGAGCAACAACTCCAACCGTTTCTCCAGTAAATTTTGACCAATTAACTAAAGGTGTTTTACCGCCAGGGGCTGATTTTAAAGTAATTCGACATAAAGATGGTGGACTGGAAGAAATTGGAAAATTACCTGAAAATCTTCCAGATAAAAAAGTAACATTTGTCTTCTTAGAAGAGCAACCTGACGGTACTGTACAAGTGAAGGGTGTCAAAGGTAACAAGGATGGAGACACAGCAGGTGCTGAAAATGTTGACTCAATTATTCAAAAACTTCAACAAGGAGATTTAAAGATCCCAGGTGTGGCCAATCCCGTTGGGCATGCTTCAATACCTTCTCCAAGCTTTGCTACTCCTAAAGCAAATCAACGAGTTTCTCTTGATAAAACTCATGAGGTATCTCCAACAATTGCGACAAGTCCTTACAGCGTACAAGTTCAACCACATTCTACTATTTTCCATCCTTCAACTACCCCTCCTACGAACACCTATTCAACTGACAACAAATATTCTAACTCAATTCCTCAATTCAGTTCATCACAATATCCCACTCCATCACCAATACAATATTCTCCAACCATTCCTTCTCATCCATCTTATTTATCAACAACCCAATTTCCCTCGCCATTAAATGATATCAGTGATAGTAAACCATCAGGAAACGTTCAACGATCTCTTTCACCCTCAAATAATATAAACTCTTTCGAGAAATCCTTCACAGTCCCAACCACATCGTCACCTCTTCTAACAACTACCCGAACTCCAGCAAATTCTAAAAAAGTGAATCTTACATATCAATTCCTGCCTACAGCTAATACTTTCTCACAAACATCTTCCCCAATTGGAAAAAGTCCTGTTTATCCAACTCCTGGTAAAACATTTAGTGAAAGTGGTGAGACACAGACATCACAACCATTTTTAAATAAACCATCAACATCTCAATCATTATCAGAAGGAAATGTCACATTGACAAAAATTTTGAAAAGAGAAGGACTTTTTGCAATGGCGAAATTCTTAAGAGACTCTGGACTTGAATCAATATTAAATGAAACAGGTATATAATTATAATTTATTAATTTTATTTTAGTTAATTATTTATTTAAAAAAATTAAAAGCAATTTAAATTTTTAGGACCATATACGATTTTTATTCCAACTGATAAGGCATTCAGAGCACTCCTTGTTCAACTAGGTGGTCCAGATAAAGCAAATGAGAAATTTAAAGAAAACCCAAGACTTCTTAGTGGAGTAAGTATCTTTCTAATAAAATAATAATTATGTCTAAGCGATGTATCTTACCAAAATTAACATATTTATAAGAGATTTTTAATTTTAATCTTTATTATTTTTCTTAGAATAAGATTTATTAAGAATGGAACTATAGTTAACTTTAGTTATTAAATGTTAAAATTTACAATATTTATTATGTATAAGTCATAAACTTTAATAATCATATAATAATTAAAAACTATATTCGTTATATATTATACATGTTATTATACTTGAACATATATATATAAATATATATATGAAATTTTGATTTATAAAAATTTCATAGAATTAGTATTAATTTTTAACTGATTTCATAGCATTGTAAATTTGTCCATAATCGTAATAAAAAATGTTTGCAAGATAACTCATTTGCAAAAAGGCATTTTTTTGTAATGGAAAATAAACGGTAAACTAAATCGTGATCATAGCTCAGGATCTTAAAATTTCCTGTTATAATCACAATCAATAGGCCCTTAATAAGTACCAACACGACTAAAAATACTTAACTTAAAGCACGATTTAATGACATTACGATAAATAAATAGTTATTTCTAAATTTGTCTTCAACTTCTATTTTAACTATTAATTATTACAGGAATATTTCATTTGTTAATGAAAATGACAATAGAAAATTAAGTCCAATTTAGTCAGTCTTAATAATAATAAAAAATATTATTATAGAATTTTTAAATTTTTGCTTCGGCCGACCAGAACTTTAACTTCATTTTTTTTTTAAATTTAACATTTTTGATTATAAGAAAATATGCATTTTTATATTTTAGAACAAACAAAAAGATTAACTACATTTGTTAAAAATGAACAAATTATTATAACTGTATAAACATAAAATGAAAAAAAAATTAATAAATCAATAATTATATTTACATGAAATTAACTTTAGAAATACAATAATTTAATGTAAGCAGGGATGGGCAAGTTACTCGATTTTGAGTAATCAGATACAAAATACCAATTACTCACGGGTTTGGGAAACGAGATACAAGATACCAATTACGTATTTCAAATACATTGAAAATTCCAATTACAAACAAATTTTCCCTTGATTTTAAAATTTTTTTGGTGGGGTAATTCTGGAATCCTAAATAAATTTAGTTAGGAAACTGGCAACTAAACTTATATTGGAGAATACCTTTGGAAAATCGAAAACAATAAAATTAATCAAGATATTAAAAAACATTTATTTACAAAAATGTGTAAAGGTTATTCATGAGGGAATTTTGTAAATAATACGATAATACCACATACTAATATTTTATTGTATAAATTTATAATAATAAATATAAATAAATAAATATAATAATAAAATAAATAATAGACTAAGTGTGAAAGTAAACAAAGAAAATTTGACATATAAACATATTAAGTATTTATATATTTTGGAATTATGATTACCTTTAAAAAAAAACAAGTTTTCAAAAATTTTGTCGGATAATCTGGACCTTGAATCAACCCCGCAAACAACAATCTTTCAACAAAGATGTGTATTAAATCTTATAATTCCTTTATTAAAGGTTAATTGTTCAAAGAAGTAAAATGTTTGCTCTTATCATTAAAATAGGATATAATTTCTAAGTCCATTTTTGAGTCCATTTTATCTTCTGTGTGGCGAGCTCAATAAAACAATTCTTTACATTCTTTAAATACTTTTGAGGTATTTATAAATAAATTATAAATTCTTATTTAAAAAAAAAGTATTTGGTATCTTGAATTTCAGATACCAATTAGTAAAAATTGTAACGAAATACAAGATACCAATTACTCACGGGTTTGTGTAACGAGTTACAAGATACCAATTAATATTTAATTTGATATCTTGTATTTCAAATACATGTAATTGATTAACGCCCATCCATGAATGTAATTTTGTAGACTTTCCAATTTCTATAATATTTGCTCTAATAATAATTTTCAACAGATAATACATTTAAATAACTTAAAAAAATATTTGTCAAATTTCTGCTTAAATAAAGAAATGTTTTTCATAATTTATATAAAGTCGTAGAACTCTAGTCATACATAAACATTTAGTTATTAAACTTTGAAGGCATCGAAACAAATGTTTTAATTATAAAGGGTAAATTTTTTGGTAGTAATTGCTGAGGATTGAAGATATTTGCAAAAATTATCAAATGAATAAATGTTTGTGTTGAATAAGCCATTGATACCAATCTGCGTCACGGTATGGATTGCTATTTGTTCTAATCTGAAACGACGTTATTTTTTTTTCTTTTAAGCTTTTATTGCATCATGTTGTACCGGGATCTTTTAAAATTAACGCACTTCAGGATGAAATGACTGGAGTAAGTTTAGCTGGTACTCAATTGCGTGTAAATACATATAATACTCAAGATGTTGAATGGAATGATGTGAAGGTAACCATAAAAATAATTCTATATACATTTTTCATTATATATTTCAAATAATAATTCTTAATTAAATTGTTTGTATCTTTGAACAGGTTGTTACGATTAACGGAGCTCGTGTGTTAAATGATCAACAAGATATTTGGGTGCCACAGGGTATCGCTCATGCAGTGGATCGTGTTATGTTTCCCCTCCCAGTTGGTGATCTTGGACAAACATTGAGAGCTGATCGGGCAAAACGATTTAACAAATTTATTAGGGCAATTAATGTTTCAGGTCTTAATATTCTTTCAGGTATTCCTTTAAAAAATATTTTGATTATACTTAAATTAGTAATGTAGTTTTATAGTTTATATACAATTGATGATATTATACGTATATTTTATCATTTATTGATATATATCGATTAATGACACATTCAGAACATATCACCATTACTTTTTGAATTCAATTATTATAATAATAAATAAAGAAATAAATAGTCAATAAATAAATAAATAAAATTTCTTTAACCATAAAAATATAAAAAAAGGTTAATAAATTAGCTAAACAAATAAATAACCAGTTAATTTATTCAAATAACAATTGGTTTTCCTTACATTTTTACTATCTCGTAAGAAATAGTATTGCGATCACGAAAATTTTCGATGTTGAGATTTTGATGTTTTTATACGTTTTGAAGGTTCCTGAATCATTTTCACTAAGGTTGAGAAAAATGTCTGTATTTGTGTGTGTGTGCGTGTGTGTGGGGGGGTATGTGTGTATGAGACAAGATTACGCAAAAACGGTTTGAGCTAGAATGATGAAATTTGGTATACGGGCATTATTCAAAATTCATAGTTTTCTATCAACTTTTGAGAAATGTAGTTCAACCGGAAGAGGGTCATACCTACAACGTTTTGATTTTTTTTCCTCTAAAGTGACCGTAAAAATAAAGATATATGTTTGATAATTTTTCACATGATTAAAAATTATATAAAACTGCTATATATAGAATTTCAGCTTGATTAAATCGCTGAAAGTACCAGAATTGATTTTTTAACACTGTAAATCTCACGCACCAACACGTGACGTGGTGCCATCAACAAAGAGCCAAACATGCGCTGGTTTAATAATATTATCAATTAATTTTAATTTATAATTTATAATTAATTAAATTTAATTTAAATATAATATATTGTGTTATTTAATCCAATTCAAATTGCGAGATAGTCGAGTGGAGACACTCCAGATTTTTTTATATATATAAAAATTGCAATATTTTAATGAATACCTATTAGTTATTATTAAAGTAAAACACTTTATAAATGCCTTATTATTATTATTATTTACTTTAAATTGTAATATTAATTGATATAGATATACCCTAGTATTTCTCTCTCTCTCCCTCTCTCTAATTTAAGGTGAAGGCTTATTACTTCCAACAAAAGTCAAATTATCAATCAAAAAACTTGGAGAATGATTATAGGGGCTTAAGAATATAAATCAAAATTGAAATGATGCAGAAAAGCCTTTAATTTATATTTGTGAGAATTTAATTCTTTTGAATTTTTTTTTTCTCAATTTTATATATTCCTACTAGATTATTATATTAATTAGTTGTTTTCATATTTATAATAATTGTTATTAATTAGTATTATTAAAATAATAGATAATGTAGTTTTTAATTACTTACCATTTCTCACACAGCCAACATTTATCTACAATTTACTTTTCAATATAATCTAAAAAAAAATAATAATAATATAAAGTATATTTTTATTTTATATTTTGTGTTTCTAAGGAGTGGCTTATCTATTCTCGAAAGAAAAATATTTTAAACACATAAATTGTTCGGAAGAGATCCAATCACTGCCTTAACATAGTATATTTTCTTATTTTATATTAGCAAACAATATTTTTAGCATATAATTAAAAAAAAAAATTATTAATATTATTAGAAAATTATATTTCAAATGATTTCAATTAATATTGATTATATATCATTTAATATATATAATATATTATTATATTCATATTTCGACCTAAAATTAAAATTAAAAGATACCATTTTTTAAATTAATATAGAATTTCAGCTTGATTGAATCGCTGAAAGTACCAGAATTGATTTTTTAACACTGCAAATCTCACGCACCAACACGTGACGTGGTGCCATCAACAAAGAGCCAAACATGCGCTGGTTTAATAAATATTATCTATTAATTTTAATTTATAATTAATTAAATTTAATTTAAATATAATATATTAAGTTATTTAATCCAATTCGAATTGCGAGATAGTCGAGTGGAGACACTCCAGCTAATTTTTATTCTAATATGTTATTTCAATAGTTTTTTCATAATTATTTATTTCTACTTATCATTTGCAGTTAGCAATTCACTTTATGATAGAGAAACAGGCAGTGACGTGTGTAGGTTGATGAAAGCACGAACCAAACAAATAATGACACAGGTAATATGTTTAGAGATCATTTTAGAAAAGCTTCACCTCGTAAAGCAACTATTTTTGAATAGAAGAAACGTGCGTTTGTATCGAACAGTGAAATGTACAGAAAAAGATAAGAAATCGTTTCTCTATCCTGTAGTTGAGTCCACTCACCGTGTCATAACTTAACAAGTGAACTGCCAAAGTATTATGGAAACATATGATAAACATAGATACCAAGTAAAATAAATTAATTAAGAAAAACTATTTAGATAACTTTGAAGAGCTAATACTAAAATCTGGATACGATACGTATAAAAACCTAGTTGTTATTTCTAATGTATTAGTTCACTGATTAATATTAATTTTATTTAATTATTTATTGCCAATTTATTTATTGTTTATTATTTATTAAAATTAAAGTATGAAACACATATACTCGTAAAGAAACTGTACTATAATATAATAAAAATAAGCTGGAGTGTCTCCACTCGACTATCTCGCAATTTGAATTGGATTAAATAACATATATTATATTTAAATTAAAATTAATAGATAATATTTATTAAACCAGCGCATGTTTGGCTTTTTGTTGATGGCACCACGTCACGTGTTGGCGCGTGAGATTTGCAGTGCTAAAAAATTAATTCTGGTAATTTCAGCGAATCAATCAAGCTGAAATTCTATATATAGCAGTTTTATACACTTTTTAAATATGTAAAAATCTATCAAACATATATCTTTATTTTTACGGTCACTTGAGAGGAAAAAAATCAAAACGTTGTAAGTAATGACCCTCTTCCGGTTGAGCTACATTTCTCAAAAGTTGATAGAAAACTACCAATTTTTAATAATGCTCATGTACCAAATTTCATCATTCTAGCTCAAACCGTTTTTGCGTAATCTTGTCTACATACACACATACCCCCACACACACACACACACACACGAACACACACACAAATACAGACATTTTTCTCAACCTTAGTGATACCTTACGAGATAGTAAAAATGTAATTTATATAATATAAAAATAAATAAATAAATAAAAACAATTGAAATAAGATTGTAGAAACTAAACTAAACAATAAAAAAGTTGTATGGAGTGGAATTTAATTATAATCAAAAAATTATTAGTAATTATTATTTCATTTTCAAATAGGAAATTGAATTGTTAACGATTAAAAAATTGAAAATAATTAAAAAAAAAAAAAATATAAAAAAATAGAATTCAGATTTTCTAATTTTTTAGATAAAAGATAACTTCTAACTATAATTTATCTTTCTTTGCTCACTTTGTTCTGATTTCGATGTGATGATATTGGGTTAAATTTATTTATTTATTTATTTATTTGTTATATTCTAGTCTGCCTCTTTTCAGCAACTCCAATAGTTTTAGTATTCATTTATAGAAATTTATTTTATTTATTGATTTTTTTCTATTATTTATATTTATATATATTATATTTTGAATTTATTTTATTTATAATTTATGAAATTGATGACAGCTAAGTGTAAATTAGGCGTTAATGATATGCCCTTAATTTCTATTAATAAATTAACAGTAACTAAAATAAGCCAATGCCATCTATTTTTTATTTAAGATTAATATCAACACCTTGACCGGGAGCTTAGCCGGGAGGTTATAGTGACCGGTCCGTCGACTCGAGTTCGAGGGTTCAAACCTCGCCGAGTGCATCGATATATAAATCGATTTATATAAATATATATATAAATATAAGTATAAATAATAAACAAATCTGTCAAGGCTGGCTAAAATGGTGATATTCCGAAGGCCAAAAAAAAAAAAAAAAATATCAACACCCTTCTTTAATATTATATTAATTATTTATATACATGAACTATAGTATTATAATACATTTTCAATTTTAGGAACTAAAACATACACTGTTTTTGCCCCGACTGATCGTGCTTTCTCCTTAATTCCTGCATCGGATCAAGAACGACTTCTCAGTGATCCTGATATGGCAAGAGCACTAGTCTTAAGACATGTCACTCCTGGCAGTCTGTATACTGCCGGAATGCAGTTTTATCAAGTTAAAGACAGCCTAGAACCTGAACACTCAATAACAATCAGCAAAAATGCAGGTAATTAAAAGAGATTCCATGTTCTTATATATTTATATGTTATACTTGTTTAATTAATAAAAAAAATACTCAATTAATCAATAACATATAATTTCATAACATATAAGGCTAAAAACTTGATAATAACAAAAAAAAAACAAAATTCTTAAGGTGTATTATTGTTATAATAAATATATTGATGTGTGATAACAAGTGATAACTATAAAAAAAGAATAAGAATGAAATTTCAATTTTTTTATATTAAATTTCATTTTTTGATTCAGCTTAAATATTTTAATATAAAGTAATCAATTTTTAATTATTTAAACTAAATAAAAAAAATGAAATTGATAATATTTATATTACTAAGAGGATTGAGGTTTTCTATTCTTTTAATACATTTGAATTTTGAACTAACTAATTATATAATATTATAATCATTAATTAAATTGAACAAGTAAGTTAAGAAAATAATGATTTCGAGGCAGACTTCATCATTAATATCTTATATATAAAAAAAAAAATCAAATGAGCCATCTCATAACTAATATTTTAAATTATGTATACTTATTAATATTTATTTATTACAATATTTATTTATTACATAAATTACAAAAATTTGCTAAAATAATTTTCTTTTATGAAGATATGTAAATGTTAATATCTCATAAATAAATACTTAGTGAAAATGAATAATTACAAGATATTAAATTATTAATTGGTGGACTTGTTTATATTAATAAAGGAATTTTGATGAATAATACCACTTAATTATATTTTTTTGCACTTTTATAAATAAAAAAATAATTATATGGTATCATTTACAAAATTCCTTTATTAATAATTGCAAAATAAAAATTAATGAAAGAAATCTGAATAAATTCATTAAATGACTTCTCATAAAAATTGATAGAATTAATTTTTTTTTTTGGTCAAATAATAATAAATAATCTAAAAAAATAAAATTAATAAATATAGTAATATATATATATATATATATATAAATAAAATACAAGTATATTGTAATGATTTTTTGTATATGGGTGGATATCGAAAGGGAAAATCTAAGAAAAAGAAGGGTTGGTCTCATATGTGTAATGGAAAAGGGTGGACTTTGAATCAGCGTGAATTGCCCTAGAGGACTGGACTAGAAAAAAAGAGAAAAAATTAAATTTATCATTAAGAATAAAATTTATAATAAGATTTATTATATTTAATGTTTAAATATTAATTTTCAAAACCTTTAAAGATTTAAATGTAAAGATTTTAAATTATAAAATTATATACAGTAATTTTTTATATTTTTTATAAAAAAAAAGAAAAAAGATGTTTTATAAAAATTATACATAAACCAATATTTGTTGAAAAACAATTTTTTTAATTCTTTGATTAAAAAAAATATAAAAAAAACAATATTTTTTGTTAATAATGTAGCCGGTCCTTTTGTAAGAGATAGTCCGTGGACGACCGAGTGTAATGGTGGTCCTTTTTTTTCTTCCAATAAAGTCCGTCTGCTCCTTGCCAAAAATAAATTTTCTTTTTTCTTTTTTTAAGGATTAATGATATCTTTAAAATATCACTACAATATGTTAATAGTTTTCAACTTTCTTTTAGTCAATAATAGACTCACCTGAGTAAGAACTCAAGCATATTTTACAAACAGTTATGTTGTCTTAGGTCAGGGAAGTGTAGGTCAATGTCACTGAAAAAATTAACTAAACTGACTGAAGGAAAATATTCTTTCATTTCATTTTTATAAATAATAAACTCCTTCAAAATGAATAATATATTAATATTAGAATTACCTATACCTATGTATAATGCAAGAATATTAAATTTTTCCCTCCAATTTAAGAAGGTATCCATTAAATCAAACAAATTAATTCTTATTTTTAATTTGGTTTGCTTAAAATGGTATTTTAGAAAGTCTCAGTCATCTCACCATTATAGTAGGGCATATAATTAAACATTAATTAAAATTATTTTCATTATATTAATTTAAAATAATATTTCAAATTTAATATTTCTATAAATATAAGGAATAATATATCTATTTTAATCATATTATATGTAAATATATATATATATTTATTTATTTGTTTTTTTATATTATTTAATATAATAAATAACAGGTGTTAATAAATATCAAAATTCAAATATTATACAATGAATTTTAATTATGAAAAATCTCTTGAGTTAGTTTTTTTTACTTGTCAATAATAATCTTAAGTGGAATTTAAATTGTTAAGAATAACACGTATCATTCATTATTTTGAAAAATAAATTAAATTTTTATTAGAATCACAAATAGAAAATAATGATTTAATTTTAAATTATTTATAATACAATATGGAAGCAGAGGTAGGAGTAATTTAATTAATTGGCATCAATTTTAAAAATTTTTAAAAAATGTCTAATATGAAGTTATTTATAAGAGATCGTCATATTTTTTTATGGTTCTAGTAGAGATAATGATTAAAAAAAAACCACTGTCATGTGGATCAATATAAAATTTAAAAAATGCATTAGTTCAAAATGTTATTTCATTTTTATCTCTGTTTTTATTTATTTTTTTCTCTAAAGAGAAATGCGGGCGTGATTTCCCTTTCACCTCTCTTTGAGAATGACTTTTTTCTCTTCTTTCTGTAAATAAATAATAATACTACTGACCTAATGGAGTAAAAAGAGAAATTATAATTTGTAATTTTATATTTTTTTTTTTAGTTTCATTAGAAATGACTAAATGGAATAATTTATCAAAGAAAATACATATTTCTCTTTTAATATATAATTAATTGAAAAATTTGTATATATAACTGAATATTTATTTAGAATATTGAGTAAATGTGAACATACTTAGTATTATTTTTAAATGTTTTTAGCTTTTACAATTTTAATTTGTCAGTTTTTACCGATCGACGATAGGAAGGGAAAGTATTGTTTGCACACCAAATTTCACATGTGGAGATTTTTTTACATATCTCCACGAATCATGCATTTTGTTAACAGAAAAAAGTATTTTTAGCATCATGTCTGTCCGTCTGTCCATCCGTCCGTATAGATGTGTACAGCTTGAATGGCTCAATGTATTTTGATAAAATTTGGTATATTTACTTAATGAATTCATCAACCTTTGGTGAATATCTGGAAACCAGAAGTGGTTGTTTACAAAATATTAATTTTATATTCATTGTCGGAAAATATTTCACATAAAATATAGTATTAATTAATAATTGAGTAATTAAACTAAAAATAAAAAAACAAGATAATTTAATTTAGTCATTTTAATTCAAGTAGTCAAAATATTGAATTCAAAAGACTAGTTTTATGAATATGTTAAAGCCCAAAATAAATTAAATAAACAAAAAATAATGATTGTTGTGTTTTCAGGACAATTAAAAGCGAATAATGCCCAAGTCTTAACATCCAATATTCCTGCAACAAACGGAGTTATCCATGGCATTAACGGACTTCTCTAAGAAGAAAAAAATAAAAATTTTCACTCGATATCATCATAATATTGTTACTTGGTATAAGAAAAAATTGCTATCATATCCTATCATTTGATTTTAAGAATTGAATACAAGAAAATTGAAATGTAAATTATATATATATATATATATATAGTTTAAATAAATTTATTTTAATGTGAAATAATATTAATTTTATAAATTAATTTTTTTTTAAATTTTAATTTCTTTGATTTTATGTTAATTAAATTATTTTCATATATCAAATAATATGAATATAAATATAGATTCAACTTTTGGTGTATATCTCTACTACTCTATATTTAGTGAAAAATATACTATAAAAACAGTATTATAATTATTATTATTTATTTTATACATCTTATAAAATTTAAAATTTTATATTTTTCATTAAGTGAAAGTGTAGTCTATTGTTTTGTGATAAAAGTAGAATTTTATTAGTACTGATATTATTTTGATATTATTCTTTATTTTCCTTTATAAAATTTGATATTTCGACTGATTACATTTTTTACCTTATATAAATCTATCTACTTATAAGAGTATTCACAAATAATTTTAAATATATTATCAGTAATAATATTAATACTAATGGAACATATTTTAATAATTAATTTTGATAATATGTTAAAATTGGAATTTTGAAAACAACCTACACGTTTTAAAATAAAAATTACTTCTTACATCGAAATCATGAATTTCCTATATTATAATTATATATTTCTTATTAATCAATATCAAATTTATCTTAAAACAAAGAAAAAAAAATTACAAATGAGTCTATATTTATTCATAAAAATGGGCAATGCATAATAAATAAAAATACTTTGTTTTTTTTTAAACTTTTTCATGTTTTTTAATAAAAAACAATCTTTTGTATATTTCATTTAATAATTATATTTTGTTAAATTTTTAATAAGTTTATTAATATGCTTTAATTACTCTTATCGCGCGCGCGCGATTTTATTATAAATAAATTTTGTATATTTTAATATTTTTAAATATTATTTAAAACAAAAAAAATCACTAATTTATTTGTTACAATATATAAAAAACAATAATTAATAATTAGGATAGAATTAAGAAATAATAAAAAACTATATTGGATAAAATGTATCAATTTCAGCCATATTTTTTGTTTGTTTGTTTGTTGTTTATCTTATACATTATTTTCTATATATTATTCTACTGTGTGTATATATTTATATATAATAAATATTTTTTTTTTAAATAATTTCCTTTTTTATTTACTGAAATAGATAGTACAAGACAGAGGCGGATTAAACGCCGGGCGGACCGGGCGGCCGCGAGCCCGAGGGGCCCACCGAAACCTAAATAAAAATATTTCCTTAAAAAAAATTAAAAAAAACTGTTGAGTTTATGGATAATCGGAGTTTAAATAAACCAAGTTATTATTGATACAGATCTGTATTCGGTCGTGTTTGAACCCCGACTAAATAGAAAAAATAATCAATTTTGGGTCTCGGCGATCACAGTAAAAATAATGTATTTTTTACATAAGTACTATATATGTAAGTATAAAACAGCCTAAATTATAATATAAACAAAATTTGTCTTTCAATTATAATTGTAAATAACAGAGGGCCCATTTCACTTTTACCGCCCGGGGCCCCCAATCAACTTAATCCACCACTGGTACAAGAGATAAAACGGATAAATTGTTTGGCCAAATATTGGATTCTAAATATTCGGTTAGCAGTGAAGTCGGATATCAGATAGGCGGATATCCAATTCTGTTCTCGTTGAATGTCGTTTTTGGTTTACTACTTCAGAGTTACAAATAATGTGGTCGAGTCCATTCGGACACGTTCGGGTGCCAATATGTTTTAATGTAAGACGACGTGACTCATTATTTAGTTGTTTAGAGAAAATAAGTTAGCGTGATGTGTATGATTTAAGTAAAATATCAGGTCATCAGTGAAAAAAAGATCACCAATTTGGTAATATTTTAAAATTAACAATGAATCACTAAATATACTATCTTTGCTTTTATTATGTTGTTTCGTTTTCAAATAACGCGTGAAAGAAGCTGGAGTGTCTCCACTCGATTATCTCGCAATTTGTATTGGATTAAATAACATATCTATATATATAAAAGGCAATGTCTGTCTGTGTGTCTCGCCTAAACTCAAAAAATACCAGTCCGATTGCGATGAAACTTTCAGAGATTGTTGTGGGCATCCCAGGAAAGGTTTTAGTGTAGTTAAATCCAAAATTAATTTAATTAATAATATTTTGGTAAAAGTCTATTCATGGTTACCATGGTTACATTGGTTACTTATAAGTAGGTATATACATAAAATTACAATACAATATTATATATATATATATATATATATATATAATATATTATGTGTTTGAATTTTCATTTTAAATTCAATAATTTTACAATTTTAATTCTAATTAATAAATGATTCTACCTAAATAGTAAAATCTTTAAAATATAAAAATGATTAAATTATATTGAATATTTCATTAAAGAAAATAATCACGATATTCAATTATTTTTTTTTTTAATTCATAATAAAATAAAAAAACAATTGAATATTTAATAGGGCCTCCTCCTATCCCCATAAATTAGCCCTTCCAAGCCTCTCCTTACGGAATTTGGAAAAAGTAATGAAAAAGAAAGTTCGCCTTAAAAAAAAATATTAAAAAAATAAGGCGTTTGGTCTGTACGCCTTTTTGAATAAGCTGAGAATGCCTTTGATTTTTTGGATTTCGAAATGAAACCGCCACATTCGGGGCAACCTGAAATAAAACCTGCCTACCTAAGAAGATGCATGGTCTCCACTATTAGGAGTGGATCGCCCATGCTAATCGAATCTATCCTACGCTCAAAAGGTATCCAACAATTTGTTCCTATTCAGGCTATTCCCATTTCGGAACTGTGCTGAATTACCTTCCCTAATGCTCGTTCATTCGATCCACCTCAACTACATTCTCAGCAATACAAAAAGGCACAATTCAGACATGGCATGCAATTAATACAACCCTTCTCTTATAATATTGGCATGGCACTTGCTTTATCCACCCACACTTTTCTATTTAATAATTCTAAACTAATCTATAGATTAGTAGGATGAGAACCAGCATCCTTCGATGGAAGTAGGAAGCAACCTCCTGAAAATCTTTAACAACAAAATATAAGTATATTCCAATGATTAGCCTCCCTGCCCCCCCAATGTAACGCAATTCTAATTACCTTTCTCTCTTCTGCTTCCTTTATAAATGATCCTCATTCTTGAGAGATGTAATCTGAAATCCCCTAATCTCACTAAGTTCTAGAATATATTTCCCTATAATTTTCTAATTAATATTATCAAAATAAAGAAAATCAATAAATCATAAATCAAATATAATTACTGTTATGTTTGTTAAATTTTACTTGAAATATTTTATTTAGAAATTGAAATTAATAAAATTTATTCCTATTTGAATTTGTGCCATGCTAAATAAATAAATAACGATGATTACTTACATTTGGTGAGCTGTATGAAGGTCATTTCATCATCATCAGAGATGGAGAAGATAATCAAGAATTTGAATCAGCATCCAGTAGAAGGAACGAAGATTGAACCATGAAATGGAAGAAAAAAAATAACATATTAGATTATAAAATTTTAAAATAGATAATTATAAATTGAATAAAAATCAAATTAATAATAAATACTGACCTCGAAGTTAATAAAGTTTGATATAACTCGCAGATTAAACTCGAAGACTTGAATTGATATTCCATCTCACTCGACTGGATAAAAAAAGAAATTAAATAAGATTAGTTATGTTATTTAAGAAAAAGAAAAATATAATAGATATAAAAATAAAATAAATAACATTATAATGATTGAAGTGGTGTAAGTTTTAAAAAAATATTATTTTATTTTTTCAGTAATATTACATTAAAATACTAAAATTCTAGAATTATCCTAGAGCCACTCCATTTTATGAATGGATGAATAAATTCTTAAGTGTTTGAGTGGATTTTAATAGAAATACTTACAAGTTATTATACTCAATTAATAGTCATTAAAAAATTTCCTACAAAACACCACAAAACTAAAAATCTCTTCTTTCTTAAATATTAAAAAGATTATGGGATGCCACAGTGGAAATAAATTACATTTATCTTATTAATTTCATGAAGATATTCTTCTGTGTAATTGACATATAATAGAAATACCCTTAATTTACTTTCCAAAAGGGTTATATTATAATAATAATAAATTGATAAAATAATATTCATTTTTCATTTGGATATTTCTATTCTAATTTATTAAATTGCTTTTATTTATTTATTTTAAGAAATTTTATGAGAATTGTTTTTATTATTGATGTTATTAAGTATGTGTGAATAGTTATATAAATGCCCTTTAAAGTAGTATTGTATATATTTTTTTTGATAATGTTATTCTAATCACCTGTGTCAATCAATGATAAAGGCTTATTTATACTATTTCACTTTATTTTTATATGATATTAATTTTATTATTATATTTATTACAAATTGAATATATTTAATATTGAAACATTGAAAGCAATGTTGTTTTTTAATATATTCATAAAATTTAAATTTTGAAAATTGCAATGATATTTCAAATGTTAAAATAAATAAATCGATTTAAATATCTATAATAGATTTAAAATGTTTTATTTTCAAATTAAAAAAAATATTTTAATTATTCGAAGCATTTTCATCGAACAAAGTCTGTGATAAAGCCACTCGAATAAATTGAGATTAAATAAAACTGATTTGAGAAATGTTTCATTCAATTTATCCAAAATTTGTTTTGTTTTTTTTAATAGAAAAAAAATAATAATACGAGAATCGTAGAACAAAATTATTATTAAAGAGGATGAGATGTTGGTAAGTGAAAATATTAACTTGATTAAAATTGAATGGTAATTTACCAAATGATTGATTGATTGATGTTGCAGTGTTATATTCATGGATTCAACACGAAGAAATTGATTTCCACACGGAAGAGCGATGTATTAATGAGATTAGAAATAATAAATAAAATATTTTAAATTTATTTTTTATTCTAATTTTAAAAATAAATAGCGAACGATTTAATAATTATTATAAATTTTTTAAAGAAAATTTAAAAATAATGCTAACATTTTAAATATGATTTTAATTTAAAAAAATATTTAATAAATATATTTAAAGAAAATTATATCTTATAATTGATTTTAAATCTTTTCAAAGAATTTGATTAAAAATTTATAATTATAATTATATATGTATATATATATATATACATATATAATTTTTCAATAAAAAATATTGAAATATTGTTTTTTTTTTTGGAAAGTTTACTAATAAAATCTTGGTTTTAATTAATAAAATAAATAAATCTTCAATTAATTCTTGAGTAGTGAATGATTCAAGGGATGATTTCGGTGAATAGGACGGCGAGCGTTTTGCACTGCAAGGGGAATTTGAACTGAATGCGTTCGAGGCAGCAGGTGGGGCCAGGCGGAGGAGACAGGAGGGGGGCGGGCGGGGTCGAGCGGAGGAGAACATTTAACAGAAAGCTTTTCTTGCAATTTATTACAAATAAATATTATATTAATTAAAGAAAAACATAAATATTAATTTTTTTTATAATTAATGGTGTTTTTATATAGATTTTAAATCGAATCGATAGAAACAATATTTAAATTTAATTATTTTAAGATTTTAATGAAAAATTTATAAAATTTATAAATATAATTAATATATCAGTAAAAAGTTATATAAAATGTATTTTATAAAATGTAATTTTTATAATAAAATATTGTTTTTTTTTAAGTTTATTAAGGAAATGAATATATTTTTAATAAGTTGACCTGTGGCCAGGTCCGAACGACCGACGGTTTGAAATAAATTAATTTCCAGCTACAGAAACAATTTCAAATAATTTTAATATATCTATTAATGTAATAAAAAACAGATAGGCATATAACATAAATATTTTTAATTTTATTTTATTTATAATATTTATGTAAGACCAGGCTGTGACGTCATGAATGGCTGGATGACGTCATATAATTTTAAATTAAGAAAAAAACTAATAAAAATGATTTTTCTCGAGAATAAAAGCAATACAAAGTGCATGATTCGTGGTGATATGTAAAAAATCTCCTTATGTGAAATTTGGTGCGAAAATAACCCTTCCCTTCCTATCGTCGATCGCTAATACTACCACTTCCGGTTTCCGGATTTGCACCAAAACTTGATCAATTCATTCCACTGATGCAGTAAATAAATATACCAAATTTCATCAAAATCCGTTGAGCCGTTCAAGCTATACATGTCTAAAAGAACACACAGTGGACAGATGGACAGACATCATGCTAAAGATAGATAGATATATCATATACAATAATAATATATATAATTAATTTACTGATTAAATTAAAATATATTTTAAATAAGAACACAAAAAGAAATGAATGTTTCATGTAATATACTGATTGAAACAAAATGGATGTAAACCTTTTACTACTTTCAACCACCACTCGGGGGTACAGGGGGCGGAGCCCCCGTCTAGGTGTGAAGAGCGTGGAAGGCGCTCTGAGCAGCTAGTATTATATATAAATTAAATTTAATTAATTATAAATTATAAATTAAAATTAATAAATAATATTTATTAAACCAGCGCATGTTTGGCTCTTTGTTGATGGCACCAAGCCTCGTCCTGGCGCGTGATTTGCAGTGTTAAAAAATTAATTCTGGTACTTTCAGCAATTCAAACAAGCTGAAATTCTATATATAGCAGTTATTCACAATTTTTAAATATGTAAAAATCTATCAAACATATATCTTTATTTTTACGGTCACTTTAGAGGAAAAAAAATCAAAACATTGTAGCTAATATATGGTGATATATGGTAATATAAGGTAATTATGACCCTCTTCCGGTTGAGCTACATTTCTCAAAAGTTGATAGAAAACTACGAATTTTGAATAATGCCCGTATAGCAAATTTCATGATTCTAACTGAAACCGTTTTTGCGTAATCTTGTCTACACACACACACACACACACACACACACTGGCCCCGGGGTGTCGTTAACTGGCGACCGCAATGCTGCAGGGGTGGACAACTTGGCCTCTGTTGCATTTATTTTACGAAGGTTGCTCTTCCAAGGGTCAGCGTTTGATTGATAGCAATTACAAACAGTGGATTGATAAATCACACTGTTTCTTTAGCTAGCTCCTATTCTTTTATAAAGAATAGATTTAAGTTTAATTTATTATATTTACCACATGTACCTTTATATCTTTTGTAAACTTGGCAAGTGTCGTTGGACAACCCCTACCAGATGTTGAATCAGAGCTTACATGTTAATTGCTAATAGACTTAGTGAATCTTAAATCTAAGAGGATGATTGACATATTGAAAATTGAACATTATAAATAATAAACTTATTCTTAATTGTAATGGACACAGGTGGGCGTTTGAACATGACTTGCCTCTCTACATCTCTTCGTTAAGACGTTCTCAGCATCTCTGTTGTTTTTATCTATTTTAGCATCTTTCTTTGAATTAGACCTTTTTATCTTCAATTTATTTTAATTAAATAGAATTAATATACTTACAAAAATTAAAATTAATAATTTTTATTAACGTTTTATAGAACTAATAACATTTAGTTATTAAGTAAGTATAATAACATACTCATATATAACATATCATACTCATATATTTTATTTTTTCAATAATATAATATATACAGAAGTATTTTTTATTAATAATTCTATTATATTAAACTTTTCAAAAATATTAAAAATAATAATAATTAAAATATCATTTTTTCAAAACTTCAATTATTAATTAATTTTAAAAGTAGTAGTCAAGTTCTGTCGAGCCTATTCCCTGCTATAGATATGTTAAACTAAAACTATAACCATTTAATAACAATAATAATTTAATTTATTCTATTTTATTCTATTGGAATTACGCTTTTACTAGTTTTTTATAGACTATAATTATGCTCATCACTAAAAAAACTAATCTATCTATGTAGTCGAAAATGATTTGCCTCATAAAACACATTCCTCTTAAATTTCAAAATTTTAGATAGATAATACAATACATATGTGAATAGTGTAGTTATAAATTAATAATATATATATATTTTTTTATAAATTTATCATTATTTAATTTTGTTCTAATGTAATTAGAATTGTACATGTAACTGCAATTGTACATTTAAATGTAATTAATATAAATGTAAATGTAAATTCCAAACATATTTTTTATATAATTAAAAATATTATCAGACCTAAACCAATTTTTACCGACCGACGATAGTAAGGGAGGTATTGTTTTCACACCAAATTTCACATGTGGAGATTTTTACATATCTCCACGAATCATACATTTTCTTAACAGAAAAAAGATTCTTTAGCATGATGTCTGTCCGTCCGTCGGTCCGTATAGATGTGTACAGTCTGAACAGCTCAACGGATTTTGATATACAATTTGGTGTATCTACTTAATGCATCAGTATGATGAATTGATCAACTTTTGGTGCAATTCCGGAAACCGGAAGTGGTAGTATTAGCTATCGACGATAGGAAGGGAAGGGTTATTTTCACACCACATTTCACATGAGGAGATTTTTTTACATATCTCCACAAATCATGCATTTTGTATTGGTTTTATCCTCGAGAAAAATCATCTTTATTAGTTTTTTCTTAATTTAAAATTATATGACGTCATCCAGTCATTCATGACGTCAGAGCCTGGTTTTACATATATATATTATAAATAAAATAAAATTAAAAATATTTATGTTATATCCATATCTGTTTTTTATTACATTAATAGATATATTAAAATTATTTGAAATTGTTTTTGTAGCTAGAAATTAATTTACCTGGCCACAGGCCACAGGTCAACTTATTTATTTTGATAGTAAAAATTAAATATAAATAAAAAATATGTGATAGTCCCAACACGATAATTGTTTTGTATTTTAGTTAAAATTTCTTCATTTGGTAAAAAAAATCAAATTCCAAAAAAATCCATTGTAATATAGAATAATTTCTTTGAACAAATCTTCTCCATGACCATGAACTAAAAAAAAGGTTGTTGCCCAAGTTTGGTGGTTGTCTATAAATCTAGAAGCGATCTAAACGGTTCTTTGATGTTCACTTATTATTATTTATAGTCGAATCTCTGATGTAATTTCGCTCTAGCAAAAAATAAATAAATATCTTTCACAAAGTCTATTGTTGAAAAATTGTATTTTCTAATTCTCATCCAATGATGCTTATTTATTATTGCTAGTGCGAATTCAAACACATTTCCTCCCCCATAAATAAACTCAGGCACTTGTCGTTTTGCAGGCTTGTTTTCAATCCAGTTCTCTGATATTGCGCGATGATCGTTAAAATTATCCCACGATCTTTGACAAAACAACAAAAAAAAATATGATAAACCATTTAATCTCTTAGATCTATAAATCTATCAAATTATCTATCACTTTCACCTGATGTCAATTTTATTTTTTATTTTTTTTTTATTTTTGTTTAATATGTTTATGAATGAATATATTAATGTGCCAAGTGATTTACAGCTATTAAAAAAAAGATTTAAATAATTTAAATGGAATTTGAAATATTATTTATATATATATATATATATATATATATTCTATTTTGAATGAATTTGTTTTATTCTTTTATTTATTATTCTTTTCAACTTTCACTTACGGTAAGATATGTAGAACATGAAAATAAAACAACTATATAGTAAGTAAGATGAGTATAAATACGATCATATTAAATATTAATACATAATTTCACTTATCTCAGAAGAAATTAAAATCTATTATTCTTGATCCAGAAACAAGGGCCTATGTTCCTTATACATTATTATCCTTTCCTAAAAAATATTTGTTACAAATTTTAATAGAGCTATTGTTGCAGTGGCGTAACTAGGGGGGGACAGAGGGGACATATGTCCCCGGGCGCCTAATTTAGGGGGCGCACAATTAGGGAAGCCAATTTGGAACAAAAGAAAAATTAATATTTAAAGTTAAACTGTATTTTATGTAAGTCAATAAATATTATTTATACGCTTATTAAAATCATATAAACCTGTTTCGTTATTCGTCATTAATATTCTTTAAAAAAAAATTAAATTTAATATATATATATATAAGAAAGGGGGCGCTAATTTCTCAGTTGCCCCCAGGCGCAAGAACCTCACGGTACGCCACTGTATTGTTGTTATATATTAATACAAATTCTAATAATGGCATAATTTATTATTTTTATAAAAATATATGACAAAATAAATAAGTTTTGAAAAATAAAAAAAAAAAATTTCTGACTGAAGAACATTCATCCTATAAAAGGACAGGACCACCTGATTGTTGATCTCTAGTTATGTTTTAAGGTTAAAAAATTTCCCTTCTTGTACATCAAATATATAATTTACAAGATTATATGATTAAATAATTTTAATTTTGATCTCATAATTGGATTTTCATTTTCAAGTAAGTAAGATATTTTTATGGGTGGATTCACAATGTATGAAGGGACACTTCGAGAAATGTGGATGTTGCGTCCAAGAACTTTCGACTACCGTAGAGCACAGAGATAGATAGATATAACATTTACAATAATAATATATAATTAATTTACTGATTAAATTAAAATATATTAAAAGTAAGAACACAAAAACAAATAAATGTTTTAAATATACTGATTGAACAGCTAGTATAGTATAATATTTTGTATTTACGGAGTCGCTGTATAATAAATTGATGACGTCATTTAATTCTTCTATATCGAATAAAGATAAATCTTCTAAACGTTGTGAAACAATTTCAAATAATTCAAATGTATCTATTAATGAAATAAAAAACAAATATGAATATAATAATAAATGTATAGAGAAATGTTTTATGGTAGCTGGTTACATGTTTTCCCACAATAATATAATCTAACAAATTAAAAAAAAATTAAATGTCAATTAATTGATTGATGCAATACATCTACCACTTTAGGATCAAACAAAGTTATTAATATGAGTAAATTTGAATTGATTAAAAAATAAAACATCTCTATTTATAAAAGATAGATAGATTACATATAGGATAGATTATTTTCTAGACTTCACTAAGTAGGCGGTCTAAACGACTAGCCATTAGAATAAAATTAAAATTAAAATTCACTTACTACAAGATTTAATTCTAAAATCCAGATTTTTTTCAGGTTCTATAAATAAAGATATGTATAAATATAAATTGTCGATATATATCTTATATATATTAATGATATTTAATTTTTATTTGTTTATTTTAATTCATTTTAATGTATGTCAATGATTCTTTAGAGATAAGGACTGTGATAATATCATGGAACTTCATCATTATTTTTGAATAAATTACTTATAAAAATAAATATTTTGAAATTTTATTCACATATTTTTAAAAATATTTAATTTTTTCTTTTTAAAGTAGAGACAAAAATTAAATATTTTTTTTATATTTTTAGAGAAAAAGAACAAATTTTTATTTATATAATTATTTATTTTATTTAATATCATTTAGGTATACATTTATATATATAACATTCGGTAACTTGAAATATAAAATAAAAAAAATTTGAAATATATAATATATTTACGAGTATAATTGTATTAAAAAAATATTATTTGGTTAAATAAGAAATGCTTGATAGAAAAGGTAGGCCAATTTGCCTGAGCGTTAGAGTTGAGCAATAACATCAACTCTGATAGACTTTGCGAGGTAAGCATACTAATCACGCTTCTTTACTTAATAATAGCCCATTTCAGGTAAATGGCCCATCGGATTTCCAACAAGTTCATGGCCTTGTCGTGAATATGGATAATCTTTTACTCCAACACTTCGTTGCATTCCTTGTGATTGGTCATTATAATTAACATTGTAATTTTGAATCATATTTTGCATTGGTGATTCATATCGAATTTTCGGATGATAACCGTCATTATCCGCTACATATTCAACGATTTGTTTACGACCATCCGGTAAGAGGACAAAATATCTGCCAGTGACGGTATCCTCATCACGAGATTCATGATGTCCGAAATTAAGCATACTCTCAGGATGATTAACTTCATAACCGAACTTGTACTTGGAGGGCTGAAATCACGAAATAAAATTAACCTTCGACTGATTACTAATAAGGATTTAAATATACACATGTGCGGAAAATAAACATTAATTCCTAATTAAGAATACTTACAGAATCAAACTGGAAATAATCTTGGCCTGGACTTGAGTTGGACTGGTCTGGAATATTACTGTGGCCTTCTCGGTCCTTGTTTCCTTCACCTACATCGAATAAGCCTTTTCCAGATTTTGTTTTACCAGGAATTATCATATTGCCATCTTTAGACCCTCCTTTTTCATTTGTATCACCTCGATTTGCATCATCGTGAGGAGGTAGATATACTCCAGGTGGATTTTCCTTATTTGTCTCAATTTCATTTGATCCCATAGTAGTAAATGCATTGGAATCATCAGAGATTTCAGGTGTTGTGACTTCCATCATTTTATCTAATGCCTTTTCAGTAATATCATCCCTTCCCATTGAAAATTCAGTAGATGTTTCTACTTTAGAGGTGACAATTTCAGGTTCACTTGGAATTTCTGTATGAATTTCACTTCCATCATTGGCCATTGGAACGGAATTAGGAGGAAGATAAGTTCTATCGACATTATTCATCATATCCGGCCGGGACTGAACCATCACCACAAAGCCGAATAAAACCACAAAGAAATTCTGATCAAGAAAACAAAAAAAATTAATATTTAAAATTAAATTTTTAAAGGTAAAATAATCATTTAAAAATAAACTTTGGAATGTTTTGTTTTTCCTATTACTAAGAAATAAATATTACAAAAGTTTATCTATCTATAAATATATTTATATTACTATTATTTAGTCATTTAGATTTTAGATGAACTTAACATTATTATTTTATTTTAACCATATATGTATTATTATAATTAAGTAAATATATTTTTTTTTATATAAGTAAATAGAAATAAGTCTTAATTATCTTGTTAATTTATATATTGAGCAACAGATTAATTAATGTTATTATCAATAAAAAATAAAAAAGAAAATAGGTTTTTTTATAATGTAAGTATTTTAATTAAATATACCACCTGAAGATTTTAATGAATTTCGAATTGTCAAAGAATTAATTAGTAAATTATTTGAATTTTATTAATTGATGTTTATGCTACTTCTAATTACTCTACATTCATACTTTTGTTGCAGCAACATATTAATTTTTTCTAGTTATATACTTTATACTATATATCGAGTATGTGTGTATGTATCAATAGTAACAAAATATGAATTTTATAATTATTATTAACTTAAATTATTTATGAATGAATAAGAAAATGTTCAATAAAATTATGAATTGTTCTATAAAATGTTTATTTTCAAATTAAATTTTAATTAGTATATTCTAATAGATTAAAAACGAGTAAATAAAAAATATCATTTAATTAACGAAATATATGTATATTAAAAAAATATCTTTAATAACTAAAATTTTAATAAATAAAAAATATAAAAAAAAAAAAATTGGTAAAATGTTTAAAATAACGAAAAAATTTAATTAACTAATATTTTCATCTCTTTTGCGCTACTGATCTCGGAATTTCTCCTCTCCTCTCTTATCACTCTCCGATTCCCGTTTATATTTTTTTTCAACTGTTTATTATCTCTCGTTTCTGCATTTTCCACCCTAGTAATTTCATCATTTTTAAACCAATAAATAACCAATACTAGAAAGGATTCTCAAAAGGCAGAGTTTCCGTAAAATCAAAATTTTATCGATTTAATTTTGATGTTCTTCAATAATAATTTTATAATGAACCTCTTGACAGCATAAGAGTGGTCACCCGATTTCAATATTAATTTAATTATTTCTTTTATTAATAAAAAAATAATTAATGATTAATAATTTTAATTTATAATTACTGTACAGTTCTAAATATTTATTTTATCAAAGATATAAATATGTATTTAATTATTTTGATTATTGATTTTTTTTATATAATTTTCTTTTAGTTAATTTAATTAAATATTTAAGTTAAAAAAATTAAATAAAAAATATTTATTATAACTTAGTGGAATAAATCATCCAGTATCTCAAAAGTTTTTGAATCTAAAAAAACTAATATACTTATAATATAAATATATATAAATAATATAATATATAGCCAAAAAAATAACAATCAATTGAAAGATAAATAATTATATATATATATATATTAAATATAAATAAAAAATGTGTGATAGTCCCAAATTTATTGAATTAAGATTCCTGATATTTTGAAAAGTAAAATAGAAAACCGAAATTTTCTTACCTTCATTTTGAATAGTGATTTTCTCGTTTCAAAGGACACCCTGGACAGTTGAATGATTGATTCTATGTCCGACACCAGGACTATATACTGGCTGATTCGTCAGCATCACGTTTGCGGCGACGATTGATGTCTTCTTCTTTTGGGGTTTGGTGGGGATTTCGAGAAGGTCATCATTGTCACCGATGTGAAAAACTGCTCATCTTCATCTCAATTTAGACCTTGCTAATATCCACTAATGGGCCCTTAAGGAAAGCCGGGGTGTTAACATTTGAATAGCAAATTGGAATCCTCCGCTCGCCCCTCGGTAAACAAAACATCGAATGATGACGATCAGACATCCGTGTCCGTTGATTAGGAAGTACATTTATAACATTTAATCAAAACATTTTCCTTAGGGATTAACATTTTTATTATTATTATTTTATTCTATAGAAATTTTAAGTCATCTGGGATTCACAAGACTTTAAAGAAAAATCGAAAAAGATTAATTGAAAATTAATATAAATTTCATGGTATATATTTTGTTACTTTTAACCTTAGCTTGCTTGATATTATTATTAATATTAAGTTTAAAAAATATTAAGTCTTTTCAAAATCCTTATTTCATTACAAATAAATTAAACATTTTTATTTTTATCGTTTTATTGAAATACTTAATATAATATCTAGAAAACGCTTTATCTTGACTCTAGAATGTGTTAATTGAAAATATTTTAAGTAGAAGTCAAAATTTGTATATCATAAATAAACAAGTAAAATAAAAGAGTAAAAAATTAATAATAAGTTTATATATTTTATGGAATAATATATTTACTATATCACTTTTAATATTATTCATTAATGTGGTAGAGAGGGATGCTCATACTACCAAGTTCTTTTATTTTGAAATTTTTAAATTCTAATCAAGAGAATGCTTCTTATATTCGTTTTTAACAAGTTTTAATGTTTTCTTAATAAAAATGTTTTCAAATTATTTATATAAAGACGATAATACTTTGTCGATTAAATTAATTATACTCATTTTATTTTTTTTCATTTTTTTTACATTTATTTTATAATAACTATAAATTTTGTTAAATTTTGCTTACTCTCTTATGATAATTTCAATACTAATTACATGATTAAATCGTTTATTTGTGAAAATTGAATTCAATTACCCCTTTAAATTCGTGACCAGCTTTACCATGTTGACATTTTCTATCTCTTAGTCTTGAGGTATTTAATTTTCAAAAGAAAATAATAAATATTTATTTTTATTTTTTATTATCAATACAAAAAATTACTATATATTTTTTGCATTATTAATTATTTATATGTTTATTTATTTTAAATAAATAAATAGAAAATAGAATAAAATTTTAAATAAGAAATAGAATGTAAATATTTATAATTATTTAAATAAAAATTCTTAAATTTTAATAGAGAGTTTTACATCTCTTTCTTCAAATTATTTGTATTTATTACATTTTTCTAAAATTTTTATTATTTTAACATATTTTGGGATAATAGTGTTCTCGATTCTATAATTATCATATATAAAATTTTTTTTTTCTAACTTTATCGCTTCAATGATCCAGTTTCCACAATTAATATTTGAGTTGATTCCATTTTTACTCAGATTATTTGTTCATCTCCACTTCGAATTGCTTCCATTACTCTAATAATTGTGTTTCCCCAGATACTTCATGCAATTCATCTTAAATAGAAAAATTAATGTCAATAATTCTTTATTTTTAATAATAATTTTATCAAATTTAGAATTTGTTTAGTGATTATTATGGTGATTATATAATTTTATACTTTTGAAATATTATATAATTTTATAATAAATAATAATTTTATTTTTACTTACTATACAATTTGTATAAATTGTTTTATCATTTGATAAAAAAATCCTTCTAAAGGTTTTATCCCTTTCTTAATTAGTATTTGATAATGAATAAATGGAAATTAATTTAAAATCACTTAGTCATTTTTATATTTTGCTGATTTATATAAGTAAATAATAAATATTATATTATCAATTTATATGATTTAACAAGCTAATAAATTAATGATTTAGTGTAGTTTCCTGTTAAGGATTTTCTTGGTTGGAGTGTGGGCTGACTAAATGTCATAAATATATATATAAAATGTATGTATTGGTTTGGAAAGTGAGTTTTTAATTAATTTCTAAACATATAGAATCACTAAAATATACATACAAGGTCTGCTCAAAAGAAAAAGTGAATTTTGAATTTTCGCGGGCTTTCGATTATCGAAATTTTTTTGTTATGTTTGTACATTTGTTGACATAATCAGCCATGTTGAGTCATTAGTTTGTTTTTGACAATTGAAAAAATTAGTCACGTTTTTGTGTGTTCTTCGATTTTTTACTTAAAACAAATGGATCAAAGAATCTGTATTAAATTTTGAATTAAACTTTTTTATCTTCTTTTTTGCAAGTACTATTCTTCCTTTAGGGTTAAAAAAAGGCAGTTTCATCCGTATTAAATATTCTCAAAGGATTTCGAAGTATATCAGATAGATCGTTTTCAAAAAAATACGTTTCAATCTCTTGAAACCAATTATAAGTATTTGCCATTGTCAATCCAGCCCTAGATGATGTTAAATTTTGTAAAATCCTTTGAGAGATTTCTGGATTTCGTCTCATAAAACATTTTATCCATGTTCTTCCTTGAAGGGGTTTGGTCTTTTTAGATCCTGGAGCAAATGTTGAAAACTGTTCGTTAGAATATCCATTGTTATTGGAAACCCACAGTTTTTTAACTATAAGAAGGTAGATAAGATAGAACGTTTGAAATATATCGATTTTCACCTTGAAATCGGGGATTTTCCTTTTTAATTTTTTAGCGGCAGCCCTTATTGGAGTTCCTTTCTCTCAATATCTTCTAAAGCAGAAAGGAGTGCCTCAGGGCTGTGCGAAACATTTGTTTTAATGGAGACATCTAAAAAATTAATTGTATTGTAATTTTATAATGAAATAAAAATTTATAAAAATTATTAATTACAAAATTCTAAAACCTCCTATTTTTATAATATTTAGATTAAAAAAAAATTATAGAAAATAAAATTGATATCATAAGGGTTTTTATTTGTTCAAATTCGTACATTCGTAAAAATGGAGCGTTTCACGACCGAACAACGTGTTTTCATTGTTGAAGAATATCTCAAAAATAATGAAAGTTTAGCGGCCACAGTTCGAAAATTTCGTACAAAATACGACCGTATTCATTCATTTAACTTCCTCAACTGTGAAGAGAGTAATTGAAAGATTTAGGAAAACTGGATCTACTTGTGATGCTAAACAAACTGGTCGTCCAAAAACAAGCCGTTCAGATGTCAATATTAAAGCAGTGCGTGACAGTCCTGGTGAAAACCCAAGAATATCTATTCGACGGCGTGGACAAGAACTGCAAATTTCAAGAAACTCTACAGCGCATACTCACTGAAGATCTGCGGCTCCATGCCTATAAAGTTTAATTAACACAAAAACTTAAGCCTAATGACCATGCCCAGCGAAGAGAGTTTGTTGAATGGATTATCGAACAAGTAGCCCTTGATTTTTCAAGATTGGATTTTTTTTATGAGGTTATTTGAAATCAAAAGTCTACGCCAACAAGCCCAAAACAACCCCTGGGTTGAAGGAGGGAATTCAACGCTGTATTATTGAAATTGGGCCACATTTATGCACAATTGTCATGGAAAATGTTGACAAAAGAGTGCGTATGCGCCAGAACAGCCGTGGAGGGGATTTGCCCGATGTGTTATTTCATACATAACCCTATTCTGTGTACTTTATGATTCATTAAAAAAATAATTATTTAAAGAAAAATAAATGTGTTTTATATTTAATTCATATCTTGCATAAATTTTGGGATACCCTTTATAATTTGTAGTATCAACTAATGAAATGAATTTTTGGATTGAAATTATTATTAAATAAAACATAATATATTGAAAATAAAGTGAAGCATATTCGTAACGATTTGTATAACAAACTAACCTTAAAATGAGATAGCACTTACCTCCTGAGTTAATTGAGTCAAAATGATATCATAAATGCAGTAATGGCTTTCTGTTTCAATGTTGAACAATCCAGAAGAGGCTCTTCTTGATAATTATCGATATCTCGCGCTTAATTTGAAATTAAAAAGCTTATTTTGATAAAAAAATCTATCAAATGGTTCATTACTGGCACAGTGGTCCACCACTGATACATTTACCTTACATTAATTTTATTTTCATTTAAGATTATTTTTTATTTTATTTTATTTTTTTTTATTACATATTATTAATACATACTATTATTATAATTATAATTATAATTATAACGTTTTACTTAACTTGTATTCTTGTCTGTGTGTATGTGTCAAATCTTGCAATCGATTTTTCGACGACTTCCAATCATTTTCATTTTCTTGAAACTTCACCAACAGCTTTGCTCTCGATGACAATACAATATTATCATTTCTATGAGCTTCTAATTGCTACAATTTGAATGAAATAATCCAAAATTATTCCTATATGTAAAAATTCAAAATGTCGGATGTAAACAAAAAAAAATGTAAATAAAAAAACATAAAATCCCCAACTTTATAAATATAAATATTTAGAACACATTCATTTCTTAAATTATACTTCATAAATTTAATTAATATGAGTAAACTAAAATCGATTGCAAAATTTGAAGACTAAAAAGTAGAAAATAATACTTTATAAAAAAAAATTTTAAAAAAACCACGTTTTACTAACGGACTAAAAAGGAGAAAATAATTATTTTCTGAAAATCCATACTGACATTACATACAAGAGATCTGATTTGAATCAAACTGTCCATAACGTAAAACGTGGGGCGCAAATATGTCTAAAATATCCTGTTTCTAATAAAAATGTAGAAAATATATAAATCTCAAAATAAACATTAAAACCACGCATAATATAATTTGACGAATGATTATTGATCTTTATCAAAAATATTAAATTTAATGCTCGAAAGAATTTAAATTTAAAAAAAAACTATTGGACTACTAATATTATTTCCTTTTACAAGTGGTCTGATAAAAAATTTGATATTTGAAAAGTTTGATAGTATAAGTTAGTATCTTAAACAATTTTTAAATATATTAAATATACGATATAAATTTTCTAATGATTAACTAATAATATTCCCTTTTACAAAAAGTCTGTTAAATACTTAATAGGTAATATTTATAATAAGTTGACCTGTGGCCAGGTCCGAACCGACCGACTGTTTGAAATAAATTAATTTCCAGCTAAAGAAACAATTTCAAATAATTTTAATATATCTATTAATGTAATAAAAAACAGATATGGATACATAAATAATAAAAATAAACATTTTTAATTTTATTTTATTTATAATATATATGCAAGACCAGGCTGTGACGTCATGAATGGCTGGATGACGTCATATAATTTTAAATCAAGAAAAAACTAATAAATATGATTTTTCTCGAGGATAAAACCATTACAAAGTGCATGATTCGTAGTGATATATAAAAAAATCTCCTTTGGTGTGAAAATAACCCTTTCCTTCCTATCGTCGATCGCTAATACTACCACTTCCGGTTTCCGGAATTGCACCAAAAGTTGATCAATTCATCCCACTGATGCATTAAGTAAATATACCAAATTTCATCAAAATCGGTTGAGCCGTTCAGGCTGTACACATCTATACGGACGGACGGACAGACGGACGGACAGACATCATGCTAAAAATACTTTTTTCTGTTTAGAAAATGCATGATTCGTGGAGATATGTAAAAATCTCCACATGTGAAATTTGGTGTGAAAACAATACCTCCCTTACTATCGTCGGTCGGTAAAAATTATATCACGAAACTTATCCTATCGAATTACTAATAATATTCCCTTCTACAAGAATTTTGGTGAAAACTTAAGCCTTAAAAAATACAACGATTGTACTAAATAAAAATTAATAAAGGAAATCATATTTGAATAGAAAAATTATTATTTGTTGCGCCCCACGTTTTACGTTATGGACAGTTTGATTCAAATCAGATCTCTTGTATGTAATGTCAGTATGGATTTTCAGAAAATAATTATTTTCTCCTTTTTAGTCCGTTAGTAAAACGTGGTTTTTTTAAAATTTTTTTTTATTAAGTATTATTAATATGAAGGCAGGTCAATAATTCCGTGATTTTTTAAATGAAACGTAGGTTTTTTGATAAAAAATTATTTTATTTTTCAACGTAGTCTCCTTTGAGCTTTATACACTTCGTCCAACGTTTCTCCAATTTTTTTTTATCTCTTCTAAAAAATAAGATTTGTCTAAGACATCAAAATAGGTATTTGTTTGTGGGATGATTTCAAAATATTTAATTTTAATATTAATTATGGTCTAATTTGTAAATGTTTTTCCAAATATAAAGATGAATGAAAATTGATAACATTTATATTTCGTTTATTTATTGGTTTTACCGGACACTCCCCAAATTTTTTGGAATTCGATTTTACTACTATACCTATTTCTATAAATAAATTCTTACCCTAATTTCAATAAAAAAAAAATTTACAAAGTGCTAATTCGTGTCGATATTAAAGATTTCAAATTGATCGTGTCAATATTGAAAAAGAAAATGTCAATTACTATAATGATGTCATGAGTTGAATACAATAACGTCATTATATTTTGAAAACTACTTTAATGAATTCCTTGAAACGTTACTATAATCTTCAATTCACTAATATAACATTTAAAGTTTTATTGAATATACTATATGAATTCTAATTTAAAAATATAAATTATATTTAGTTAAAAAATGATTTGATTTGTAAATTTAAAGATGAATATTTTAGAATCTATAAGTAGAAATCATTTAAATTAAAATGTGACTCATCAATCGAGTTTTAGTAAAACTAAGAGCTAAAATAAATTAATGAAACTTTAACAGTTATTCTAAGAAAAATAATTTTTTTCAAAATTAAATAAAAATATCCTGAGATGATGAATCAATTTTAATTTCTAAAGATTTATTATTTATTTAATATTAATCACAGTATACTTTTCATAAAAAATATAAACAATAAATTGTAAAAAAATAAAAATTATTAATTTCTATAAGGACCTGGTTCATCGAGCCACTGCTCGGTACTTTAAATAAGCTGGAGTGTCTCCACTCGACTATCTCGCAATTTGAATTGGATTAAATAACATAATATATTATATGTAAATTAAATTTAATTAATTATAAATTATAAATAATAAATATTAAACCAGCGCATGTTTGGTTTTTTATTGATGGCACCATGGCACATGTTGGCGCGTGAGATTTGCAGTGTTAAAAAATTAATTCTGGTACTTTCAGCGATTCAATCAAGCTGAAATTCTATATATAGCAGTTTTATACAATTATTAATCATGTGAAAAATTATCAAACATATATCTTTATTTTTACGGTCACTTTAGAGGAAAAAAAATCAAAACGTTGTAGGTAATGACCCTCTTCCGGTTGAGCTACATTTCTCAAAAGTTGATAGAAAACTATGAATTTTGAATAATGCTCATGTACCAAATTGCATCATTCTAGCTCAAACCGTTTTTGCGTAATCTTGCCTACATACATACACACATACACACACACATACACACACACACAGACATTTTTCTCAACCTTAGTGAAAATGATTCAGGAACCTTCAAAACGTATAAAAACATCAAAATCTCAACATCGAAAATTTTCGTGATCGCAATACTATCTCTGGCGAGATAGTAAAAAATTATCCCTTAAGAAGAGTGAATATTGTTTCAAGATTATTATGGGTTTGGCTAGAAATGTTTATAAATTCGTTAAGGCGTTTATATTCGATATCATTATTTCTACTATTTTTTCCTTATAATTTAACTTCTGTCTATATATTAATAATTATTTTTTTATTATTTATAAAAACTATATATTATTAATAATTAATTATTATTATAATTACTCAACTTAAAATTTAAATTCAAACTCCAAAAATATCTTATATGTATATTATAAATATATATTTTTTTCATTATTATTTCTTTTTACCTTACTAAATATAAGAATATTTTACTTTGTTTTTTCATTGTAGAAAATAATTTCAGATGAAGGAAATATGTATATTGTTATCAAATATATCTATTTTTAATGATATTATATTAATAAATTATCAAATATTTTCTTATCATTGTACCGATAAATCATATTTGGAAAAATATCAAATACAGTTGAGCCTATCGTCTTAGATAAAAATCTAGTAAATTTTTTTTTTTTTTAATTCTAAATATATAGTACACGTGTCTATTTATATAATAAATATTTCATTGTTTTAGGGAATTGTGTGTAGACAAGAAAAAGGGGTAAAAACGGTTGGAACTAGAATAGTGAAATTTGGTACACGGGCATTATTCAAAATTCGTACTTTTCTATCTAATTTTCTCCTGACTCTGAACGTCTTCGCAAATGTAGTGGGGTTACTTCCCCTCAAATGGCATAAAGAAAAAATCTTTTTTTTATATATATGTCCCCGCGAAAGAAAGGAAACAAAACAATAGAATAACCTTTTTTACTATCTCGTAAGAGATAGTATTGCGATCACGAAAATTTTCGATGTTGAGATTTTGATGTTTTTATACGTTTTGAAGGTTCCTGAATCATTTTCACTAAGGTTGAGAAAAATGTCTGTGTGTGTATGTGTGTGTGTATGTATGTAGACAAGATTACGCAAAAACGGTTTGAGCTAGAATGATGAAATTTGGTACATGGACATTATTCAAAATTCATAGTTTTCTATCAACTTTTGAGAAATGTAGCTCAACCGGAAGAGGGTCATTACCTACAACGTTTTGATTTTTTTTCCTCTAAAGTGACCGTAAAAATAAAGATATATGTTTGATAATTTTTCACATGATTAATAATAGTATAAAACTGCTATATATAGAATTTCAGCTTGATTGAATCGCTGAAAGTACCAGAATTAATTTTTTAACACTGCAAATCTCACGCGCCAACATGTGCCATGGTGCCATCAATAAAAAACCAAACATGCGCTGGTTTAATATTTATTATTTATAATTTATAATTAATTAAATTTAATTTACATATAATATATTATGTTATTTAATCCAATTCAAATTGCGAGATAGTCGAGTGGAGACACTCCAGCTAATTTCCCTTATTTTTGTTGGATATAAAAAACAAGAAAATAATTCTTAAAGGATTTACACATAAAATATATATTTCTCCAAAAAATATTCTTAAGTAGGCTCTGTCTCCTGTATCTGAAGTGATACATATTATTTGGTTGAAAATCTTTCTGTAAAATATTTTCATTCATTTTATTTCAATTCGTATATTAAAACATTCATTTCTTTTGGTGTATTTATTTAAAAAATATTTTAATTTAATCAGTAAATTAATTATATATTATTATTGTGTTTGTTTTAATAAAGTATAATATTTCATAATCATTTTGATATTTTATTTTCATTGCTTGATTTTTATTGAATATTTTTAATTATAATGAAATTTAAGAAAATTTAAAGTTTGAGACATTTTATAGAAGTAAAATTAAAATTTTTAACAATATAAAAATCTATAGAGATAAACTAAAATTAAATACTTTCATTAATAGTATTAATTTAAGTTAATTTATTTATTTGTTACTATCTCGCCAGAGATAGTATTGCGATAACGAAAATTTTCGATGTCGAGATTTTGATGGTTTTATACGTTTTGAAGGACCCTGAGTCATTTTCACAAAGGGGTTGAGAAAAATGTCTGTGTCTGTGTGGTTGTGTTTGTATATGTGTGTATGTAGACAAGATTACGGTTTGAGCTATTTTAATGAAATTTGGTACACGGGCATTATTCAAAATTCGTAGTTTTCTATCAACTTTCGAGAAATGTAATAAACATTCTTTTAAAATTTGATACATACATCTTTGATATAAGTATATTACAGTGAAAAATAATAAAAGATTAATTTCTTAGCGCTTAAACTATCAATTTTATTGCATGATAAAAAAATTTGTCAGTTTATGTGTTTAATAAAATTTTTATTATTACAAAAATTTGACTTGATTGTTCATATAAATAAATAAAACTAAATGCACCCAACGTTTTTCGTTGAATAATTCATCCATAAACTTTGTCAGGCTTATAGAAAAATTATTTTATTCTTTTTAGTCCATTGGAAAAACGTTAATTTATAAAATTTTATATTATTTATATTAAACTGTGTTCTATTCTTCTCCCGAGTTTAATCCTGCTACAACGATCCGATATCCCCATAGCAAAAGAGGTGTTTTCTTATTAAAAACACCCAACGCCAACAATATGTTATTTAATCCAATTGAAAGTTGCGAGATAGTCGAGAGGTTTTTTTTGCTATTAAATATTTTCATTAATTATACATCCGTTAACTAAAATTATTTTATCCCAAATACCGTTTAACCGAAAAGGTTGGAAAGGCGATTTCAAAATAAAAACAATAAGTAAAATGGAAGATTTCTTCCAAATGGAGACCAAATCTGATTCCTAATCTGAAAATATATTTTTTCTTCAAATGATAAAAATATGTTCTTTTTTCTTAGTCCCTATTTGATCCCTACCATTAATACAAAAATACATAAACCTATTTATTTCTGTTAACCCACATTTTTCGATCTATATATTAAATTTTAACTAATTTAATTTTAAAGTTTATTTTCCTCATTCCTCGTATACTTTTGCATTTTTTATTTTGCACGTGTTTAAGTGTCTTGTATAAATTATACAATGATGATATGATATAATTCTTCTAATCTCTCTTTAACACTTGAAATTTTTTAATTCTGCTCAAAGCGTTTATAAAGAATTTCAAAAACAATCAGACTATAAATTAAGACATTTATTTGTATTCTCTTATACTAGATGTGTATATATAATTAATATTTATTTAAATCAAACCAATGAGAATAATTTATCTTTGTTTAAAGAATAAATGTTGTTCATCTATATAATTAAGCATCCTTCACTTGTTTACACAAGTGAAGTGATGGAATAAGAAACGCACGTAAAATAAACTTTTTATTCAAATCAATCCAAAAGATCGAGAGTTATTTTTAAACGTATTAAACCGGAGTTTTAGTTTACTTTGATTATCCATCAAAGCATAATAAAAAATTTTAAACAATCTTTTATTATACAATAGACAAAAATGATCTCCATTTGATTATCGGATCATGTTTGAAACTGTCAGAGAATAATTTCTTGATCAATGAGCTCATTTGGTTTTATTATTTCCTGGTGCCCGCCGAGCTAACGATAGTTATGAATATTTATTTACTTATTTAAAAATAAAAAACAAACATTTAGGCAACAATATTTTAGAAATTGTTATAATATCAACTTTCAAAAGATATAACAATCATTCATTGCTCTTCTATGAACCAATATATGACCAATTACTCAACTGCCTATTAAAATCTAGTGAATACTAGAAATTCAATAAGAAACTCATTATTTATTACTTTTACCAAAGAAATATTTTCAGAGAATTTGAAATAATTAAATAAACAGGCAAATTTGTAAAATGAGATTGAAGTGGAAATAATTAATAATCAATTAAGTTTATTCTTTTTACTATCTCGAAAGAGTAACGGTTGAGTTTGAATGATGAAATTTGGTAGATGGGCATTATTCAAAATTCATAGTTTTCTATCAACTTTTGGGAAATGTAGCTCAACCGGAAGAGGGTCATTACCTACAACGTTTTGATTTTTTTCTTCTAAAGTGATCGTAAAAATAAATATATATGTTTGATAATTTTGTACATGTTTAATAATTGTATAAAACTGCTATATATAGAATTTCAGCTTGATTGAATCGCTGTAAGTACGAGAATTAAATTTTTAACACTGCAAATCTCACGCGCCAACACGTGACGTGGTGCCATCAACAAAGAGCCAAACATGCGCTGGTTTAATAGATATTATTTATTAATTTTAATTTATAATTTAATTAATTTAATTTAAATATAATACAGTAAGACCCCGCTTAACGCTGTCTCGGTTAGCGCTGTTTCGGTTTAGCGCTCTTTTATTTGAACCCGGGGATTCCCCGAAATCGTTCGTAGCGCTAGGTTTTTCAAACAGTGTAGTTGTGTTTTTTGTTTGGTACGGTGCTGTGCGAACGCAATTTTATTATTTGTGACATTATTGTAAGTATAAATTTATATAATATGTATAACGATTAATACAGTGACAAATATTATGATCTTTAGTTTTTACCATGGGTGATAACGAAAAACAAGAAAAGAAATCAACCACAATAAGCATTTCACTGGAAACTAAAATGCAAGTGATTAGAAGATTAGATTCTGGTGAACATCAATCTCAAATTAGTGCTACATTGAATTTGGCAACTTCAACAATAAGAACAATTCTTAAGAATAAAGAAAAGATACTCTCATCGGCAACTGCAACATTTGGCCAGATTTAAGTAAGAGTGAAGACATTGGACACTCCGTCGATATGAATAAAATTTTGGAAGAAATAGTGGAATTAGCGAAACAAACCGGTTTAGATGAGGTAAATGTGGAAGACGTCGAAGAAATAGTTCAAGAAACAGCAGCTAGTCTTTCTAATGATGAGCTCAAGGAATTGACTGAGCAAGAAGAAAACAAAAATATTAATAGTAATGATTCCGAAGAAGAGCAAAAAGAACTTTCGATGGCGTTTGTAAAAAGCAGTTTGACCACTATAACTGAAATTATGGACCAATTTGTTGAAATTGATATAAATTTTGACACGAGTTCAAAAGCAAGATGAGGTGTTATAGATGCTTTATCCACTCAACAACTTTTATCAGAACGCACAAGGAAAACGCAAACTACATTAGATGCCTTCTTGATAAAAAGTCAGAAAATTAGAAACACAGAATAGACTGAATGATTTGTCTGACTTAGAATTTTATTTATATTTTCGTTTATATTGTTTTTATTTTTGTAAGAAATAAATGTTTGGTTTTATTTTTATTAAAAAAAACAGAATTATTAAATTTAACACCTAACAAATTTTCTATGCATCTTCCCCTAACCCCATTATTTACATGTTAAAATAGCCTCGTTTAGCGCTGTTTCGCATTACGCTCTCTTTTGATGGAACGTATCCCCCGCGTTAAACGGGGTATTACTGTATATGTTAATTAATTCAATTCAAATTGCGAGATAGTCTAGTGGAGACACTCCAGCTTATTTATTATTTATTATTATTTATTTTTTTATTAAGTTTATTATTAGTATCTTTGAAAAACCGTATAAAGGTTACGTATGAAGAAATTATCAAGAGGATAATTTCTGGGTGGGGGAAAGACCGTGGAAATGAGAAATAAAGGAAATATATTAAATTTAAAAGGTTGCCAGCCGTATTTTGTCAGAATAGGCAAACTGATAAGGAATAGAATAATTATGAATGAAAAAGGATAGGAAGCCAATAGGCAAGGCAGAATCGGGCTTCTCAACTACACGAATTAACTAGGTACCTATGTAAAGAGTCTTAATTTAAATTCTTGGCCTCTGATAGGAAAACTAATAAATTAAAGCAAAGAAAATAAATTAATTTGATAACAAAGTATAAAATTTTAATATCAATATAGAAAAACAATTGAATTGAACTACTGGCTGGGTCACCCTAGTTTTTTGAAACCCAAACACTCAAAACATTGCTCACTGTGCCCAATGAAATGCCGTCTTTCATTCTAATATTGACGAATAGATGGCGCTCCGCGAACTTATTGAACAACCTATATATCAGAGGTTCCCAATCTTTTCTGGTTCCTAAATAATCGGATTTTTTCCGAGGCTCCCTTAATACATCCGATTCTTATATAAATTTTTACTCTCTTGAAAAATTGGATAACTTTTCTTCCCTCCATCGGAAATGTTTCAGAGCATCGCAAAATCATCTGACCTTTTTTTTAGAAGCAAAAATTTCAAGTATTAGAAAATTTAATTTAATATTTGAAGTGTTTCACGGGCTGTATGGCATGTGGCACCGTCTTGTAAATATGTGGTTTCAACAAGACGGCACCGTCTTGTAAATATGTGGTTTCAACAAGACGGTGCCACATGCCATACAGCACTTCAATTACTGCATGAGACATTTCCAGGTCGTGTACTCTCTCGTTTCGGTGATCAGAATTGGCCCCCTAGATCGTGTGATTTAACACCATTAGATTTCTTTTTATGGGGATATCTAAAATCACAGGTCTACGTCAATAAGCCCACAACTACGCGTGCATTAAAGGAGGAGATTCAACGTTGCATCAACGAAATTCAGCCACATTTATGCAGAACGGTCATGGAATAAAGTTAGTTGGGAAAGGAAAACCCTGAAACAAATTTCACCGAAAGAAACTGGAATAGTTTTAGACTTACTAGTCTACACATAATTTATTAGGTTTTAGTGGTAATGTTTTAAAACATCTGATGGCTAAATATGAAAATAGAGGACATATTTTATATACCCAAAATTTGTATACAAGCCCTCTAATTTGGCCATATATCTTCCCAACAAAAATATCGGATTGTGCGGTACATTAAAACTCTTTGTATAGGCGAGTGTGTTATAAAGAAATACCACTCCAGGAAAAAATTCTGATTTGGTTATATGTGTATATACATATATATCTCGTTTATCTAAAAATTAAGTCAAATAATTTTCGAATTGATATTACCATATTTTTTCATTTTTATTTATTTTTCTTGATATTTTTTCATGGTTATTTAGGCGAATTAGTGTTTTTTGTTGATATTTATATGTAATTTTGATTTTTTATAAAATTTGATTTTTTATAAAATTTTACATTTTATCACCATTTATAAAGATTTTTTAAGAATGAAGACTGCTAGTTGCTTAAGGGGGCCAACAACTGTATGCTTTACCCTACTAGTTAGGCTCACTTTTTCTAATAATTTTTTTTTTGATCTAAATTTAAACAAACATATCGTATATAAGTATCATTTAATTCAATAATGAGAAATGTAAAGTATATTTCAAATAATTAGTTAAAATTAAAAGTCGGTACACTAGAAATTGATGTATAAATGTTTAGGGATATATATATAGTATTTTTACAGTAATATAGCTTTATTTACATTTTAAATTCATCCATACAACTTCTTTTATTCTATATAATATACCTACATACAAAAAACTCAAATTTTCAAAAATGCATTTATCATTACTTATATCTATTTAATTTCCTCATGAATATAATATTTCTGAGAATTTAGTAATCTTTTCAATGTAGTATGTTCAATAAGTAAACTAATAATGAATCATAGATAACCACCAAAACTGCTACTGTTAATTAATTCTAATTGAAATGGGAAAACCCAAATATCAATAGGGAAGTCTCTTTTCATGATTATTTAATCAATATTGCTGTACCATGCAAATAGATTTTCTTTTTCCGAATCCCATTACTATTCAAAGCAAGCTTTAAAGATGCATAGTCCTCCCCCACCCCCAACAAGAGATTGGCGATTGACCAATTCTCAGGTGTGATGCTCACACCTCAAGCAAAGCAGGTTTCATATCTAATCGGTGATTTCGTAAATAGACATATCCACGAGCGAAGATGAAAAATTCATCTATTTCGAGACTTTAAAAAACGCGATTTTAATGGGTCGTGAGATAAATGTTTAAAATATATATAAATAAATAAATAAATAAATGATTCGGAACGAAATGAAGAAAAAGAATTTAACACGAATAAATAATGAATGTATAAATTAAAAAACAAATTGAAACAAAAACAAGGTATAGATTAAAAAAAATTAAAAATATAACGATTTCATTTAACATTAAATAATTATAATATATTCTAATAAGTGTAAACACTAACTAAAACAGGATTAAATCCTGAAAACAAATAAAATTTAAAAAAAAATATTAATTAATAAAATAAAAATAAAATTTTTTAAAAATTAAATAATTTTGATATATATATATATATTATTTTTCTCATTATATATGCTAATATACAATTTATTTTAAACAATAATTTATTTTTGTTAATACAATAATATATATAATAGATTAATATATGTGTATAATAATTAATATTTTAGATTATTTATGATTTTGTTTTTTAATATAAGTATATTAATAATTTGTATTTTAATTTAAATTTCAATTTTGAATATTATCATAAATGCCATTATTTATTAATTATTTTGTATAATTATATTTGGTAGCTCTGTACTAATAAATGAATCATTTTCATAAAAAAAAAATAATAAAAATAAATAATCAAATTTTAGAATCGTACTATGTACAACTAATTGAACAACACCACCACCACTGATTATGTGAAAATACATTTAAGAAAAATAACCACTTTTACAATAAAAAAAAAAAAATTTCAGATATTTATAATTACAAGTGGGATTATATTTTTCTTTCTTCATACGAGTAGATGTCGCCGGTTAACAGCTCTCAATCAGTCAATGTCATTAAAGATAGTTTATAATATTTACGATAGAGAGTAGATCAGTACAGGTCTATTAATTAATCCATTCAAAGACAAAGTAAAATACTAACATATAAAAGATATATAAAATATAATAATTATAATAATTAGTAAGTAATAAAATAATAATAATAATAATTAGTAAGTAATAAAATAATAATAATAATTAGTAAGTAATAAAATAATAATAATAATATATAATAATTAGTAAGATATTTCTTAATGAAGACGCCATTGGGTGAGAGGCTAGCCTCGCTGTCCCACATTCACATGGTCCCGGATTCAAGTCCCGGACCTGGCAAGGGAATATCTCTAGCTGGGGTCTATGGGACGGAGTCAACCCAGCCTCCGGGATCAACATTGGGGAATAGCTACTTGATAAAAAGTAGCGCCTCCGATCAAGAAAATCAAGGTAAAGGTTGAGAGGACCCGTTCTACTGATCATAGGACACCTCATTGATATAACCTACTTGATAGGCGTTGTCCTTGCGTAAAGCGTACAAAAGTCAGAGGTTTTTTGTTATTTCTTTATTTTATTTATTTATTTATTTATTTATTTATATTTATATTATTCCACCCTTCCCCGTTTTGGGGTTTAGGGCAACAATTACCATAATTTATACACATAATTTACAAATATTATTTACATTACAGATTTTATTTTCAAATCTCTTCCGTCTTTTTTGACTTCTTGCTCTCTTCTTTCTTTATTTCCCTCTCCCAATATTTCTTAATTTAATAAAACCTATTGTAAGACATTTTTCGTTTGAAAAAATATAATATATTTTGTAATTAATTATCTTATAGTTTTTGAATTTCATTAAATTAGTTTAATGAAATTAATTTTTATATTTATAAACTTTTATTTTTGGAACTTGGGCATTTTATTATCCTTTTAAACTCAATTAGGTAATTTTAATTATTTTCATTTATAAATTAATATACTTAATTATTTTAAAATTTGAATAATTTAATAAATATAATATATGTTTATATGTCTATATTTTGTGATATTTTATTTTATTTTATTTTAATTTTAAATATATTTACAATCAGTTCAAAAAATAAAAATGAACTATAAGTAAATTTGATTAACATTTAAGGCTCATTCACATTTACATTTTACATTCATAAATCTTTCATACAAAGTGATTTAGAGTTGTTTTCCAATGATGATCTCTCTAATAGAATTTATTATGCTTTGAACGATCTTCTGTGTCCAATAAATGAAAATTTTTTAATCTTCTTTTAGTTAGACCAGTGATTCTAAACCACTGTGTCACGGCACTTTAGTGTGCCGCGAAATTACGAGGCTCTTAAACATTTCCGACTTTTTTTGGTTCTTAAAAAAAAAAAAAAAAGGTAAACCGTTTTTGGGACCACTTTTTTTCAAGATGGTAAACTTTTACACTTATCTTTTTCTTTGTGTGCCGCCAAATTTTTAAACCGTTAAAAGTGTAACTAAGTGATTCACAACCTTTTTTTTTACCGCGGCACACTTTTGTCAAGTAGGTTGATAGCCAATGGTTTTGTATGATTTTCCAGTTGGAAATATATTATTCGTATGTTTTGAGTACGACTTCCCTGACCGATGGGACAAGAAGATCTTTATGCAAAGATTCATTGGTTATATACCAAGGAGTGTTTGTGATAAATTTAAGGATCTTAGATTGTGTTTTTTGTATTTGACTAATATTGGACTCACTTGCAGTTCCACACGCTTACTATTTCTATAATTTTTGAATTTAAGACGTTTTTTGATCATATATATATAAAATAAAATGACAAATTCAATGTTTTTAATAATTTATCTTTAGAAATATATTTTAGCTCTTTTGGTAAGTTTTTCTGTAGACAAAAGTTTGAATATGAAAATATAAAATAATATTATTCAAAATAAGCGACAACTTTCGCTCACTTTTGGAACAATAAACGAATTCCTGAAGTGAAGAATTTTATTTTTTATCCAATCATTGGCCCATTTCTGAAAACGATATAAATTTAATAATGTTATATATGCATTTTTTAAAATATTTATCATAAATTTTAGATATATTTTCAAATTAAACTAGGAAATTGTGAAATTTTAATTTACAAAAAATGTTTTACAAAATAAGATTCTTATAAACCAACAAGCTTATCTCATCAGTATGTTCACTACTATTGATATTAGAAGTTGGATAATAACATCTTTTCTAAATATTTATATTATAATACATATTTTTTTCATGTTTGTTGTCATTTATGAAGGTAAAAACAGGAATAGATTACGTGTAATAATAGAATTTAAATTAAATTATTATTATTTTTTATTATAAAAAGTTTACAAAAATAAAGCAAAATAGATCTTATACCTAAACAATTGATTGATTTGTTTTTTTGTGGATCATTCATTCTATAATTATAATTATTCACAATTACTCAAACATTCAAAAAGGGACATGTTTTTATATAAATTATACTATTGGCCTATAAGTCCCAGGGATAATATATTATAGGTATTTATATATTAAATCTATACACATTCAAACTCAGATGCATTCGGTTTAGATATCTGATCCAGATTGCTTGCGAAGCAAAGGGTTTTTTTAAGTTATTTTTAGCGACGACTGAAAAATTTTAATAGGGACCCTGAGGACCTCTTGGATATCCGCCTTGGTTGGCGGTACCTTCATAACGGATCATAGGTTTGTATCCATCTTGATCCGCTTGGTATTCCACAATTTGGCGACGACCGTCAGGAAGAAGCACTTCATATTTACCCCAAGCAGAATCGCCATCTCGAGCTTCTTCATGTTCGAAATCATTACCGGATTGAGCATCTTTCACTTCCCAAGAAAATTCATATTTGGCAGGCTCCTAAAAAATATGTTGAAAATCTTAAGTAAATGGAAAGTTCAGATAAACGAAAATTTAATAATATAATAAAAATAGAATGAAAGTTTGTTTTGTAGTAAGTAATTTTTGTCTGACTTTATTAAAATTTAATAAAATTTATTAAAATTATGTTTTTAAATAAATTATATATGTAATATATATATTTATGTTTTAATTTTTTAATGAATATTGAAAGAAAATTTCTCAATTAAAGATTATTACTTACTGATTGATCGTCATATCCTCCACGATTGCCACCAGCAGGAGCTCCATATACGCTGCTTGGAGGACCATAAACATTGCTTGGGGCACCATATGTCGATGAAGGTTGTGCTACTTGAGGAGCTCCATAGGTTGAAGATGGAATATTCATATGAGATCTGGAAGCACCGGATCCGTGTTTGCGGGGTCCATTTTTGTTTCCTGAGCCGTGAGAGTTCTGAGAAGGTGCTCCGTAAGTGTTACTTGGGCGGGATGGAGCGCCGTAGGTGGAGGAAGGTGCATTGAAGCTGTTGGAAGGTGCTCCGTAGGTGGAAGAGGGTGAGGAAGTGAAAGCTTGAGTGTGACTATTAACAGAAGGTGCTCCATAAGTGTTGGATGGGGCACCGTAGTTTTGGTTTGGCTCAGGAGTTCCGTAAGAGTTGCTGGGTGCTGCGTAAGTGATTCCTGATGTTGCTGAAGGGGCGCCATAGGTGGAGGAAGGAGCGTTGAAACTAGGAGGACTGAAATGATCTTGATGCGTTGTTTGGTAATTAGAACTAGGGGGAAGATATTGTGGTGATGGTGGTGGTTCAGCAAAAGCCAAACAGGCCAAAGCCAAAACAACAAACACCTGAAATAGAACAAACATAAAAAATTATTAAAATATGTATTTTTTAATTTATATTTAATTTGTTTCATTTTAATCCTATAGACACATTTGAGTAATACAATAAAAGTATGTTCCCTTTAAAATCATATTTTAGATAATTAATAATTAATAATTATGAATACAAAAATAAATTCTTTAAAAGGAATATCTACTTAATAAAGATATAAAATATATTTATTCAAAGAATGGTTTAAGTGGATCTTGTTACTTAAAAGTTTCTCTAAAAGTAACTCCAAGTCAAAATCTAATTAATATTTAATTATCAAAATAATACTTGATAATTAGTGAGTTAGTAAGGGGCTTTTGTGTTTGTTTAACAAATAATAGTTAATTTATTTATTCCTTATATTTTACAAATTAATGTTCAATATAAAATTTATTTTGCTGATTGTTTTTATTATTAAAATTTAAATAAAATTTTGAAACATCATTATTATTTTAAATAATGAATGTATCCGTTTTTCTATTAGAACTTAAAAACAAAAATATTTTCCCAGTTGTATTATCATGTGATCGAAAAGAATTTAAAATTAATGGGATGATTAAATTTAAGAAAATTGGATATACATACATACAAGTGAATGCGGGAGAAAAAATATCGTGTTGTGAATTCGAAATACATTTACCTAATTTATATTCCTCTCTTGTTGATTATAGAAATTTATTACCTCGATCTTAGCAATATGGGAGAGAGATTTTTTGATTAAAAGATTGAAATGAAATGAATGATTTCATTTAGAAACAAAACTTGAATGAATTGGCACATTAGAATATGCAATTTTTACTTATTTTGTTTAATAAAATTTCAGTAGGTAAATATAAAATACTGTAAAAGAAATGCCAATGATTAAAATAAATGACTGGAAAGTAGCGAAAAATATCAATTTCATGCCAAATATTTATGAGAAAATCAATGTACAAAAATTGTCATTTTCATTCATAAATTTACATAAATTAACCACTCTCTCTAATTCCCGATTATTATTAAGATATAGACTTTATTAATTTTTAAATGTTAAAAAGAAATTGATAAATAAATATTTTTTGAAATAAAAATATTTCTATTTGTTTAATTGCAAGATTTTAGAAAAGAAGAGAATAAATTTATATAAATAAAAAAATTAATTTTAAGAAAAGATTTTATCAAAATATTTAATAGAGTATAAGTGTTAGCAAATACGTGAGCTATTGTTTTTGATTATTAATATGTCTTCTATAAAAGAAAAAATTTGGATTAAAAAATATAATTAATTTTTTCAAATTATTTAAAAGAAAAATTATTCTATCATATAATTTCTTTTTTAAAAATGTATTAATTTATTTGTTTTATTAATATTTCCAAATATCATTATAAAATTATAAAATAAAAATTTAGGGAAACCTTTGAATATTAAAAATTTTAATTGTCATAATAATAAATTAAATAAATATTATATTCAATAAAATATTCAGAATAGTATAAAAATCACTCCCTTATTCTAATTAGTAAATATAATTCTTTTTCCTCTTTTCCTGTTAATTTAATTATTAAAAATAATAATAATTTTTTAATTAAATGTAATGGGGTAAAGTAAAATGTTAAATAAATTTTAAAAAAATTTATTATTTCCAAATATGTATTTGTATAATTCATGATGATTCTAGCAGCGAAAAAATATTTGAAATAATAATGAAAATATTTATTAAAACCAGTCGCTCATTTTCACAATTCTGGCGTAGTTCTAGCGTTAATTACTCTAAGTATGTATATACGTATTATGTTTTAATTTAGATACTTAAATATTATTATGAAAATTTTAATGAATAATTAATTAATTAATTAATTAAATTCTAAAAGTAATTTATTCAAATTTATTAATAAAATTAATTAATTAAATTAAAATAATTATACAAAATTGTAAATTCATAAATATAATAAAAATAAAAATTAGTTCTAAAAGTAAATTTAAAAAAATTTTTTTTTTATTTTTTAAGTTGATTTTAAGATCAGGTATATATTACTACAAGAAAATATGTAATATTTATAAGTATTTTTATTTATAAATTATTTGTTTTGAATCACTCGGTAAATTATTATGGATATTAAAAAATAAATGAAAGTCAATAGGTTCTCGATGAAAAATTGCGCATTGAAGTCTCCCAAAAAATAAAACTAGGTCAAATATGTCAAATCACATTATACTATCAAATTTTTATCCAAATTTAAGAAAAAATAATTAAACATTCAAAAAATTATAAAATCATATCAAATATAATATAATATAATATCAATATCATATAATAAGTAATAAATAAATTTCCATTTTCTTTATAATAATTGAAAAAATATTAATATTTTTAATTTTAATTAATAATCTTTATAATGGAATAAGGAAATAATTATTTTTTATTTTTATATTTTTTTTTCTGAAAAGAATTTAGTTGTATTAATCATATTATAAATGTACATATAACAATAGATATTATGTGAATCAATTTTAAAGAAAGGTAAATAAATAATACAATTTAATACCTTCATGTTGTCTCAATGAATATTTAAAACTTGAATGGAGATGTTTCTACACCTGGTGAGACTGATGCTGTTCAAAGTGGCTCTCGATATTTATATAGTAGTGTACTAGGGCGCCGTCGCCGTCACTTTAAACTATATCAGAGCGGGGGGAAGGTCAGTCCAAGAGAGCGGCCCCCAACGGCACAATGGACGTCGTCGTCCCCTCCCTTTGGGGGATGCGCCCCATCATCAATCGATTAGGCAATTCGGGGCGTGACATTGCAACCAGTGCACTTCATATTTTAATTAATTGAATTATGAAATTGCACCAGAAAAAAGATTTATGGTATTAACGAGAAGGGAAAGAGAACGACGAATATTTTTTCAATTTACTTAATTAATATAGATATTTTTTATCTAAATGTAGATAGTATAAGGTCAAATTGTATTTCTGAATCGGTGTTTGTCTTTATTAATTCTTCTTGAATAAATCTTTTGATAGTAACACGAAAGCAGGAAATAACTTTTTCTCACAAGGATCTTTGTTATGGTCCATTTCACACTGGCCCTTTCAAAATTGACTCTTATTACAGATTATGATTACAGAACTAAAGTATACACATTATACCAATTTATTTATGATCTTACAGTCTTTGAACAAATCAGTTTGTTATGGTTTTATAGTTGCAATTATATATTTATATTTATTTTAGATATATTATTTATACTTTCACTTAATTTTATATTTACAAAACTACACATTATTTATATTAGTACAAATTTTAATTAACATTTATAAGTATGAATATAAGATTATATTTATATATATATTATAAATAATCTGCATTCAGGTTTTTTATTTACCTCATCTGTCGAAAACGTTAATATATCTGAGAATTTACGTATATAACTGATTAAATGTTAATAAGTATATATCAATATTTGTCAAAATTTTTATTTATGCAATTGAAAAAAGATAATTAGCTTTTTAAGATATTAAATAATGTTATTGTTATTTAAAATAGTTTTGAAATTAAAAAAATATTAATTCATTTTCGATATAATTTTAACAGACTGGAGAGTGTTTGAACGGGTGGGTATTTTGATAAATATTATTTTTACCTGGAATAATACAACCATTTATATGAATATCTAAATAGTGTTTTTTATTAAAACAGAACGATAAGATTTAAGACATTTAAGGCATATATATGACTTATGTTTGTGTATTATTATAAATTTTTGAGGAATTGAAGGAACTATTATTGAAATTTTTTAAAATAACATAATAACAATATTATTTTTAAAAATTAGAAAAATAAAAAGAATAATTAAATCTTTATTTTTCATATTATTAATATTAGAATTATATCTCCTGATGAATATGCAACCACACATTCCCTAGCTGCAAATTATTATATACCTACTATTTATCTAATATATTTCCTTCAATATTTTTTAAATTATCTGTATTTATAAATATTGTTATTATGTTAGCAAAATATTTGAAAAATGATCATTAATTCTATTTTTAATAGTTTTTATTTAATTTTATTTTATTTTTCCCTATATTTGATATATATACGATTATTACAATTTCCTTATAAATATTTGTCAAATTCATATAATTTTTATCTTTTGCTTAAAATATAATAAATTAAAATTTTAAATTGATTTCAATTCTTTATTTGAATAAATACGTATTTGTATACTTAAAAGATTCTACGAGTAAATTTTTCTCAATAATATAATAATTACTATTCTCTATTCTCTAAAAAAAAAATCAGTTACCAAGATTTAATATTATTTAAAATTATTTTTTAATTTATCAAATGGTCATAAAAATTTAATTTTTATTATTATTTTTGATAGTCGAATAGCGTATCTTATACTCTTCACGTATGAATGAACAAGCAATGAAATAAAAATACAATAAAAATAATTTAATTTCATTAAATATAAATTGCTAAATAAAAATGAAAATTGAAAATATTATTAATTAATTTGACATTATATATTTTTATATTAAGATATCTAAAGTTGTTGTATTCTGATGTTAAATTAATAGAAAAATTGATAATAAATAAATAAAGGGGAAAATGTCATTATATATATATTAATGCAAACTAGTTTTTTTTTTAAATTTTGAAATTTAATATGAAGTACCGGGACCCCGAGCCTCGGCTCGGTACTTAAGTTAAAAAAAATGATTCATTATTATTGGATTTGGCTGGTAATATTAATACCTGGGACACCGAGCTCTCGCTCTACCCTTTAAAAAATATTGATATACAATTCTTTAATTATTTATTACAATTATTAAATGTATTAAATAATATTTTATTGAAAAAATATTAAAAATTATAAAACTATCTAAAACTTAATTAATAAAAGAACAATGAATAAATAAATCACGAAAATAGATAAAAAAAATGCACGCGGCAAGTTTCGATCCTTCGAACTCGGGGAGTAAAAACAATTGTTCTAACCACTGGTCTAATATATTTTGAAAATATAAAAATAACATATTTTTACCATCTTTCGAAGACATTTATTTGTTTTGTTGTTTTTTTTTGAGAGAGATTAATAAATATATATATATTTTATTAAAAATAAATATTTTTAATTTTATTTCGAAATTAAATAATAAATTTTAAAATATTTTAAATAAAAAAAAAATATTAATACAATTTCAGTTAAAAAATAAAAATGGACGTCATGTGACGTCACCCATATATAATTTTAAATTAAGAAATAAATAATGAAAATGTACGTTTCCTGAGATGTGATCAATAAAACTCAATTTTTCTTTATAAATACTATATCTAGTGTGAATTTGAAAAAAATCGTTAGAGCGGTTTTTGAGAACCCATGGCTATATATATATATATATATATACAATTTTAGCTAGCATAATAAGATAAGATTGTAATCCTTTAGTCTTTATTATTATTATTATTATTATTATTGTTTGCGGATAGACCCGAAGGACCCTAAGCTCATTATTGATTTTTTCCCTTTATATCGATTTTTCAGACTTTTATTTTTTCCACTGTATTTATTTTGTTATTCAGTCGACCCTGTTATTCTATTCTGATGTTACATTCCTTTCACATAAATATTAATTAATATAAAAATATTTTATATTTTAAAAATATATAAAAATATAATATTCATCTTATGGAGTACAACAAAACCTACCTTCTATAATTATTTCAAATTTATAGGAAACATTATTATCATTTGGCGATCACTCAAATTAGAATGAAAAATTAATTCTTATTAAGGTAAATAATTAATTAAAATATATATAGTTATCAAAAATGAAAATCTATATAAAATGACCTTCATAATAAAAATATATTATAAATTTATATATTATTATTTTTCCATTATTATAATTAAAACAAAAAGTGATTTTATTTTCTCATGTTATGTGATGGATCTACTGTTGTCTTTTGTAGTGCAAAAACAAGATTATATTTTCATCCCCTCCCCCACAAAATAATGTCCAAAGTTAAACTTATATTTATTAAAATAAATAATTAAATAATTTTCTTTTATATAAACAAGTATTGTGATTATAAAGGTAAATTCAAAGGAGGAAACATTTTTGATTGATAATAAAAAAGAGAGAATCATAAAAACAAAGAGAGGTGCATCTTCTGGGTCAAACTTAATATACAACTATTTCAAGGATACGTTCATTCATGAGATGAAGATGACACTGTCACTTTCAATTCATTCTCAATCTTCTATTCCTGAGCCCACTCCCCTTCGGGGATTCCCTCTCCTCACTCACTCTCTCTCTCTCTCTCTTTGCTTCTCTCAAATACACTGTTTTATTTCGTTTTTACTTACCCAATCAACAATTCTTTTTCCTCTCCCCGAATCATTTTACTTGATTTAATCTCAATTTCCATCTATATAATTTAATTATCTATTTAAAAAAAAATAAAATAAAAATCGAGAATTTCAAAACAATTTTAAGCGTAATTTTCTTCTTTTCTCTTTTCCCTCGTCATTCACTCATCATATTCTTATTTATTCAAATGATTTATTTATTTGTTGAAATGTCATTGAATTTTTAAATCATCTTACATCTTGGAATGACATCATTGCCTATCCGGCCGAAATCATCTACTATTATCTATTAAAAAAAAAAACATAACAAAACCAAAAAAATGGATCATTTATGAATTTGTGTCAATGCCAATGTCTTATTTATCATCGTCCCCTCATCACTCTCATATCCTCCTTTCATATCTTCACTCATTTTTTTTTTTTTTTTTTTAATTTAATTTGTCATTTTTATTATGCTTAAGATTTTGAACATGATTCATAAAATTAAAAAAAATCAAATTATAATCAATCTAAAATCTATTTTTTTTTATATTGAGATTGATATATTTTGAAAATGAAATTAGAATTTCGCAATAATCTATTAGGTATAATTATAAACTCCTTCGCATATTTGCTCGACACCTGGACGACCTTCTTCGCTTAAAAAAATATTCTTGTTATAATTTTCCGAAGTCAAAATCGTTTTGAGGAAGAGAGTAATTGTAAATTATCATTAATAATATCTATAATAATGTTAATAAATAATTTTACTGTAGAATATTCCTGTTTTCTATCCTCAAATAAAATAATTATAATCCCCTCCTATTGTTAGATCATCATAGATCATCATAGATAAATCAAAAATATATGTAGAATAAATAGTATATTTGTATAGGGAAGTATTAATTATTTTAAAAGTTAAGAGAGAAATTATTATCTTTTAACTTCGTTTTCAAACAATGTTGACTTTCAGTTCCTTGTCAGGACCTTCTACACTCTACACAGTACTGTGATTTTGTTACTTTTCATTGAGATGATTATGGTGAGCTACATAAACAATATATACGAATATATATTCATTATAAGTCTTGTGGATTCAATATTTCATATCCAAGAGGTACACATATTATTTCTTGTTTTTCTTTACATTTTCTGTTTTAAATCATGTAAAATATAAATAATAAACATTTAACTAATCCACTTATAATTTTGGTATATATAATCTGCTGTGCAAAATTATCGCATCACTCTAATAATTTTATTAAAATATGAAATAAATAAACTTTGTATTACAAAATATTACAAAATAATTACAAAATAATAATAAAATACTCAAATAACAAAAATAAATTAAATTAAATGTTAACTTTTATTGAAATAAAATCATGTAAACTAATAAATTCTCTAAAGTTTATTTTAATTTTAAAAATAATACTTTTTCTTAAAAAAAAAAAATTTTCATTATCAATTACTTTAATTTTCATAAAATAATCACATATTGATTTCAATTAAATAAAAATGAATCGAAATTACCATTTATTGGGACATGACTCTGTTAGGATCATAGCATTATCTGAAGAAGGAAGGAGCCAAAGGGAAATTGCAAGACGCCTAGAAATTAATCAATTAACTGTATCCAGAGTTCTTCAAAGGTATAGAGAGACTGAAAATCATTCAAGAAGACCAGGTCAAGGCCGCCCAAGAAGTACAAATCAGTGGGATGACCGATTTATTCATCTTGCTGCTCTAAGAAATCGCTTTTTCTCAAGCAACCAGATGAGTGGCATATTGGAAAATGCTCGGAACACTAAAATTTCTGGTTCCACAGTAAGAAGACGTCTGCATGAATATGGCTTGAAATCAAGGAGACCAGCAACAGGCCCTCTTTTAACCAGGGCTCATTGAATTTCGAGACTGATATTTGCTCAACAACATGCAAATTGGACATAGGATGAATGGAGGCAAGTTTTGTATTCAGATGAGTCTAGGTTTGCCCTACACACTCCTGATGGAAGGGAAAGAGTATGGACAAGACCAGCAGAAAGATATGCAGAGTGCAACATATCATCAAGAGTAAGTTTTGGGGGAGGTTCTACCAGGGAATAGGGAGCGATAAATTTCGATCTTCGTACGGAACTTCACAGAGTAACTGGAGGTTCTGTGAATACTGACAGGTACATAAGAGAAATTCTAGAGCAATATGTAATGCCTTTTGCTTCTTTAATTGGAGAAAGATTTATTTTTTTACAAGATAATGCTCGTAAAACAATACTTGAAAGATGTCGGTATATCTGTTCTGTCAATTCCTGCAAGAAATCCTGACCTCAATACTATTTGTAACATTTATGGGACATAATGGGGAGACGTCTAAGAAGGCGAAGTCAACCCAATGGACACTTGGAGAATTAGAAAATTCATCAATTGAGGAATGGGCCAACATCTCCCAAGAAGAAATAAAAATTAAATCTTTCAATGCCAAAAAGAATCAAAGAAGTAATAAGAGAAAGAGGAGGAGTTACAAGTTTATTACTAAACTGTTTTTTGATCAAAACATTTAATAGAATTAATTAAATTTCATTTTTTTAATTTCCTTCTTTTTCACCAAATGTAAGTAATTTAAAGTTTTCCATTTTTTTATTTTTATTTATTAACAGATAAAGATACTATTATAAATTTGAGTATTTATTATTTTTCATTAAGTTTTATTAATTTAATATGAAATACACTACAAGTTTATTGGGTTTATTAGTAAAATTAATTGTGATGCGATAATTTTGTACAGCAGTTATATATTGAAAATAAAATGTTGCCGATTCCTGATTTAAACACTACCCACCATTGTAATTATGAATTTGAGTAGGTAACGTAAAAATGCATATTTTCGAAATCAATTCGCTTGTCTTTCAATTTACCGCTTTAGAATGATGACTTGTAAAATTTTAAAAAAATTATCATATCCTAGTATCAGATATTTTTCTGTAATTGAATGCTTGCTATGAGTCAACATATTTCAATATTCATATATAATCCTTCTTCTATATAGGTTTATTAAATCAAAATATTAATTGAAATAAATATCATACTTATATATTTTTCTATTATTCGATATATAATTTTAATAGATTATTAATTTTATGTATTTTATCACATTTAAAACTATACAAGTAATTAAATACTTTATATTAATAAATTGATAATAGTTAAATTAATATTTTATTTATACAACATTGGACAAAAAAACTTTTATTAATTAATAATAATAATAAAAATAATAATTATAAATCAGATATTTTCTTGTTTAAATAAAAATGCATTCAAAAGTGTGAGCTTCATGAAAATATGCTTAACTGGTGAATTGGATGGACATTTGTATAGCTATAGCTTAAGCACACTTCAAACCTTACATTTTTATATGTTTTATCTCTCGAAACCCTTAGCGGATCATTACTGAAATTCAGTAATTGATAAAACATATAATGAAATGATTAAAAAAATTATTTGTCATTTTAACAATTTCAGCAATATTTGAGTAACAAACTAAATATTTCTACTAATAAAAATTCTAAATCTAGTGTTTTTTAGTTTGTACTTTTATTCTGTAAATATGTAGTCATGTAACATGTTTAAAAATATTTTCTGAAACACCCTGTATATTATTTTAGTATATTAAATCATTATTAATATTTTTTTCTTATAATTTATTACTATTTCAATTTAAGATTCAAATTTTATATTAATTAATATTCATATTTTAAGATAAAATTTAACATAAAAATGTGAGAAATTGTAAGTAAATAATCTCCAATTAGTAAAATAATATCCAGTAATTGAAAGAGTAAATAAAATGAACTTATAATTTAAATTGGTCAATGTAATGGAATACTTGGCAATTCTTTGAATATTCTTCCTAGAAGAGTAAAACTTACCATCTCATCATGTTTAATTAATAATATTCTAGTAGGGAAACATCAATTGTATAGTCATATATTATATTTGATATATATATATATATACATGAGGTCTGTCCGGAAAGTATCGAGCCTACCTTTATATCTCCGCACTGGCGTTATTTTGGACCATCGGATTTTGAACCGTCGTTTTGTCATCGAATCGCTGTCCTTTGAGTGGTTTTTTGAGTTTTGGAAACAGCCAAAAGTCACAGGGGCTATGTCGGGACAGTACGGAGGTTGTCAAAACAATGTATTTCCAAAACTCAAAAAACAACTCAAAGGACAGCGATTCGATGACAAAACGACGGTTCAAAATAATGCGACGAGCGTACTCAAGACCATCCCTAAAAGCGAGTTCCAGGATTGTTTCAAGAAGTGGAAACATCGCTGGAACCGTGTTATGATTCAAGTGAGGATTACTTCGAAGGATGCCACCCCCCATTATTATTAATTAAATTATTAACGTTTATTTATTTGCATTTATACTTCCCAGGTACCACTTGAAATACGAATTGTATTAAAAGTTCTATCTATTATTTTTTTCTTTTTGGCTGCAGCAGCCACTTTCCTCGAAGCATCTCTATCTTGAGCAAACCATCGTGTCGTTGGTCTACCAACCAGTCGCTTCTCAATCGGTCTCCCCACAAAATGATGTTTTTTGTCATTCGTTTCACTCCCATCGAAACCTCCTCCTCTATTTTATAACACTAAATATGTTTGGAGATGCTTAGAGGTCATTCAATGCCTCTGAACAAGCCATTTCGAATCCCATATGCACAAAAATAAAAAGTGCTACTCCGAGAGGGCAGTCCTTCTATCCCAACATACATGCCTTATCTCTTTTCCATTTCCTTGACTTCCCCCTCCTCTCCTGTTTTGAGTCCTGCTGTGTTTCTGACCATTTTGGCCACTTGTTTACCTGCCTTTGAACTGAGCAAGTCCTTTTACCTCTTCTGAGCGGCGTTGAGCCTGCTTTCTCCTTCGTTTTCATTTGGTGGATTGATCAACGGCAAAGAGTGTTTGTTTGAAGAGTTTGTTAGAGAAAAGTGTTTGAGATCCTTTTCTCGAAGATACCACCATCATTCCCCGCAAGACCACGGCCATCTTAACATCGAGCTTAAACCCTATCTCTTTTCAGGTTATTTTCGAGAGAAAATAGCTTGTAATAATTCCAACGACAAGAATCTCTTTCTGAGAAATTCGAAGTTCGAGCTGGGATTATTACGTTAATGTATTAAACAGCCTCGTTATGCAGTTTCGGCCATTCTCAGGTGATGTCATCCTTCTTATGCCAATAATTTTTACAAAGAATCTTATTTTTCAATACTAATTTTAAACCTAACTACTAAAGTCATAGATCACGCTTCAAACTCAAATAATACAAAAGAAAAAATAATTGTTTATAGTATTAAAAGTAAAAATTCTCATTTCTAAAAATAATTATTTTTATTCCTTGAAATTTAATTTAAATTTGGAAATGAAAATTATTTTATTATTTACTTTTAATATTTAAAAAAAATATGTAATAATGTAAATGATAGAGAATACTCGATAATTATATATATTGTGTATGTCACACATATCAATAACATTTAATTAATTAAAAACAATAATTAATTTAATCTTTCTAAAATAAGAGTCATGAGAAATTATTAAATGTATATTTTCCATAATGATAATTGGGAGATTTATTTATATTTATTTAATTTGATTAATAATTTTAATTATTTTTCCTTACAACAAGAATTGATCTATAACATACCAATGTACTACGCATATATGAAGATATACCAATGTACATATATACAGAACAAGTTTATTATTCTCAGCCTTCAAACTTTTTCTCATCCTTTTCTTGATAGCTTTTGATGAAATCGAATCACACTAATTGTATTACATATAATTATAGAAAAATAAAATAAAATAACACGAAAGCAATAGAAATTAATCTAAATGATAGAAAATTATTACACACATTGGCAAATTGAAATGCAACAGTTGATTAATTGATTATAATAAGAAAAACACATTAAATAATTATTAATTTTTTTAATAGTTTATATTCGATTACAATAATAAAATAATTTTACAAAAATAAAAAAATTGAATTAATATTCTATCCCTTTATTTATAATTATTTTATTATTATTTTTATGAAATAACATATTGATAATTATACTTTGTAACCTTCGAAACAATTTAGGTAATAATTTATTATTAAATAAAATTTAATAAATTAATAATATAAATTTATATTATTATGTAATAAAAGAAAAATTTCTGGCTAGAAGATTAAATTTAATATTAAACTATAAAGTTTATGAAATTGTTGAGATTTTGGTATTTATTAATATTTTATGATTTCAAAAATACATATCTGAGAGAAGTTGATTGAATAAATTTAAAAAATCCCAAAAGTAAGGTTACTATGTAGTTGTAAATTTGAATCAATGCATATACTATAAGCAACTAGTGTCAACTTTTTTTACTATGTCGTAAGAGATAGTATTGCGATCACGAAAATTTTCGATGTTGAGATTTTGATGTTTTTATACCTTTTGAAGGTTCCTGAATCATTTTCACTAAGGTTGAGAAAAATGTCTGTGTGTGTGTGTATGTATGTAGACAAGATTACGCAAAAACAGTTTGAGCTAGAATGATGAAATTTGGTACATGGACATTATTCAAAATTCATAGTTTTCTATCAACTTTTGAGAAATGTAGCTCAACCGGAAGAGGGTCATTACCTACAACGTTTTGATTTTTTTCATCAAAAGTGACCGTAAAAATAAAAATATTTGTTTGATAATTTTTCACATGATTAATAATTGTATAAAACTGCTATATATAGAATTTCAGCTTGATTGAATTGCTGAAAGTACCAGAATTAATTTTTTAATACTGGAAATCTCACGCGCCAACACGTGCCATGGTGCCATCAATAAAAAGCCAAACATGCGCTGGTTTAATATTTATTATTTATAATTTATAATTAATTAAATTTAATTTAAATATAATATATTATGTTATTTAATCCAATTCAAATTGCGAGATAGTCGAGTGGAGACACTCCAGCTTATTTTATTTAATAATTTAAAAACAAAATTTTTGTTTAGATGATACATTGATTTTATTTAATTAAGTCATATATATATATATATATATATATATATATATATATATATATATAATTTTGAGTTTAAAACGTTCCTCGTCTTCCGACAGCCAAACGCCACTGATCGCAGATGAAACATTCTTCCTCCTCTACATTTCTGACCCCATAAGCGCTTTGTTTATTCCCCCTCTTCAGCTGGCTCTTGGTCTCAATCTTCTCCTTCTGCCGGGAGGTTGCTATTTTAATACCTTTTTAGAGATCCAGTGGTCTGGTATCATTTGCATATATCCAAACCACAAGAGTTGTTTCTGTGTAATTTAGAACTTCCATTATTTCTTATATCCTATTGTTCGGTATTTTGTTCAATCGCAATTTTCTTACCGCTCGCCTCCAGAAATCCATTTCTGTTATTTTGAGCCACTTTTCTGATTGAGGTTTTTAATTGCCTTTACAAACTCCACATTTATTTGGGTTTTCTCTAGTGCTTGCTAAGTTTCTGTATGGGTACACTACCATACGCTCTTTTTAGATCGACGAAGAGTAAGTGGGCTTCTTGACACTTGTGTTAGTGCAAATATTGTGCTTCCCAAACTCCTTCTCTATTTGGATCTTAAGAATTATCTCATTTTCTTCTGTCCCCTTTTTTCTTGTAAATAACAGATAGATAAGATGTCTTCCATTATCGAGGTATTTTGACTCCATTAATTAATTTTTGGAAAAGAATTAAGAGGCGTGGGAAAAGTAATGTTGTTCCATTTTTAATAAGTTCTGCTGGGATATCCCCTTGTCCTGATACCCTCCCAGCTTTCAGTTTCCATTGATTTCTTCAAATTTTAGTCTGATTTGAGATCCAAAATCTGCAACTGGATTACCTTATGGGTCTTGATGAACTGATTTTGGAAAGATATTTGTAGTAATCCTCCCAGTCAGTTATTTAAGATATTAATTTGCTAAATATTTTAAATGAATATATAAATATAATGCAAAGCTCTAAAAAATTAATAATCACTATATTTCATTCTTTGATTTAAAAATTGATTTATTTATCATTATTATATTTTTTTACAGAAGGAACTCTAATTAAATGTTTATTTTTTAACTGGTGTTAATCTGAATGAAAAAAGAATATTATTTAAAAATTTTTAATATAAATTTATTATTTTTTTTACTATTTAAAAATATAATTTATAAAACTAATGAATAAATATTAATTTTCCATTAATAGTATAATAATCCGATTCCATTAATGATATATCAATTTTTTACCGACCGACGATAGTAAGGGAGGTATTGTTTTCACACCAAATTTCACATGTGGAGATTTTTACATATCTCCACGAATCATGCATTTTCTAAACAGAAAAAAGTATTTTTAGCATGATGTCTGTCCGTCCGTCCGTATAGATGTGTACAGCCTGAACGGCTCAACCGATTTTGATGAAATTTGGTATATTTACTTAATGCATCACTGGGATGAATTGATCAACTTTTGGTGCAAATCCGGAAACCGGAAGTGGTAGTATTAGCGATCGACGATAGGAAGGGAAGGGTTATTTTCACACCAAATTTCACATGAGGAGATTTTTTTATATATCACCACGAATCATACACTTTGTATTGGTTTTATCCTCGGGAAAATCATATTTATTAGTTTTTTCTTGATTTAAAATTATATGACGTCATCCAGCCATTCATGATGTCACAGTCTGGTCTTACATATATATTATTATAAATAAAATAAAATTAAAAATATTTATGTTATATCCCTATTTGTTTTTTATTACATTAATAGATATAGTAAAATTATTTGAAATTGTTTCTGTAGCTGGAAATTAATCTACTTCAAACCGTCAGTCGGTTCGGACCTGGCCACAGGTCAACTTATTTAAAATTTAATTTTGTTTAATGTTTCTTCAAAAAATAGTATTCTTTATTATTTACTAAATATTTATGTATAAATAAATAATAATATTTTTTTTAATTTGTAGAAAATTTTTTGATATTATTTCGCTAATTTTCCTTTATTCCCAATCTAATGTTTCAATGGCTTTATAGAAAAGAACAACAGTCTTGGTAAATGTTAATTAATCCGCCCAATAAAATAAAATAAATTTCTTTCTAATGTCAATTTTTTTGAACTTTTTGCGAGATGGGTTGGGGGATGGAGGAGACGTGTTTCCCACCTGGGAGTCTCGCTAAAGGAGCCCACGTGTTCCAAGACGCTTATAGAAATCGGATCTCGGTGCTGATGTAAACGCGAGGTCATTTCGTGATGGGAGGATGATGAGGCGGTCACTTCACTCTTTCGAGTGGCGGGCCTTGAGACACTTCTTCTTGTGGGATGGATGCTTGCTCGCTTTTCACCCCGGCACTCCGAGGCCGTTTTCATTTCGATAATTGCATGAGTAATTAGATTGAAGTACAAGAAAAAAATAAAATTAAAAAAAAAAATAAAAAATAAAAATAAGGAATCCGGAAAATTCTATCATTGCATATGAAATGGAGTGCGATGAGTAAACGGTAAAAAATGAATCTTTAATTACAAAATACTATTCACTATTTGAGAGGTTGATTTAATAATAATTACGATTGGATAATTACTGTTTTATAGTGAGAAGGAGAGTAGAAATATTAATAACACCTCTTCTTTTGTCAATGAATCGTCAACATTGAAGGTTGTTATTCCTATATTATTTCATAGACCTTTTCATTAAAAAGATACATTATCTGAGTATATTACTAATTAATAAAATAGAATACAATTAATATAATTTTCCATTAGCTACATTAGAATACAAATATATGGTAAAAAAAAGTCGTATAATTAAAAACAACTTTTCCAACAATCTAATTTTATTTATTCTCGATCTATCATCAGTTAATTATTATATTAATTAGGCAATTTTCTAATTGCCTTATGGAAATAATATTAATAATTGATTTATAAGAATTTCAATTAATTTATATGACTAGAAGAGTGGTCGTTTTAAGACTATAGTTGTAATTGTGTTAATCTTCTATATATATAAAAAAAGGTTTTTGTCTGCACATTGCTCAGAATTTAAAAATTTTTGCAGACCTTTCATGATCTTTGGAAGCCAAAAGTGAGTTTAGAATTTTTTATATTTGTCTTTTTGACATCTTTTGACGTTAATTATATCACAGTATTCTTACATATCTCTATGAATGTTTTATGTAATATACTGATTGAAACAAAATGGATGAAAACCTTTTACTACTGTCAAGCAAATACTATGTACCACTCGGGGGTACAGGGGGCGGAGCCCCCGTCTAGGTGTGAAGAGCGCCGAAGGCGCTCTGAGCAGCTAGTTATATAATAATAATAGATTATCCGGCGTTTTTATTGGAGCGTTTTTCATCAATGAAAAGTAGGGTTTCGTTTATTATTTTTGCATGAAAATAATCTTCTCTATTGTTTTAGAAAAATGTGTGTCAAAAACCATAGTTGTTTTCGCCTTTTCGTCCTATGCTCTACCACTTAGGGAAAGGATAGAAAGCAGAACAGTCATTTCTCGATCTCAACAAACTTTTTGGCAAAGGAGTGGTTTGCTTGTTTGAAATCAGATGATACCAGCTTGAAGGATAAGCCAGGATGAGGTTGACCATCGAATTTCGACGATCAGGTTATGTGGTATGTGTGGTGGGAAGAGAAATCATTCATTAAAAAGTTCATTGAGATCGCGAAATGACTGTACTGCTTTCCATCTTTTTTGAAGTTGTAGAGCATAATATGGCAAATATGACTATTATATGACTTTTCGACATGCATTTTTTCCCAAACAATAGTAAAGATTATTTTCATAAAAAAAAAAATAAACGAAACCCTACTTTTAGCTGATGAAAAATGCTCCAATAAAAACACCGGATAATTATGCATCAAACAAATAAAATGACTTCACGATCCCCTATAAAATAAGTTGACCTGTGGCCAGGTCCGAACAGACCGACAGTTTGAAGTAAATTAATTTCCAGCTACAGAAACAATTTCAAATAATTTTAATAGATATATTAATGTAATAAAAAAACAGATATGGATATAACATAAATATTTTTAATTTTATTAATTTAATTTTATTTTATTTATTTTATTTTATTTATAAGACCAGGCTGTGACGTCATGAATGGCTGGATGACGTCATATAATTTTAAATTAAGAAAAAACTAATAAAGATGATTTTTCTCGAGGATAAAACCAATGCAAAGTGCATGATTCGTGGGGATATGTAAAAATTCTCCTCATGTGAAAATAACCCTTCCCTTCCTATCGTCGATCGGTAATACTACCACTTCCGGTTTCCGGATTTGCACCAAAAGTTGATCAATTCATCATACTGATGCATTAAGTAAATATACCAAATTTCATCTAAATCCGTTGAGCCGTTCAAGCTGTACACATCTATACGGACGGACGGACGGACAGACATCATGCTAAAAATACTTTTTTCTGTTAAGAAAATGCATGATTCGTGGAGATATGTAAAAATCTCCACATGTGAAATTTGGTGTGAAAACAATACCTCCCTTACTATCGTCGTTCGGTAAAAATATTCATTTATATCCCTTAATAATATATATAACTTATATGCTATGTTATTTACAGGATGACTAGAGATAAAAGAAATATAATGAATTTATTCAAGTAATTGTAAGCATAAAATTTATCATTGAAGAATCATTACTGGAATTTATCGTTTTGCTTAAAAATGACAGCCTTTAGATTTTAAATGAAGTCCTATGCGAAGACATTCTTTAAAAGAATTCGTGATCTGTTTATTGTGAAAAAATAAGTTCTGATAATCTCGTATAATGAAACATCTCACTATATTTTCATCTTAAAGGGCGGTGATGAGCTGCATTAAGAATTGTCTCCATAGTAACTGTAATTCTGTCTTTTCATGGACCTCATCTGACATCATCAAAAACACATAATTAAAAAAAAAAATAGTAAATTCCTTAAATAATAAGTTTTAAGGTTTGAATTATTATGAATAAAATATATTTTCTTTATCACTATTCGTTTGATTGGATTGATAAAAAGAATCCGTTTTTTTTTTAAAAAAAACTGAAATAAATAAATTTAGAAACTATTTTGGTTTTTCATTATTAATGCTAAAATATATTAGTCCTTGATTCATAGAATTTTTCATTGTAATCTTCTAATTCGAATTTTTGACTGTTTTTTTTTTTACTTAAAGACAAAATAATTTCTTAAACGAAATAATTTTAATTTAAAAAATATATAATTAAAAAAAATCAATATATATAAAATATTATTTGAAATTTATTTATTCATATTGATTAATATCACTATTTTTTTATTCACAAACTACAGATATTAAATTTCCCTTATGAAGAAATCTTCCACCTACTGGAGAAGATTATTCAAAAATTATTTTAATAAAAGAAATATACAGTATTTCAATATTGCAAAATTCATCTGAAATATTTCACTTTGCTTAACAGATTTATAAATTTAATGAATAAATCTGAACATTGCATTTATATTCGAATGTTATTTTTTTTTTTATGAATATTTGAACGTCAAGGTTACTTTCCCTGCACAATGACCGTTTTGTGTCATGACAGTTTGAATGTATGTTATGTCTTCAAAAATATATATGTATATATGATTAATATTATATCTGAACAGAAGAAGAACTGTGTAAAATTCATTTGATATATCTTTCGTAAATCAACTTTTCTTTATTCGATTAATAAATATACCCACCTATTTTTAGTGGTGACAAGAAACAAATTTCATAATCTAATATCATACACATTGTATACCTAAATTATATATATTTAATAAGATTGTATGTAATAATATTAGAGATGTCAAAGAAAAAAAAACAAATTATGTACATAAAAGATAATTAGTAAGAAATAGAAATACACTTTGTCTTAAAACTCATAGGAATTTAAGGTCGAAGGTTTTTGTACCTCACCAAGTTCACTTTTGTTCGATTTAGGATTATAATTATTTTCTAATCTATGCGAAAGGTGATTAAAATGAGCGTCAAAGTCAATAAAATTTAAACAAATCATAACTTAGAATAGTGATACTCAAAGTGTGGTCCGAGAATCGGTGCTTTTCGGGAAATTCTAGCCGGTCCGCGATATGATGATGATTAATGATTATATTTTAAAATTTTAGAATAGTTGCAAAGATAAACTTTATACCGTATGTGTAGCATTGTCATCAATCCAACCGAGATTGGATAAATTAAATAAAAATGGTGCAGAGATAATTGTTACATAATTATTTCGTTAGCAGATACTTTCCTCATTGTTTATTTGTAATATATTTAAAATCATTCCTCTTAAATTTAATAATGGTAAACTGTAGCCTAAACCTCACAATATGATAGACAGAATTCTTAATAAATAAAAAAAAATCTGGAGTGTCTCCATTCGACTATCTCGCAATTTGAATTGGATTAAATAACATAATATATTATATTTAAATTAAATTTAATTAATTATATATTATAAATTAAAATTAATAGATAATATTTATTAAGCCAGCGCATGTTTGCAGGGCCGTCCTAAGATTTTCGGCGCCCGTGGGCTCCTAAAATTTTGCGCCCCTTTTCATAAGAAATTACACAGAATGGTTAGTAAAAATATATAAACTAATAAAAAATGCCGCGCCCAGAAGGCTTGCGCCCTAGGGCTATAGCCCAATTAGCCCTGTGGTTAGGGCGGCCCTGCATGTTTGGCTCTTTGTTGATGGCACCAAGTCAGGTGTTGGCGCGTGAGATTTGCAGTGTTAAAAAATGAATTCTGGTACTTACAGCAATTAAATCAAGCTGAAATTCTATATATAGCAGTTTTATACAATTATTAATCATGTGAAAAATTATCAAACATATATCTTTATTTTTACGGTCACTTTAGAAGAAAAATAATCAAATCGTTGTAGGTATGATCCTCTTCCGGTTGAGCTACATTTCTCAAAAGTTGTTAGAAAACTACGAATTTTGAATAATGCCCATGTACCAAATTTCATGATTCTAGCTCAAACCGTTTTTGCGTAATATTGGTTACATACATACACACACACAGACATTTTTCTCAACCTTAGTGAAAATGATTCAGGAACCTTCAAAACATAAAAACATCAAAATCTCAACACCGAAAATTTTCGTGATTACAATACTATCTCTGGCGAGATAGTAATAAAAAAGTTTATTTAAAATATACTAGTATTTATTTATCTTTGCTATTTATATGAATTATTTTAATACCGATTTGCCATATATTTTAAATTCAATAATAATACATTATTCGTATAGTTTAAAGGCAGTTGTTTTTTTTAAATCTAGAAAAAAATTTTTTTTGGTTTATACCAGAGGTTCCCAAACTTTTTTGGTATACGGATCCCATAATACATCGGATTTTTACAGCGGCTCCCTTAACAAAATGTTGAAAAGCTTGGTCCATAATGTTGTAACATTATGTTTCACTATATATGTATATTATTATCAGATTTATCCGGGATATAATCACGTATTTTTGTGAGATTGTTTTCTCGACGTTTCGGTACCCATTTTGGTGCTATTTTCAAGAGGTTATTTAAGAGGGAATATTTTGGGAATTCTGGGTCTTAGTGTGACCAAGAGTCGATATCGGGATTTTGGGTTGATAGGTTGGGTGGTTTTGTACTCACTGCATTACTGTGAAGCTCCGAAGGATCCAGGGAACTGAAACTGACACACGTCTGCACTTATAAATTATAATAAGAGAAAAATCAAAATTTTGTTAACCTTGCTCATTTAAAATTATTTTTATTATAGGCACATTTTTTATTTTAATTTTGATTACTTACATATACTTGAATTAGAAATTCAGGCCCCGTTTTTCAAAGAGACTTAAACTTTGATATACACATTTTCAAAATTAATAAAATAATTTTCTTTACCCTATCAAAGAAATCAATAACATGTTCTAAATACCAAAAATTAACAATTAATTTTATAAAAAGAATATTTTAATTTTTTTTTTTTCACAATAAATTCGATTATTTGTAAACAGTTCATTAATGATAGTAATTGAATATTTTTTTTTTAATTTCAATAATTCGAAATCTTCTTTAAAAGCCTATTATTATAATTATGTCAAAATTACAGTAATAAATTAAGAAGAGAATATTTGAAACCAATAATTAAAACAACTTTTCACTTCCATTGATTTACGAAAATATATTTGATGCGAGTTTAAAAAAAAAAAAAATTGAATACCATCTGGCTAATTATTAATCGATATTTTAATAAATATAATAATATACTATTTTGTTAAAAATAATCTATGATGAAGTGATTGATCTATAAAATTAAATAATATATGAGAAACATTTAAGATATATAAATAAAGATATATATATATATATAAAATTTTCCTTATAAAAATTATCATAAATAAATATAGTAATAAAATGTTTATTGGATATAATATATGAGAATCGTAGGTCTTGTTTTTTTTCTAAATGGATTTCCTAATGAGATCGTCAAGAAACATTACCGGAGGGCAAACAAGTCAACGGGAATTTTTCATCAGCGAGCGATTTAGGCAATCCATTCAGATATCTTTAGTTTTTGGGTCATCTTCAATAAACTCATCATAATCCACCAACATAGTGACTAACAAACAATAAGTATATTAAATAGTTATGATTTATATAATAAAAGTAAAACCATATTGACGGCATATACTTTTTCCTAAACGTCTTATATGTGAAGGACTATTGAAACTTTTTTCCTTTAATGTGTCATTCTAAATAAGGGTGCGTCTTATATACCGTCAAATACGGTAAATTAAAATTATAAAAAAAATATTGTATGACTAATAATATTTTTTTCAATTTTTACCGACCGACGATAGTAAGGGAGATATTGTTTTCACACCAAATTTCACATGTGGAGATTTTTATATATCTCGACGAATCATGCATTTTCTTAACAGATTTTTATCATTATGTCGGTCCGTCCGTCCGTATAGATGTGTACAGCTCAACGGATTTTGATGAAATTTGGTATATTTACTTAATGCATCAGTATGATGAATTGATCAACTTTTGGTGCAAATCCGGAAATCGGAAGTGGCGATCGACGATAGCAAGGGAAGGGTTATTTTCACACCAAATTTCACAGGAGGTGATTTTTTACATATCACCACGAATCATGCACTTTGTATTGGTTTTTGGTTCCTCGAGAAAAATCAACTTTATTAGATTTTTCTTAATTTAAATTATATGACGTCATCCAGCCATTCATGACGTCACAGCCTGGTCTTACATATATATTATAAATAAAATAAAATTCAAAATATTTATGTTCTATCCATATCTGTTTTTTATTACATTGCTAGATATATTAAAATTAGTTGAAATTGTTTCTGTAGCTGGAAATTAATTTACTTCAAACCGTCGGTCGGTTCGGACATGGCCACAGGTCAACTTATTAGGAATATAATTATATTTGAAGAAGGGTAAAACTGGCACCCGAAAAATCGTCCTTAAAAGAAAAACAAATGTAAGTATATTGATTAAATTTCCACTCTTCCTACTCCCTTTCAATTTTGTCTAAGAAATTATTAATTTTTCATTGTTCATTATTTTTTATTAAAAATCAAAAAAGGTATATTATTAAAATTAATATTAAAATATATTGAAAAGTAGTAAGAATTTAATTTTAATAACATAATTTTGTTTGTTTAAAAAAAAAATTAAATATTTGTGATTTTCATTAAAGAGAGTAATTGAAAATAGTTTTAAAAATATTTTAACTTGAGTTTAATTTCTATTATACATTTAATCTTATAGTGTTAAATTGATTCATTTGTTAAAAGCTAATTTTTACACTGAATTTATTTAATTGTTTGTGAGTGATAATGAGACATTGATCATTTTTCAATAGAATATTTTACAGAAAAGACCATCCATTTTCAATATTTTAAGTTTAAATATGGCATTTGACTTATAATTTGAAAATGTACTTAAATATTTATTTCCATGTCTATGGATTTGCCAGATAAAGTGTTTTCAAGAAAGTTTGGAAGATTCCTTAAAGGGATTTTTAGTAATATAAGAATAGAGAATATAATCAATAATTAAAATCATTAACCTTCCTTTTCGATCTGTTATAATATTTTACTTAAACGCACACACAAGCATTACCAAATATATGTGTGATAATTAACACTACAATACAATACTGAAATCAACATTATTCTTTTTAATTTGTCCAATTAATAATTATTTTTTATCAACTTTAATTATTAAGAATTTAGACCCAAGGAAAAATACATACAAATCTATTTTTTTTTTGTACATATTTCGTTTTCTAGTTATATTACAACAAATTTTAATAACATTTTAATTTAAAATTAAACCAATTTATTTTTAAATTCAGGCATCCCGTTAACTGGTGCTACAATAGAAACAAGTTAACCAATTAAAGTCTGATGATTAAAATTATAATGAATGATGATTGATGATGTAAGCAAAGGCCAAGAGATAATGGATGGTATATTAGAAGTCAATCTCATTAGAACTTACCATATTAGGACTAAATTTTATATCCATTTATGTTTTAATTTCTGTTATTGATTTATAAAAAATAAACACTAGAACAATAATTTATTTTAAATAATTTGATAAGTACTGCAAAATAATTTTCAAAATTACTTATTTTATCGTTTCGAGTATATATATATATATTTTATTGATTTACAAGAAAATTGAACCAGTCATAAGACCGTTTTACAATACGAGCTCTCAGTAGCGCTTTGTAGATAGCCGCGAAATTTAAAAATCAAAAAGGCGGAAGGGAGATATTTGACAACCTATTATTTTATTTCATAAAGTAAAAATATATTTATAAATAAAATGCCTTTTTATTACTTTTTGTTAATTTTTCTCAGTATATATGTTTTATAAAAATTAAGAATTTAAATTACTTTCTTTTCTTATTATAATATATTTCTTTTAAAAATTATTTGATATTTGTTAATATAAGTAAAATTTGTTAATGTTTAAATACTATTTTGCTAACATAAGCTAATAAAAGAGACTATTTATCTATAATAAGTTGACCTGTGGCCAGGTCCGAACCGACCGACGGTTTGAAGTAAATTAATTTCCAGCTACAGAAACAATTTCAAATAATTTTAATATATGTATCTATTAATGTAATAAAAAACAGATATGGATACACAAATAATAAATATAAACATTTTTAATTTTATTTTATTTATAATATATATGCAAGACCAGGCTGTGACGTCATATAATTTTAAATCAAGAAAAAACTAATAAATATGATTTTCCCGAGGATAAAACTAATACAAAGTGCATGATTCGTGATGATATATAAAAAAATCTCCTCATGTGAAATTTGGTGTGAAAATAACCCTTTCCTTCCTATCGTCGATCGCTAATACTACCACTTCCGGTTTCCGGAATTGCACCAAAAGTTGATCAATTCATCCCACTGATGCATTAAGTAAATATACCAAATTTCATCAAAATCGTTGAGCCGTTCAGGCTGTACACATCTATACGGACGGACAGACGGACAGACATCATGCTAAAAATACTTTTTTCTGTTAAGAAAATGCATGATTCGTGGAGATATGTAAAAATCTCCACATGTGAGATTTGGTGTGAAAAAAATACCTCCCTTACTATCGTCGGTCGGTAAAAATACAATATTTTTTGGAAAGTTTTTGAAAAAATGGCATTTTTTAAAAAGGCATCTTTTTAACAAAAAAACTTACCTTTTTAACTAGTCAATATGTTAGAAATATGTTGATATGTTTAACATTAATCGTAAAGAAAAACTATAATTTCTATTATTTATAGAATATCATAAAAACACTTTATATCTTTTAATTATATAATTTTATACTGAAAATAATTAATCATTAACGAATCAATTAATAAATTTATATTTTATCTTTCATCATTATAATTTTGATAATATTTTTTAGTATTGAACTCTACCTCTAGATCTTCTCTCTTCCATAATATAATAATATAAGATACACAAATAAATATTTTTTTTTTACCTTGAACTTGAATCAAATTTTATAGAATAATAGAATCATTAACCTAAAATATAATTGCAGATCTAAAATGATATTTTGTAATTTACATGTAATTTTTCATTATGCCATAAATTTAATTATTATTTAACTAATTTATACTTTTTAAAGTTTAAAAATTTGTAATATTTTCCAATTTTTATATAATAATACTTCCAATTTCAATGAATTGAAATGCTGAATGTGACACAATTTAATTTTTATTTTTATCTAAATTATCTTTTCTGACAAACAAGGTGGAAATTCTATGACCGAGATAGAAATACTTCACGAAAGCAGCCCTGTTCAAGTGAGTCATGATGGCCGAAACTCCAAAAATCCTAACTAATCAATATTAAAAAATCTTTCATATGCTCCATGCACTCGCCAGTGTGCCATTTTATGACTAACAATTTTCTTATCAATTGCGAATTCTAAAATTAAGGGAGTCCTATATCCAAAAATGGAAAGAATAAGAAAAATAGGCTTTAAACATTTATTTTTCTTCTTTTATTGTATATGTACTGAAGGTAGAAGAATTTAGCAATAATAATTTCATTATACTTCAATGAACAATGATGAGGAGGTAATTGATGGGTAATTAATTGATGGCTGGGTTACCTCTAGAAAAGAAGAATGAGTGGTGAAGTTACTCTTAACCTGATAAATAATTTAGTACTTTATCATTTATTCCTTGTTAAATTAAATAAGTATATAAATCTGGTTAATTAAAAATAATACATACATATTTTTACCGACCGACGATAGTAAGGGAGGTATTGTTTTCACACCAAATTTCACATGTGGAGATTTTTACATATCTCCACGAATCATGCATTTTCTTAACAGAAAAAAGTATTTTTAGCATGATGTCTGTCCGTCCGTCCGTCCGTCCGTCCGTCTGTCCGTCCGTCCGTCCGTCTGTCCGTCCGTCCGTCCGTCCGTATAGATGTGTACAGCCTGAACGGCTCAACCGATTTTGATGAAATTTGGTATATTTACTTAATGCATCAGTGGGATGAATTGATCAACTTTTGGTGCAAATCCGGAAACCGGAAGTGGTAGTATTAGCGATCGACGATAGGAAGGGAAGGGTTATTTTCACACCAAATTTCACATGAGGAGATTTTTTTATATATCACCACGAATGTATTGGTTTTATCCTCGGGAAAAATCATCTTCATTATGTTTTTCTTAATTTAAAATTATATGACGTCACCCAGTCCTTCATGACGTCACAGCCTCGGGTAACGCCGGGCAACGCCGGCTATTTCAGCTATATATTATAAATAAAATAAAATTAAAAATATTTATGTTATATTTATATATGTTTTTTATTACATTAATAGATATATTAAAATTATTTGAAATTGTTTCTGTAGCTGGAAATTAATTTACTTCAAACCGTCGGTCGGTTCGGACCTGGCCACAGGTCAACTTATTATATATTTAATTTAATATATGCTATATAAATATATATATATAAATTCAAATCAATAATTTTGTTTTTTATAGTAAAAACACACATTTTTGTTTAAATAATTCCTACTAAATATTTGCAGTAATATTTATAATCAAAAGTGAAACATGATTATTATAAAAAAAATTAAAAATTAGAAAAATGTTATAAAAGGACAATGCGAATGATGAATTATAATTGTAAAATAATTGTAAAATACGGGTTAAATAATTAATAGTTCTTTGATTGATTTACGTGTTTGAATTAAGCATAGAATTTGCATGTTTCGATCGCCTCTGACATGCGCTTACTGTTGGTTGAATGTTTCACATTGGAACTGAGTGATCGAGAAAAGAGAAAGGAAATGAAGAATGAAAGAAGCATATTTTATGAAATATGTATTTACGATCGATAGCGTAATTAATTACAGAAAAATGTAGTTTTATAATAATCATTATCAAAATGAATTAATAAAATTAAATAAATTTCTTTCTCCATTTTTAAAAGGAAGATTTTATAATTTTAAATTAAATTTTAATGTATAAAAGAGGACGTTTGAGCAGTAAATTTATACATTTTAAATATATATATATATATATATTTATATATCTCATTAATTCAACATTAAAGATATTTAGTTAATAAAGATTAAATATATCTCACATGATTTTAGTAAAGAAGATTATTTATAAAATAAATACATTGAAATAAATATTTAATATAAAATTACCTTTTTTCAAACACTATTTGGAGTTTATTAACTACTTAGCAATTCAAATTTAATTTCTAATTGGAATTTATATATATATTTTTAATCAATCAATGTTAATAATAAATTTGTTTATTATTTATTCTATCTCCACTAACTAAATGTTTATAAATGTATTTATTGTAATAGTATTGGGAATTTTTTGAATTAATATTTTTATATTTATTGTCGGATGGGTGTGTACAGCAGCAAGCAGTGTAGAAGAAATAATTTTTAAAAGAAAAAACAAAATTAAAAGATTTTGTAAACGCGTGGTGTGGAGATATGTACAAATCTCCACATGTGAAATTTGGTGTGAAAACAATACCTCCCTTACTATCGTCGGTCGGTAAAAATTGAATAATATTGGGTTTATTCACAGATGATATTATTATTTATGTAAACCGAGACATTTTTATCTCCCGGAGAATTTTTGAGGGGACACTGGGACAGAATACACATAAGAATAAGCAAAATGATCGTATGTCCTATTTGTAAGTCAGCTAAAGAATAAGAATATTTGATCTATCAAAATTAAAAAATTTTTAGGAGATCTAATTTTATTTATTTATTTAAAATAAGTTGTACCACATGTTTATAATTAACAAAAATTATACATTAAGTTAATTTTTTAAATAAGCTTAACTATATTTTATTTCTTTCCAAATATGATTTATCAGTACAATGATAAGAAAAAAATTTGATAATTAATTAATATTAAATTATTCTTGAGTATAGATATATTCGATTACAATATATTTATATTCATATGAAATAATTTCCATAATAAAGAAAAAATAAAATATTTTTATATTTGGTAAGTTAAAAAGAAATAATCATGAAAAAGAGTTATATTTTGACAATAGATGTGATTTTTTTTGTGATGTTTGCATTTTAATTTTAAATTGAGAAATTATAATAATAATTAATTCTACCTAAATAGAAAAATATTTAAAATATATCAAAGTTTAAATTATGAAATTGTATATTTCAAAATGAAAATAAAAAGTTAAAGAAAATAATCGCGATATTCAATTATTTTTTTATTATTAATTAAATTAAAAAAAAACAATTGAATATTTAATAGGGCCTCCTCCTTTCCCCATAAATTAGCCCTTCCAAGCCTCGCCTTCCGAAATGGAGAAAAAGTAATAATAAAGAAAGTTTGCCTTAAAAAAAAGATTAAAAAAAAAAATAAGGCGTTTGGTCTGTAGGCTCTTTGAATCAGCTGAGAGTGCATTTGATTTTTTGGATTTCGAAATGAAATCGCGACATTCGGGGCGGAAATTCTAAATGGCAAAAATTTAAAGGAATTCCCCTTTTGCGATATGTAGACACATTGTAGTATTTTGTGAACTATCAATGGATCACACCTGTTTGGTAAAGACTGATGATGTCAGCAATTAAACTTATGATCCTGAATTTATGATTATCATTTAATTTTTTTTTTTTAAATTTATTTTTGACTTAAAAATTGAATAACTTGTTCTTTTTAGTAACAACATAGCTGTTTTGCATACATACAATACTGTTTTTAGTTCCTGAACTTGTCATACATTTAATTTACATTACATATTTTTAAGCTTAGAGTGCTTATATTTTTTCTTTAATAATTTTGCATAAATAAATACACATTATATCTGTGATTTAATAAAATAAACCTGGATACATATTTTTAAAAAATCCTTATTTTTCTCTAATTTTAATAGGTTTTACAGATAAGGAACCAATCACCAATTTTTGCATAAGATCTATTTCTTTTTTTACACGGTTTTTTACGCGGTTTTTTCTGGAACCAATTACCGTGTAAAAACAGAATTAGTGGTATATACTTACAGGGAATTGAAGAAATATACATACAAATTTTTTGGCGATATATCCGAGAGTGCTAAAGAAATTGCTGTTAAGTTATGATTAATAAATTATAACAATTTTTACTATCTCGTAAGAACGCAAAAACGGTTTGAGCTAGAATGATGAAATTTGGTACATGGACATTATTCAAAATTCATAGTTTTCTATCAACTTTTGAGAAATGTAGCTCAACCGGAAGAGAGTCATTACCTACAACGTTTTGATTTTATTCATCAAAAGTGACCGTAAAAATAAAGATATATGCTTGATAATTTTTCACATGATTAAAAATTGTATAAAACTGCTATATATAGAATTTCAGCTTGATTGTAAGTACCAGAATTAATTTTTTAACAATGCAAATCTCACGCGCCAACACGTGACGTGGTGCCATCAATAAAAAGCCAAACATGCGCTGGTTTAATATTTATTATTTATAATTAATTAAATTTAATTTAAATATAATATATTATGTTATTTAATCCAATTCAAATTGCGAGATAGTCGAGTGGAGACACTTCAGCTTATTTAGTTTGTTTGAATGCTAATTTATTTGAAAGAATTTCATGGTGTCATATGAATAGAACGACTTAGAATTCTCTCTCCAATATAATTGATTTGAAATTAACTATATTCTATACTAGACCTTCTTAAACTATGGTTCGCGACCCCAAAGGGGGTCGCGTAGCAAAATTCTGGGGGGCGCGAGAGATTTTAATGTCGAATATTTAAATATACGATTTAGTAACATCTAGAATCTACACAATAATAATAATTGTAAGCATTTTTAATATGCATCTTTATACACAAATATTACTATTTATAAAATGATTTTCTCAAAATTGTCTTATAATAGTAAAATTTCTGATTAGAAATATAATTATATCAATTATAATGATTTTAAAGTGATAGAAATTCTAATCAAAATTTTGAATATAAACCCAGCAAATAAATACATACTGTTAAATCTTTGTCTAAAAATAATTCAAAATCTATATTATATATTTTTATATTATGTAATATTTTATATAGATATACATATCTGTATTAAGAGAAATTAAATTTATTTAAATCAAAAGTGGGCCCTAGGCAACATTGTAATTCCAGTCTTATTTTTCAGTCAGGACACATACTTCGTGTTTGGTAGTTTGGGTTTAAAGCATTTAGTATGTAGACCTATTTAATTATCGGATTCCAAGAAAAAAAAGTGAAAATAATATACATCTAAGAAAATTTTAGGGCGCCAAAAATTACACCCTTTGCACGTGCCCAGTTTGCCCAGGACTTAGTCCCCCCCCCTGGTGACCACCACTAAAAATGTTAGTTAGGACCACCTTACATAGCCTAGACAACCATGAAGCTATACATTTCATTTAAATGTGAATTATAATATCATTTATTTACAATTGAAGGGGAAAGAAAGATATTTTTTATTGTGGCGCCGTTCTAATTATAGAGATAGATGTAACAAAAATTACTCAAGTCGTTTAGTGAGTGTTCGGACATCTTAGAGATCCAATGCGTTTTGACTGATAGGATTTACCAATCCCAGGTTGAAAGCCAACTTACAACAGATCCAATGCGATTTGACTGATCGGATTTACCAATCCCAATCCCAGGTTGAAAGCCAACTTACAACGTCTGCTTAATTGAAAATATTTAATTTATTACTTTCACTCACATGTTAATCAATAATATATATTTAATAATTGTATTTTAAATTAAAAAATAATACAAACAATTTAAATATAAAAATATAATAAAGAAATATTATTATATTCTGATAATTCTCAATCTTAATATACCATATTATATTTCAAATACTTTAAAATTATTGAAGATCATTTAGGAAAATAAATTTTGAATATAAAAATAATTTAGGTTTTCATAATTTAAATTAATTAAAAAAATAAGTATTTTTTTTAGAAATATATATCGGTATATTTAGATTTCATTTATTACTTTTTACTATCTCGGGAGAGATAGTATTGCGATCACGAAAATTTTAGGTGTTGAGATTTTGATGTTTTTATACGTTTTGAAGGTTCCTGAATCATTTTCACTAAGGTTGAGAAAAATGTCTGTGTGTGTGTATGTGTGTGTGTGTATGTATGTAACCAAGATTACGCAAAAACGGTTTGAGCTAGAATGATGAAATTTGGTACATGGGCATTATTCAAAATTCATAGTTTTCTATCAACTTTTGAGAAATGTAGCTCAACCGGAAGAGGGTCATTACCTACAACGTTTTGATTTTTTTTCCTCTAAAGTGACCGTAAAGATAAAGATATATGTTTTATAATTTTTCACATGATTAATAATTGTATAAAACTGCTATATATAGAATTTCAGCTTGATTGATTCGCTGAAAGTACCAGAATTAATATTTTAACACTGCAATTCTCACGCGCCAAGACGTGTAGTGGTCCATCAACAAAAAGCCAAACATGCGCTGGTTTAATATTTATTATTTATAATTTATAATTAATTAAATTTAATTTAAATATAATATATTATGTTATTTAATCCAATTCAAATTGCGAGATAGTCGATTGGAGACACTCCAGCTTATTTAAATTAATTAACCAATTGAAATTATTTAGACTGCTCAGTAAGTCATGTATGTGCTGCAATATTTTTAAATTTTTAATAATATTATATACGTATAATTTTATTTTCTCACGAAAGTTTATCAGATAAATTAAGGTGTACCTCAATTAAAGTAATTTAATATAAAATAAGAATAAATATGTATTAAAAAAAAAAAGTTAAAAATGGATAGCTGGAAAGAGATAATGATAATAATTAAAATGAAATGAAAATGAAAATTAAATTGGGACAGAGGGATAATTGTAATATAAATTGGATCGACATGGATCGCGCAACAAAATTTGCTTCCAATGTCTGAAGTTCAAAAGAGAATTCTATTAATGGATTTATAAACCAACAGTTTACTTAATCATTTCATGTTTTCATTCATTCGCAGCTCATCAATCCAATTGAAGAATGAATTTGTTAAAAACGGAAATGTTCGTAGCAAGGTCGTCTTGTTCGTTAATGATCGGGATGATCCTTCATTTCCGGAGAGGCATTCGTCTAAGATGTTGTAATCGGTTTGTGGAATTCGTACTTCAAAAAAAAAACTTCTCCTTGACTGGATATGTAGAGCGCATCCCTGACCAGGGTCCTAGCATTGTCACTTTCATTGGAGCTCTTCGGGTCAATCAGCTTCATGCTCGTCCCTCATCCCACCTTCACTCCGAATGGTTTGGCAATGGTTCAGGTTCGACGGCGTCAGGGTTACTGGTGCAATCGTGGAGAGTGGAATGAATCGCGTCCATCGGCGTCCAATTTCGCCTGGGAAAACGATCCAGTTATTCCATCATTTATTTGTCCAACTGCGTACGTTGATGATTTACTTTTAACAGACTTATTACTTCAACTACTAAATGGGAATAAAATATACCATCGAAAATCACTTTCACTTTCATGCAGGAAAAAAGAACAATTTACTAAAAAATAATCAACTTAAAGAAATTAGATAAGATAATTCTAAATGATTGATTATTGCATTCAATTATCTATCTACATATATCTATGGATAAATTAAAATTAAAGTTAATGAAACGATTGAAATTGCAATTTTAATACATGTTTCAATAAAAATACATGATGTTTTAATGCTTACTGATTCCAAATACAATTAGCTGGAGTGTCTCCACTCGACTATCTCGCAATTTGAATACGATTAAATAACATAATATATTATATTTAAAATAAATTTAATTATTTATAAATTATAAATAATAAATATTAAACCAGCGCATGTTTGGCTTTTTGTTGATGGCATCACGTCAGCGTCACGTGTTGGCGCGTGAGATTTGCAGTGTTAAAAAATTAATTCTGGAAATTTCAGCGAATCAATCAAGCTGAAATTCTATATATAGCAGTTGTATACAATTATTAATCATGTGAAAAATTATCAAACATATATTTTTATTTTTACGGTCACTTTTGATGAAAAAAATCAAAACGTTGTAGGTAATGACCCTCTTCCGGTTGAGATACATTTCTCAAAAGTTGATAGAAAACTACGAATTTTGAATAATGCTCATGTACCAAATTTCATCATTCTAGCTCAAACCGTTTTTGCCTAATCTTGGTTACATACATACACACACACGAGATAGTAAAAAAAATATTAAAAATATTTATTCTCAAATGGCCTTTGTTTTACCTGTTTATGAAAAAGCTAGGTTCTTAAAAACGATATAAAAAACCATATATTTCTCAAAATAATACAATTTGAATATGATTTCCGACTTTCTACTTGAAGTTTATACTATAGTTCTGTATTTTATTATAATAAGCAAAATTATATTAATCAAATATTTAAAAATACAACAAAATAATATTTTTTTTTAAAATAAAACATTTTAAAAATACAAAAAAAATCTAATAAAATAAAGGTGGATATTATTCAATAAACTAAAATACCAAAATAAATAAGTTGACCTGTGGTCAGGTCCGAACCGACGATGAAGTAAATTAATTTCCAGCTACAGAAACAATTTCAAATAATTTTAAGATATCTATTAATGTAATAAAAACAGATATGAATATAACATAAATATTTTTAATTTTGTTTTATTTATAATATATAAGGAGGCGCTTGCTGTAACGTCATGAATGGCTGGATGACGTCATATAATTTTAAATTAAGAAAAAACTAATAAAGATGATTTTCTCGAGGATAAAACCAATACAAAGTGCATGATTCGTGGAGATATGTAAAAATCTTCACATGTGAAATTTGGTGTGAAATCAATACCTCCCTTACTATCGTCGGTCGGTAAAAACTTGTCTTGGACTTAAGTTCTTCCCCTGTATGGGATATTTTCAAATGCTCATATCTCTGAAAAACAAAAATTGGAGTTACCAAGTTTTTCCCATGTGGTCTTCATATATTATAACTAAAACTAAAATAAATTATTATTCAATTATAACACTTATTAAACATTCAATGAAAATATATCTGAAACAAATAAATTACCTTAATGAATAAATTTATGAAGTATTATATAATAAAAAATTTTAAATTTTAATTATTTTTTCAGATCGTGATAAGAAAATCTTTGCCTTCACTGGGAAATTCTATATGTCAGTATATCTAAGTTTTTAAAATAAGTTTAGAAGATTAATATGTAAATAAATTTGATAGTAGTATACATATACACAATATAAAATGAAAAAAAAGTTAATTAAATTCACTTCATTTTAATAATGACTGTTTTTATCAATTGGCTAATTAATATTTTCGACAGTGAGATTGATTGGCTGGCTTGAGGACGAGTTAATCGGTTCATTAAGGTACATCTACCATAAACTCATCTTTTAATCCGACGTGAGGTGTTAGAAGGACTCGCACAAAGAGGCTTACGCCAAATAAGGAATCTTACAAATTGGCCTGAGTAATCCGTCCATTCAAGGACAGCACCTATACATGATCTCTGGGGCGCGCAAACATGCATTTGCATATTTCAGTCTATAATTGGTAGAAAAAATTTCTTGCCTTTCATAATATATCATAAGAAAACTTTTATATTGTAACATTTTTATTTTTTCAAATAAATTATATGTTTCAAATTTTACAAAATATTGTATATCTTATAAACACTTATTTTTATTTTTATATTTACTAATAATTACTTTAATATATTTTTGAAAGAATAAGAAAAAAATTAATTTAATTTAATGCGAAATACATAAAAAAAATACAATAACATGCATATATATTGAAAATATTAAAAATATTTTAAATCTCTCTCTCTCTCTTATTAAAAAAATAATAATTATAGAGTTATATTATTATTTGATATAGCGAAGCAACTTTGTTACTAATCCAGAATTATTTCCTATAAAACTTTAACATTTATTTATATTAAATTTATTAATTTATTTGTTTATATGTAAATGATTTCTTTATTAGTTTTGAAGATTCTTCATTAATATGAGATAAATATATAATATTCTGTTTTGATCTGACAATGAGATAAGAGCGTTTGGAATATCAGTACTAATATTACTTATAATAATCATTTCAATCCTAATGTTAAGTTTATGTTAATATCTACAATAATCAAAAACAAAATATGAAGCACTATCCGATAATTTTTACCGACCGACGATAGGAAGGGAATGTATTGTTTTCACAGCAAATTTCACATGTGGAGATTTTTACATATCATGCATTTTGGTAACAGAAAAACATATTTTTAGCCTGATATCTAGTCCGACCGTCCGTCTGTCCATTGTGTGTCCGTATAGACGTGTATAGCTTGAACGGATCAACGGATTTTGATAAAATTTGGTATATTTATTTAATACATCAGTAGCATGAATTCAATTTCTTTTGGTGTATATCTGGAAACCGGAAGTGGTAGTTTAAAAAGTATTAATTTTATATTCATTGTCGGAAAATTTTCCACTTAAAATATAGTAGTAATTAATAATTGAGTTATTAAACTAAAAATAAAAACCAAGATAATATAATTTAGTCATTTAATTCAAGTTTTAAAAATATTTTTTTTTTGATACTTTATATATATAATTAATTTATTTCAAATCTTGGGTCGGTTCTGTGCCTAGCCACAACTCACTTTTACTATCACGCCAGAGATAGTATTGCGATCACGAAAATTTTCGATGTTGAGATTTTGATGTTTTTATACGTTTTGAAGGTTCCTGAATCATTTTCACTAAGGTTGAGAAAAATGTCTGTCTGTGTGTGTGTGTGTGTGTGTGTGTGTGTGTGTGTGTGTGTGTGTGTGTGTGTGTGTGTGTGTGTGTGTGTGTGTGTGTGTGTGTGTGTGTGTGTGTGTATGTAGACAAGATTACGCAAAAACGGTTTGAGCTAGAATGATGAAATTTGGTACATGGACATTATTCAAAATTCATAGTTTTCTATCAACTTTTGAGAAATGTAGCTCAACCGGAAGAGGGTCATTACCTACAACGTTTTGATTTTTTTTCCTCTAAAGTGACCGTAAAAATAAAAATATATGTTTGATAATTTTTCACATGATTAATAATTGTATAAAACTGCTATATATATATAGAATTTCTGCTTGATTGAATTGCTGAAAGTACCAGAATTAATTTTTTAACACTGCAAATCTCACGCGCCAACACGTGCCATGGTGCCATCAATAAAAAGCCAAACATGCGCTGGTTTAATATTTATTATTTATAATTTATAATTATTTAAATTTAATTTAAATATAATATATTATGTTATTTAATCCAATTCAAATTGCGAGATAGTCGAGTGGAGACACTCCAGCTTATTTTTCCAAAATTTCAAAGTTTCTATAACAATTGATATACTTAAATAAATTTTTGAAAATAAAATTATTCCAATTTAAATAAATTGTTATTTAATTTATAAAATTCCAAATAAAATTAAATTAATCATAAAATAGAGCCAAGACATAATTAAGACATTAATAAAAGATAGATATTGAAAATATTTTTAAAAAAATTAATTTTTTTAATTAAATTTTAATTGTAATTATTTATTTATTTTATGTTTGTTTCGAAATAAAAATATGAAATTTGAAAATTTAGAACAATATGTGGTCATCAATGGTATTCTAATGAAAAGATTCTTTTAATTTATTTAAATGGGAAAAATATTTTTCCTGGCATTAGTGAATGTGTGTGACTATTGCTCACTTGATGACAAGCATAAAGAATTTCCTATCTACTTGGAAAATTAAATTATAATTTTTTATATCATTTTATCTTCAATTTATATTATGTACATTAAAAATATTGAAATAAATTTTAAATAGCTTATAAAAACTAATAAAGCACAAACTGAGAATTTAAAGGTTATTTTATGAATCAAATTCCGAAACATCGGGAAAATATTTAAAATGATAATATTAATATATATGTATAACATTAATATAATCCTAATAATATTATGAATAATAATAATATAACTATAATAAAAAAAAACAATAAATAAAATAAAATTATTTTACTATTTATCTTCCAATTTCATCAACTCTTTCTAATCAGAAAACAATATCATCAGCTATTAATATTTAATTTACAATTTTTTCTTTCCAACTAAATATTTAATTTATTTATAAATTTATATTCAACTTTATATTAAAATAGCATTTCAAGACAAATGATTGATATACATTAAAAAAAAATAAGAAAAGAATTATTAATCTTATGCTTGACTAATGGTGCTTACAGGTCAAGTGAAGAAATAATTTGCCTTTATTTGAGTATTATTAATAAATTGATTCCTCTTTTTGATAATGACAGTCATAACATAACCATGACGATTAATTAGTCGAAATTCGATGGTTGGTAGAGTTGATTGCCAAAATTGATGAAATTTTTATATAGAAAAAAATTGAATAAAAACTAAAAAAATATATATAATTGATTGTAGTATGGTAATAATTAATAATGAAGCTCTAGAAAAATCAAGTAAAATTACATTATCGTGAAAATTTATTTAAAATAAAAATAATATAATATTAATTTTATAATATTAATAATAAATAGTATTTTTTATAACTACTAGAATAGGTACTAGTTTACAAACTAAGAAACTACTTTTTCAATAGGATATAAAAAAAAATAGCTGGAGTGTCTCCACTCGACTATCTCGCAAAACAAATTGGATTAAATAACATAATATATTATATTTAAATTAAATTTAATTAATTATAAATTATAAATTAAAATTAATAGATAATATTTATTAAACCAGCGCATGTTTGGCTCTTTGTTGATGGCACCACGTCACGTGTTGGCGCGTGAGATTTGCAGTGTTAAAAAATTAATTCTGGTACTTACAATCAAGCTGAAATTCTATATATAGCAGTTTTATACAATTTTTAATCATGTGAAAAATTATCAAACATATATTTTTATTTTTACGGTCACTTTTGATGAAAAAAATCAAAACGTTGTAGGTAATGACCATCTTCCGGTTGAGCTACATTTCTCAAAAGTTGATAGAAAACTACGAATTTTGAATAATGCCCATGTACCAAATTTCATCTATCTAGCTCACACCGTTTTTACGTAATCTTGTCTACATACATACACACCTACACACACACACACACACACACAGGCATTTTTCTCAACCTTAGTGAAAATGATTCAGGGACCTTCAAAACGTATAAAAACATCAAAATCTCAACATCGAAAATTTAGCGAGATAGTTAAAATACATCTATATTATTATATAACACTTTAAATAGATAATATATATAACAGCCTACAATGCCCTACATCAGGGGTGTCAAACTCATAGGTACACTTGGGCCAAACAAACAAGGATTAACTTTAAGCGGGCCGCAAAAAAACTTAATATTCTTTTAGAGACAAATTGGAAATTTTTAAAAAAAGTCAAAAGTGGTCGTGGGCCCCATGCATCACTAAAAAGTAGTTTTTTATTTTATTGATAGTAATATATTTATAAGGTAACCCATTTTATTTAATTTTATTAAATATATTTTTTAACTAAGATATCCTATGATGATATAAATTAAACATCGGTTAATTTATCAATGTTCATTTTTTTCTGAGGACATTTATACAGAAATTTTCAAACATGAAAGAACGTGTTGTCATTATTAATATGGTAATTAAACAATTTAAAAGTGAAAATAAGTTGACCTGTGGCCAGGTCCGAACCGACCGACGGTTTAAAGTAAATTAAATAGCAGCTACAGAAACAATTTCAAATAATTTTAATATATCTATTAATGTAATAAAAAAACAGATAGGCATATAACATAAATATTATTAATTTTATTTTATTTATAATATATATTCAAGACCAGGCTGTGACTTCATGAATGGCTGGATGACGTCATATAATTTTAAATCAAGAAAAAACTAATAAATATGATTTTCCCGAGGATAAAACCAATACAAAGTGCATGATTCGTGGTGATATATAAAAAAATCTCCTTTGGTGTGAAAATAACCCTTTCCTTCCTATCGTCGATCGCTAATACTACCACTTCCGGTTTCCGGATTTGCACCAAAAGTTGATCTATTCATCCCACTGATGCATTAAGTAAATATACCAAATTTCATCAAAATCGGTTGAGCCGTTCAGGCTGTACACATCTATACGGACGGACGGACGGACAGACGGACGGACGGACGGACGGACAGACATCATGCTAAATTACATTACTGTAAAAAATAAGTTAAATTCTTTATAAAGATAAAAATATTATTTGTATATACATTAACAACAATTCACTTTTTCGTGATTTGAATATCAAATTAGACGTCCTCCACCTCTTGCTTCTCTCACTTAAAATAGTTTTTTTTTTTTTTTTTTTTTTTGCTCACACTAATTTAAGTGTTGACATTGGAATTCTATTCTCTATACAAATTTTCAATACGCCTAGCTGAGATGATATGGTTGAATTAAAAATTTATTATTATAATGGATCTGCTCGAATAAGAAAGAAGTAGAGAAAGAGTGGGGGAGGTGAAATAGATTGGGACATCAGAGTGCGGTTCTCTTGTGTCTGCGAATCGTTTTGAATGATGGTGCAATTCTCCAGGTTGTGTTGGTTAGCGTTGGAAATGACGCATTCGTCTGCTTGACCAAATAAAGACCTGCCCGTTGTAGTGAAGCATATCTGCCCGAGTTTATTTCTCACCATCATTTATTATTGTTATTATTAGAAAGATTAGAATGATTATTATTACCGTACCATGTTTATATTATAAATTATTAATTAAAACTAATATGATATGAAGTATTTTATGGATGTCATTTCTAGGCTGAACGAATTTAAGGAAAAACATTAAAAAAAAATATGAGACAAATAGATAAACATAAATAGAGCTTAGAATGCAATCTGAAATACAAATTTGGAAAATTTTAATAAATAATTATGTCTTGAGAATATGGAAATAAGAAGAATATATTTTAATGTGTTCACTTATATATAATATCTATTTTATTAACAATAAATTACATGATAATAATTTTACATATGGAGATATTAAATTTTATTTAAAAAGTTTTATAAAATTTATTTGTTTAAAAATAAAAATTAATTATTGCTTTAAAGACATTGATTATTCTTAAAATTTTATTTATTTATTAAATTTATGATTTTAATTAATCATTGATATTATTATTATTAATATTTATTAATTCATTAGTGTTAATTTCAAACAAAATGAATAAAATAAATTTCAGTTCCCCATTAACTATCGTTAACTTTTAATAGTTAATCAATATTTTTCCCTTTAGTTAGGATTATTAAAATATAGTCCTAATGTTTACAATAGAACTTTAATATTAAAGTCATAATTATAGCCGATAATTTTTATTAAATAATAAAATATTTTTTGTATATATTATGAGACATTTGATTTTTGCACTAATTGAGGGGAGATGTTAAAATTACAAAATAAAATAAATAAAAAAAAAAAATATTTTAAAAAGTATACTTAACATTTTTTTTAACAATTTTCAATTTATTAAAAAACTGAAAAAATTGAAAATAAATAAAATCAATAGGTCAAAGGTAAGTTATTAAAATCAATAGTTGCAATATAAATTTTGTTAAACTTTAGAATCATTTCGACAGTTGTCATCATCAAAGATTTGTACTAGACTCATTGATTTTATTTGTTTTCAATTCATTCAGTTTTTCAATAAATTGAACATTGTTAAAAAATGTTTAGGTTAACTTTCCATGTCCAACGAAAGTTTTCAGTCCAATCTTTAAATCTAAATAATTTTAAAAACAAATTTTATTGGATTATACAAAACTTACGAAGCATTTAATTTTTTCAAATTTTAAAATATATATAAACAGTTTATTTTATTTTGTTAATAATGTATGTAATAGAAAATAACAACTTACATATATGGTTGATTTATTTCAATTTTGAGCCTCTATAAAAATATATATTATTTTTATTATACAATTTTACAAATTTTTTAAATTAAATTTCTTAAATACATAAATGAAATTAAAATAAACTATTTATATTTTAAATTATATATTATATTTACAATTATAAATTAAAATAAATCTTAATTTAATAAATAAATAAACATAAAATAGATGAATGATTTAATATACTATAATCAGTAGACAATTCAATCATAGATTTGAAATACATATTTATTAGGGAAACGCTCAAATTGGATCTAAAATAGCTGGCCAGGACACGATTAAAAAAAAAAATTTGCCTAAAGCAAGAAGGTAAGCAGCAGCCTTCAACGAAATATAAATGATTTCCAATGAAATTTACAGATAATCAAGTCAACTCTACCTATCTACTATTATTCCATTCTTATTACTCCATCAATGGTAATGATTATCGATATCATAATGAATTATTCAAAAATGAAATATTCAATTGGTTCTATTTTGTATTTCAAATCTATTTATACAAAAATATGAAAGAGTTATAAATTGAAACAGAATAAAATTTCAATTAATGAATATGTAAATATGTAGATGATTAAACAAACATTTTTCTATATTAACTTAAATTTATTATTGTTTAATTGTTTGATCTTTTAATTTAGTTTTAATTTATTCAGATTATCTTAGTAGTTTTCATTCAGAGCCCTCCTAAATGTCACGGGAATCGATATCTTCAGAAGAAATTATAAATATTCTTATGAATGATGACGAATCAGAAAGCAATGATGGCATATTTGGAGAAGAATGTAGTGATGTTGATTGTCTTGCTGATGATGAGGTGGAAGTTCAACCTGATATGGAAAGTGAAATAATTGAAATTGAGTCTACCTGTGAAAATGACAGTAATGTTACCCTAAAAATGAAAAGAACAGGTTGTAATGAAAATGAACAAGGTCTAACAAAAAGGCGTAAAAGTGAAAATTTATGGTTTACTCAACATGGTACAATTGTGACTCCGAAACAAAAAATTCTTATGGGTAAAAATGGAAATAAATGGCAATCAGAACCTCCTCCAATAGGAAAAACTCCTAAAAGGAATACATTGATGCGTATGCCTGGTCCAAAGCAAACTGCAAAGCTGTCACTAGTGCAAGACAATGTTGGAATCTCTTTATGAATTGCGATATGATGAAATGCCTTTGGAAGACTATTTTGTGAAAGAATTGTCAAAGCCCATACACGGCACAAACCGAAATGTCACCACAGATAATTGATTTACATCTCTGTCATTTGTATCCTCGCTATTTGATGACCATAACCTGACAAAAATGATAAGAAAGCTGTGAGCTATGACTATGATATCATTTTATCCAAAGAGAAATAAAATGGTGCTACTCTCTTCTACGATGCATCAAGGGTAAAGATGTTCTACCCGACATGAGAAAACCTGAAATAATTGATTTTTACAATAAAACTAAAGGAGGTGTGGATTCTCTGGATCAGCTCTGCACTACATACAACTGCTCAAGAAAGACTAAAAGATGTGTTCTATGGACTTATCTATGAATCTACCGCTCTTATTAGTATTAGAGTGATTCCTCGCTACTGCATTGTTTTCATCAGAGGATTTAAAAGAAACTCTAAACTCATCTGGCAAATTAACTACTTTGTCTAATTTTTAAGTTCTTTATATTAAGAAGTAAACAAAGGACTTTTATCTGGTCTTACAAAATGTAAATTTACTTCATTTCTCAGTTCCACTGTTAATTATCTTTGTTTTGTTTAACATCATATTTATTATTCTTGAATAAAAATAAAAATTTGTAATATCATTAATTCTATTGAAAAAATTTATAATCCATTATTAATTAAATTGACATTATTAATATAATTCAATTAAGATGAATAAATCATCTTCACGTATACTTTAATTTTCAATATATATTCATTTTATGAAGATATTTATAATTGTTATTAATTTGCACGATAATATTACAAAGTAACTTTTGATATTCAAAGAAAAAAACCGACGTAATGGTATTATTAAAATTCTATAATAGAAATGATAAATAAACTCTTAATGGCTTCTTCTGTTATTCATTTGGAGTGTCTGATGAAATTCTCAAGTTCACCGGCTGCATGACTACTAATCTATAACACTTGCAAAAGAGTAGTGAATTAAGCATCCAGGGATTAAATTATGAAAGGCACGACTGCATATTATATATTATATTTATTATTATAATATATTTTTCATCCACCACAATAACTGTTTTGCTCGCTTTTCAATTGATTTCGTTTAGCCTTGATTGATTTAACCCTTCAAGATGGAAAGTAAACACGCAGGTTTGATCAAAAAGACATTAAATTCCTACAAACTTTTAAAAATTATAAGATTAAGGATGTAAGAAAACGAAAGAAAGACTAGTAAATATATGCATATATAAATACATATGATTCAAATTTAATTTATTAAAAAAATATAAATATAATATATATAAATTGAAAAATGAATATATTTAAATAGAAATTTACTTGTAAAAAATAAAACTTTAAATTCTTAAAACATATGAACATAGGTGGGTTCCCCCGTTGAATTGTGCCCAATGTTTTGCTCATCCAGGGTTTCCATTAGCTTTTTCCCCTAGGAGTTATAATTATCGATCCCCAGTGAGTGTGTTTTGCGTTGTAGTCACCCCCCGCAATAAATCTATTACCGAGTGATCGAAAAAAAAATGTTTAAATTCACAAGATTCAATCTTATGTTAGGGGGACAATAAACCGAAGATAAAGCAAAATGTCCCTTCAAATCACAGATTATGATTGTTGTGGCTTGTAAATAGTCTTTAGAGAAAGGAGGGTTGAAAAAGTGTTTAATTTGATTTTTTATTAGTATGGCAGTACCACCGTGAGAGGGACCATCTGGGTTATTCGTAGAATAACACACATAGTTGTGAATTTTAAAGTTCGATCGCATGTCTTAAAAGACCGTTGGCGTTCCATAACACTAATTTAAGGATGGGTCAATATCGTGTTAATGAGGTTTAGTAAGGTATCCATTCTTTGCATTAGTTTAGCCATCATAGATTCTAGATTTATGGCTTGAGGTAGAGATTGAGGCTCTGTAATAGGTGAGTTGTTTGTCAATTGATTATTCGTAATTTGGGAACAAAGTGGACGTCTTCTGTTTGGATATTTGTGAGTATTTGTGGGTTTAGGATTTGGATTTCTATTTTATATGATTGAATCCTTTTATTGTCTTTGGTCTCAGGCTAGGGAATTTATTTTTAATGAGGGCCGTGTAGTGTGAGCAACCCTTGTAATTGGCAGGATGCTCACCGTTACATACTAATATCTACTGAGGGGGAGTTGCAGGATTTTTTTTACATTCGTTTGTATGATGTTCTCCAGGGCATTAAATAAATTTAGTTTATAATTTTATTCTTCTTCGTTGTCGATAACTTCCTACCGGAAGTGTCGTGGCCCTAAATAACTCCAGGTCCCAACAGCTCGTACTTTGCGAGTCAGGGTTCGCCATCTAGAACGATGACGATCGAGTTGAAACTAAGAATTATTTCATTAAAAAATAAAATAAAAATAACTATTTTTAACCCATCTTATTAAATCAAGATTAATGACCACAAGACGTGTATGTGTTTAAGAAAATATTTTTTCTTATTAAAAACTAAATAATTAATTAAAATTTTTTGTGTTCTTCATTGTTGTTCTTTAAATATTTAACTATTTGACGCTAAATTAACCTAAGCTTTAAAAGATTTTATATGTTAATTCAATAAATTCCAAAAAGTGTTATTTGATACTAATAAAAAATAAATTTAAAATTTTATATAGAAAATGTTTTATTCAATATTAGATATGTAAATGTATTGATGTCTTTAACAAAAAAAAAAAAGAAACAAAGGAAAAAAATCCTCATGAACCTTGAAATCTTCCATCAACCCATCATCCCTTCTTTATTAATGTTCATTTAATTTAATCTTTTTTTAACAGATTTCTTACTATTATTAGAAAGAAAAAAGTGTCATGCATGTAATTTTCCAATTTCGTGGAAATCAACGTTGCTAAATCATTGGCGCACGATCATTTTTTTCAAGAAAAAAAAAATATTTTAATAAAGAACAATGACTGATGATGTTTTTCTTTTTATTTTATTACATCCGTCTTGGACTTTGGAATGTATTTGATAATTGGCCAATTTCTAGCTTTAAAAAACTAAGATTTTTATATGTCAAAACTGAGATATTTGGGGTTTGTACCTTCCTTCCTTTGTTCTATGAATAATGCCGTGTCACTTGTATATGTTATGTAACCTAAAATATACTTAAATAATATTAACTTTTTTAAAAATTTGGAAAATTTAAAAATTGTTTAAAATATATTAGGAAGTAATTATTTATGGGACACCTAATTGAAAAAAATTTGATGTTTAGAATAAATTTGTAAAAATGTATTTATATATTGGATTTATATTCATAATCTCATGCGTATTTCTGGTTGGAATTCTTCAAAAGATATAATATAGAATCAAAAGTATTTTTATAATTCCCTATTTCCTATATATTTCATACTAAATATATGTATACTTATAGTCTGTCTAAAATTATGTTAGCAAAAAAACATAATTATTCATTTTAATCAATCGTATATTTTCCTCCACGATCTACAATTTCTCGCCATTTTACAAGTAACTTTTTTAATCCATTTGTGTAGAAAGACTTTGACTTAAAAAAAGTTTATTTTGTACATCTTGTTTTGAATTTAATTTTTTTCCTATATATCTATCTATCTCTGTGACTCTACGGAACTCGAAAGTTGTTGGCCGCAGCAACCACACTTCTCCGAGTATCCCTTTTCTGAGCCACAACCCTCCAATCTCTACCCTCTCCTATGTCTCTTCTCCCCCTTTCTACATTATCCACCCACCGAGTCCTTGGTCTTCCAAGCGGACATTTCCCTCTCGGACTCCACTCCAATATATTTTTCGCCATTCTTTCCTTTCCCATTCTAGCCACGTGCCCTGGCCATCGCAGCCTTCTCGATTTTATAATTCTAACTATGGATGCTTTGAGGTCATGCAATTTCTCGTTATGCAGTCTCCGCCATTTCCTGGTGACCTCATCTTTCTTTGGCCCATAAATGCTGATATGAATTCTATTCTCAAATACTCTAAATCTAGTCTCGTCTCTTAAGGTCATAGACCATGCCTCACACCCATATAATACAACCGGTAAAATAATTGTTTTATATATTTTAATTTTTATCCCCTTTGATAATAATTTTGACGCGATAAGCCCCTTTACGGCATGATAACAGGCGCTTCCCGATTGTAACCTCGCTTTAAACTCTTCTCGAATATTATTATCTTTCGTTATTACAGAGCTTAAGTATTTAAATTTTTCTACATTTTCAAATTCTATATTTTGTATGTTAAGACTTTGTGTGTTAATACTATTCCTCTCAGTTACTAAATACTTTGTCTTAGCAATATTTATTTCCAGCTCCACCTCTTTTCCTGCTTCGATTAATTTTTCTACGCTATCTTTAATTACACTTGCCGAATCTCCTATTATATTTAAGTCGTCTGCGTAACCTAATACTTGAATTCTTTTCTTTAATTGAATTCCTTTTGATTTCTCCCCAATTTGTCTAATTACATATTCCAGTTCTAAATTAAATAAAATTGGTGGTGACAAGTTATTTCTTACTATTAAATTTAAAATTTATTTATGAAAAACAGTAAAGGAGTGATGAAACAGTATTTCACACGTGTCGTCGACGCAAAGAACCCGTCCGGCAATTAATAGAAAAAAAAAATAACTGATACTTTTGTGAATTCATTTGTTTAAAATTTTTTCAGTAACTAAATCTATTATTTCAATAAGAAAATATTTTCTCCTAAATGTATTTAATAATATATTATAATCTTAATAAACTTATTTTTAATTATTGAAACTCAATTTTTTTTTGTTTCTTTATTTCGATTTGATTGAAAAATATTTGAATACTTAAATTTATAACGCTTTTTGATAAATGGGAAATAAAATATATTTTTTAATTATATATATTAAAAATTTTTATTAAATATTGTTTTAAATTACATTCGTACAAATTCAGAAATATTATATACATACACAAGTAAAAAAAAAGAACATTCATGAGCCATAACCCATCATCAATTGTATGTGACTATATTTTTGGATTAATAGGGTCCACCATGACCACCTCCGTTGCCTCCTCTTGGGTAACCACCGTTGCCTCCTGATGGATAGCCCCCATTGTTGGCTTCTCCTTCGTAACGGATCATTGGTTTATAACCCTCCTCGTTGGCAGTGTATTCTACGATTTGACGACGTCCATCAGGAAGAAGGACGTAATATTTACCCTCAGCCTGGTCACCTTGACGGGATTCTTCATGGCCAAAATCGTTTCCAGATTGTGGATCGTTTACTTCCCAAGAAAATTGGTAGTTAGCGGGCTCCTGAAATTATAATTTTTTTTTTTTTTTTTAATATTTATTATTCAAGAAATTTAATTATTTAAAGCAAGGTTAGTTTATTTAATCAATTAGTTACATGTTCTACCTAAAAATATATACCATATGACTATTGATTAGATTTAATATTTGTTCTGAAATATTTCTAATATATACTGGATTTGAATTTATTGAATATATTATTAACTGATATAAATTTTATAGTAAAAATAAACTTTAAAGAGTAAAAGATATCATTACATTTTTATCCACAATTTTAATAAATTCATTAATAAAATAATTTTCTTTCTTTATTTCAATTTTAATTGTGATGCTATATTTACTATCCCGTCATAGATAGTATTGCGATCACGAAAATTTTAGATGTATAGATTTTGATGTTTTTATACGTTTTGAAGGTTCCTGAATCATTTTCAATAAGGTTGAGAAAAATGTCTCTCTCTCTCTCTGTGTATATATATATACATATATGTGTGTGTGTGTATGTGTGTGTGTGTGTGTAACCAAGATTACGCAAAAACGGTTTAAGCTAGAATGATGAAATTTGGTACATGGTCATTATTCAAAATTCATAGTTTTCTATCAACTTTTGAGAAATGTAGCTCAACCGGAAGAGGGTCAATACCTACAACGTTTTGATTTATTTTCCTCTAAAGTGACCTTAAATATTAATTAATGTTTGATAGTTTTTCACAAAAATTGTATAAAACTGCTATAGAATTTCAGCTTGATTGAATCGCTGAAAGTACCAGAATTAATTTTTTAACACTGCAAATCTCACGCTCCAACACGTGACGTGGTGCCATCAACAAAGAGCTAAACATGCGCTGGTTTAATAAATATTATCTATTAATTTTAATTTATAATTTATAATTAATTAAATTTAATTTAAGTATAATATATTATGTTATTTAATCCAATTCAAATTGCGAGATAGTCGAGTGGAGACACTCCAGCTAATTTTCTAGTGATTTCATTACTCTATCTTATATTCCTGGTAATGAATCATCTTATTAAAGAATATTCAAGTAGTAATTTATTCTAAAACTCACATCGTATTGGTCTCCAGCGTATCCGTTGTTTCCGCCAGGATATCCACCACGACCTCCTTGGTTATTAGGAGCTCCGTATTGAGCAGCAGGGGCATTAGCACTGAAAGCTGATGGTGCACCATATTGCTGAGAGGGAGAATGATATTGGTTATTCAAACTTGCACCAAAGTTGCTATTGCGAGTTGATGGGGCGCCATATTGACTACTTGGAGATCCAGCAATACTGTTGCTTCGAGATGAAGCACCATGAGCACCACCAAAACCATTATTACGAGAAGGAGCACCGTATTGGGTGCTGGGTGCAGATCCAAAACTATTTCTTCCGTGACCTCCGTGTTGAGATCCTCGTTGGTGGTTGCTTCCACCGAAACTGTTTTGCGATGGAGCGCCATATTGAGTGCTGATGCCACCAAAACCACCTCTGTAAAGTTTACAATAAAAAATTACATTATAGGTATGTAGATCGAATAAGTAAATTAGTAATTTGGATTTTAAAAAATTATATTATTACTAATTTCTCTTGCAAAGCATAAAGAATAAAATTAATTGTTTATAAAAATATTACGGACATTGAATAATTAAATTAAATAAAAATTTTAGATATAAATTACTAAACCTATTTAATTTAATATAAATTTGGTAAAAATTATCTATCATACTATAATAAAATAATATTGTAATATATAACTGAATATATGTATGTATATATACATATATTTCAAATTTTAATAATAAAATAATTGAAATAAATATAAAATTTTTTATTCAAATAATTTATGATCATTTTTTGAATAAATTTATTATAAAATTTATTTAAAAGAAAAAATAAACTTATAATATTAAATTTTTTTTTTTTTTTTAAAATAAGATAAAATTTGTTGGAAATAAATTATAGTGAAAATAAAATTATATGTATTTCTCACTATTCTCAAAAGATTTTAATCTGAATGATGGGACATTCGGGTTGTAAATGCAAATTGTGAATTGAAAGATGTTTCGTGGGCATATCTGTGCAAGATCTTACTGAATTAGTTATTCACGCTCCACTACAAGAGTGAGTAACTTACTGGGAACGGGCAGGAGCTCCAAACTGTGTGCTGCGCGCCGAGGGCGGCAAGTATTGCCTACCTACAGGCGGTTCGGCAACTACTCCTGCTATCATTATCGCCAACATCCACATCGCCTAAAATAAATAACAATTTTTATTTTTAAAACAATACCTTTAATAGAAAAAGAATTAAATTAATTTCTATTAATTACAAATATATCAAACAAGTGCTATTTTATACTATTATACTCGTAATAAGCCTGTTAGTGTCCGTTTCAATTTTTCCTTTTGAAATTTTTAATCTACATACAGAATTAATTTTAAAGTCCGAAAATAAAAATAATAAATAAATTCAGTATTTTTAATATTTTGTAGTTTTTATTTTTCTATTTTTATTTTTAAAAACTAAGAACACATAACTAATCCTTCGTAATAATGTAAAAGAATATTTTTTTTTTTTTATAAATTTTATTAACATTATTTAATTATATAAACTATCGGTACACTATTTTTATTTAACAAACAATATGATTTTTTAGAATTGAGAGCCCTTTTTAAAGAATAAACATTTTTATGAATGCTAGAGGCTTTGTTCCAAACAAAATCAAACAAACAAATGATAATATATTATTAATTATTTGACAGGGAAAAAATGAATAAGTTTTTATATCTCTAAATTCTCCCCCCCCTCTACTCTTTATTCTATTAAATTAAAATTAAAATAAATAATAATATTGAAAATTTTGAAGCCGGTTAAATTATTATTGAGAGAAAATTTTTATCTAAATATTTAGGAAAAAAAAATGATATAAACTTTAATATTGTAGACAAATGTTCACTCACTATTCAAAAAAAAAAAATGAAAAACAACCAAATATATATATATATATATATATTCTGAATAAAATATATCTAGATTTTTATTCATATAAAATTTTAAAAAATAATTATTATATATTTATAATATATAAAAATGTACCTTAGCCATGTCGATCAGGTGAATAGTGATTTTAGTAGTTAATATGAGATCGATGGAAAGAAACTGCGATATCTCTGCAGCGTCAGTCCGTGTTTATATATCGCAAACAACCCTGATAGTTGACCATTGCAACAGCGAGATGCTGCCTTCCCGCCCACCACTCTCATCTTCCATTTGAAATGCACCAGATTGGCGACCAGCAAAACACTTGCGCCACTCACCTTCCATGTTTTTTTTTTTCTTTTTTTTTTCTCTCTTCTTTAATTTTTTTTCCGCCCTTGCACTCTTCTCTCGCCCAGGGCCTTGCATGAGGCAATAATGTCTAGCACTCCAGTTATGCTTTTACTGGCCTGCTAATTAGATCTTGATCGTTTCGACTTTCATTCATTGCCACGCTCCATCATCATCATCATCCCATCTTGCATCAAATTATATAAATACATACCGAAATCTTAAACATAATCATTTGATATCTTAATAACAAAAAGTTTTGGATGCTTGCTTATTCGCAAGATCAATATTCGCTTTATTAAACATTAAATACTTTTTTGAAACTTTTATTTTATTATTTTGGTTCAATTAATTCTTTAATATACATTTTTCATAATTCATAGAAATACAATCTAAATTGCTATGGTATATAATAATAAATAATATTTATATCTTGGTAATATTCCTGTTATGTCGAGTCAGAAATTATTCTTCCCCTTCCTTCTTTAAATCTTATCTGTACTATATTACTTATAAATATTCATACATATTTGTGAACATTAAGCTAAGATTGGAATTGATTAAGCTAAAATGTAGTTTTTGGGGAAATAATTTATAATAATAAATACATTATTAATAAACAACTCAATATTTAGTAAAATAAATATTTAATTTCAATATCAAATAAAAAATAAATCAATAACAATAAGTTATTTTAATTTTAAAAAATAATTATATTAAATGTTGTTATATTTATTTAAATTGTAAAAAAAAATAATTTTATGATTTTAGTGATTTTAACTAATTTTTTACCGACCGACGATAGTAAGGGAAGTATTGTTTTCACACCAAATTTCACATATGGAGATTTTTACATATCTCCACGAATCATTCACTTTGCATTGGTTTTATACTCGAGAAAAATCAACTTTATTAGTTTTTTCTTAATTTAAAATTATATGACGTCATCCAGCCATTCATGACGTCACAGCCTGTTCTTACATATATATTATAAATAAAATAAAATTAAAAAGATTTATGTTATATCCATATCTGTTTTTACATTAATTGATATATTAAAATTATTTGAAATTGTTTCTGTAGCTGGAAATTAATTTATTTCAAACTGTCGGTCGGTTCAGACCTGGCCACAGATCAACTTATTTTATTTATTGATTAGATCAATTGATTTTAATTTTTATATTCAAATATTAAATACAATAGATAAAAAATTATTATTATAAATAATTGTTATATTTATTATATATTTTATTAAGAGGACCGCATTCTTGAAACTATTATTAGTTTCATAAACTTTGGGTCACGACCCCAATTAGTTACGAGACCTGCAGCAGGCATCGCCAAAAATTTAGCAATTCATATAATTCTTTAAATTATTAACACATTTGAATGATTTCTAAGTATTGTTCAATTTTTTTTATAATTTTATTAAAAAAAGGATTCTATCATCTGTAAAAAATATTTATTTTCGATGCAAAATTTATATACTAGTTAAAACATTTAAGAGTAAGTCTAAGATCAAGTCTAATTTATTGAAATGTAATCTATATGCAAATTAATAATAATAATAAAATCCATAATTAGTACAATTAAAAAATAAGTTTATTACATCATTTTAAATCTATAATAGATAATAAAAAAGAAAATAAAATCTTATTTCAAAATATTTATTTATTAATAACTGATGCTGAGATATTTTAACACGCGTTGTCACTTGAACTTCACTTTTTTCATTGTTTATAAAATGCATAAAATCGTAAATAAATAAATCTTTTGAAATGCATAATTAATTAAATTAATTGGTTTCAAATAGTATGTAAGGTTAATATTAATAATTACTATAACAAAAGAATTTAACATACGTTTAAAACAAACAATATATCAATTTATGTCTTAATTACTAAATTAATATTACCTTTTTCAAAACCAAAATATGACTATTTTTTTAAAAATGTAATTATTGATATTATTTATAATTAAAACAAATAGATTATAAATATATATTATATTCTATTAAATTCCATGTTAAACATGAAAATAATATAATATAGATCATATAGATCATTTTAAATACTATCTAATGTTAATGTTTATATATCATAAAGATCAATAAGATAGATCAATTTCAATTGCATCAGAATAGCAATCCAGATCAACTGCATATTTCTCTTCTCAATTCCTATCTTCAATTTCCATTGAATTTACTTTTAATGCTCCCTTTTCCTTTTTATAATTATAAATGACTTTTTTATGACTGTATAAATTAAATTGAAATTAATCAATATCACCATCTTGGAAGTTTAATAATTGTTTCATTAATTAAGAAAGGATTTCCCAATTATATTAAGTTACGTAGGAAGGGCACATAATAAATAGACTTAAGTCATCGTGTAGATCTTATCCAGTCCAGGTATTGTAAATTGACACGAATAAAGATAATATTTTCGAAAATCTCAAAATTATAAAATGAAAGTTAAATAAAACTAAAAAGTCAATTTTAAACAAATTTATACTATATAAGTTAGTTAGTTAAAATTAAACTTAAAAATATAAAACTCATTGAGAAGAAAAAACCTGAAACCACAGAAATGCGCATAAGGCAAATATATCAATAAATTTGAAACTTCGCTGAGTGTAAATTAAAAATTATTATTATTAAATTTTTTTTTTTAAGTTTAATTTTATTTTAGATAACCTTTGAAATGTTTCAACTAGTGATGATGGTTAAATCTATTAATTACATTTAGTCCGCGTGATAATTATAAGAATACTATTATTATAAAATATTTTGAAAAATGATATTTTATATCTTTTTTTGTCACGATACATTTATAGGTAAAAAACGTTAAAAGCCTATCTGTCCTGAATTTATACTAGTTTATCTATATAGGTAAAAAGGAAAAAAAGATATTGACAGTAAAATGAATGATTTGATTTTTTTAGACTCAAATAAAAATTATATTATAAAATTAAGTGAAATATTAAATGTAAATATTTTCAAAAAAAAAAATTTGAAAATTAATTAATCGAAAAGTAAATAACCCCATACAAAATATATATTAAATAAATTCGAAAAAATATCTTTGCCATAGTTAATAGATCTTTATAAAAACTTTGAATATATTAAGAATTAAATTATAGATTTATTCGCATTTTTTTATAATATAAAAAAGAACATTTTATAATTTATTGTTATTATAAAAAGGAAAGTTTTCCAAGCCAATAAGAATTACTTAGTTAAGTATAATAAATAATTTATAGCTCAATTCAATTAGAATAATAATTAGTAATAGTTAACATATAATTTTCCAAACATATTTCAATTTATTCAATTTTAAATTAAATTTTTTGTCTGCACATTGCTCAGAATTTAAATTTTTTTTGCATATCTTTGCGTTTCATGACCTCTAGAATCCAAAAGTGACTTTAGAATTTTTCATGTCTGTCAGTCTGTTCGGAAAATAAGGATGTTATAGTCTCAAAATTGGCTGGACTGATTTCTATGAGATTACATCATAATATTCTTATATACATCTATTTGAACATAGGCTATATATTTTATTAATATCTAATGAATAACCGCAGAAATTAATTTTTTAATATTTATATAATGCTCCGTGTTGTTCATTCAAGAGAGCCTCTGGCAAGTGGCTTACTGAACAAGCGGATTCATTTTACACAATGAATTATAAATTAATAATTCTAGCAATTCCCAAACAAAGAATTAATATAATACCTATTTTGTTTTGTTTTTTAATTCTAATATTTAAATATCATTTCAATTAATTGTTTTCTCGATGTTTCGGCACCCATTTTGGCGCCATTTTCAAGAGATTATTTAGGTGGGAATATTTTTGGGATTCTGGGTCTTAGTCTGTGTGACCAAGGGTTAATATCGGGATTTTGGGTTGATAGGTTGGCTGGTTTTGTATTCACTGCGTTGCTGTGGATCTCCGAAGAATCCTGGGCAATCCGAACCGGACAATAGTCCGAGACCAACAAAAAGAAAAAAAAATATATTCCCACCTAAATAATCTCTTGAAAATGGCGCCAAAATGGGTGCCGAAACATCGAGAAAACAATCTCACAAAAATACGTGATTATATCCCTGATAAATCTGATAGTAATAATAACAATAACATTCACGGAAACCTAAACCAACATATATATTCATATTCATTTAATAAAAAAGTTTTAATACATAAATCTATTTAGTTACTTATATGAATTAATTCGAACTAAAAACAAAATTAATTTTAAATTCTTCTTCTCATTCTGAATAGGAGGTTAAAGATAAATATAATTTCTTACATCGCGAAATGTATAACAAATTAAATTTGTATAAATTTATTAAAATAAAATAATAATTGAAAAAAACTATTATAAAATTATTTTAAAACTCAACTATTAGAGATTTAAGGATTTAAATCAAACAAATTCCAATTTGGACTTAAACGAAAAAACGTTTCATAATTTTTTTTTTTTACCATTTAAAGATATTTATGTATTAATTTACTTCAAATGATGATGTTTAATTATAATACTTTATAATAATTATATTAAATTAAAAATTAATATTAGGCTAGAAGTCTATTAAATATATTTATTTTTTTACTTAATAATTTATTCATTTTGTATAATTATATTAATTAATTTAATATAATAATTAGTTTATAATATAGATGAACATTGAATTGAAAATAAATTAAATAGAATTACCAAAAATGTAGAAATTATCTACCTAATTTAAATAAGATTTGAGATTCTTTTAGTTTATACGCCTTCAAGAGTTTATGTTTACATATTTATATATTCTATAAATAACAGACTGTGTGTGTTCACGATTTACATATTTTCTTCTACCTCTTAATTATATTCTATTACTTAATCTTCGTCATTTTTTGAAATTTGAATTGAGGTGTCATAGACAGTGTTCCCTCTAAGCTGTGCGCGTGCGTGCGCACACACGTTTGAAACATAGCGCACATTAAAATTATTCGCGTGCACAAAAAATTTACTACTATTCTTGTACTGTCTTTTTTTACATACGGATTTTGAAATTGCCACACAAAATTTTTACCGACCGACGATAGTAAGGGAGGTATTTTTTATTTTGGAAAACACTGCACACATATAAAATAAGTTGACCTGTGGCCAGGTCCGGACCGACCAACGGTCTGAAGTAAATTAATTTCCAGCTACAGAAACAATTTCAAATAATTTTAATATATCTATTAATGTAATAAAAAACAGATAGGCATATAACATAAATATTTTTAATTTTATTTTATTTCTAATATATATGTAAGACCAGGCTGTGACGTCATGAATGGCTGGACGACTTCATATAATTTTAAATTAAGAAAAAACTAATAAAGATGATTTTTCTCGAGGGTAAAACCAATACAAAATGCATGATTCGTGGTGATATGTAAAAAATGTCCCCATGTGAAATTTGGTGTGAAAATAACCCTTTCCTTCCTATCGTCGATCGCTAATACTACCACTTCCGGTTTCCAGATTTGCACCTAAAGTTGATCAATTCATCATATTGATGCATTAAGTAAATATACCAAAATTCATCAAAATCCGTTGAGCCGTTCAAGCTGTACACATCTATACGGACGGACAGACGGACAGAAGGACGGACAGACATCATGCTAAAAATACTTTTTTCTGTTAAGAAAATGCTTGTTTTGTGGAGATATGTAAAAATCTCCACATGTGAAATTTGGTGTGAAAACAATACCTCCCTTACTATCGTCGGTCGGTAAAAAAGTGCGCACACAGGTCACGGAAAATTAGAGGGAACACTGGTCATAGATTATTATCACTTCAATCAATATATAGTTTTATACTATTATTGGTGACTTGTGAAGTCATAAGATGCACAGTTAGCTGCTGAGTACTTTAGAAATTCTCTACATTCTACACAATCCTAAAACCTGGATATGCTATTTTAAGAATATTGCGTTTCTGTTCGGGGTTATTAATAAATTAAGGAATTAATATGTATAACCTAATAAACTAATAAATTGACCGATTATAATGAATATATTTCATTTTATTAATCTTATTTAATAAATCATCTCTATTTGTATAAATGTACATAGTCTATAGACCACCAATCAATTATACTTATATTCAAAATTAAAAGATTAATTTTTAGTCTAAATTAGCATAACTTATAATTTACCTAAAATCCTCCACTGTTCATCCTTGATTTGTCAACCTGTCCATTCATTTTCGACAATGAATCCAAAATTAACTTCAATTAATTTATTCTAAAAGTTATCATTAAATAAAGAAAGAAAGAAATCGTTTTTAAAAAATCATCCTTCATATCAAAGAAGAAATTTTTATCTATATTTGATAATTAATTATTTACATTCTAAATTAGCGGTAAGTAAAATATTTATGTTTATAAAAACTTGAAAACAAGCAAAAAAAAAAAAAAAAAAGTGTTGGATTATATTTTAAAACGTAACCAATTTTATTTTAAACTATAATCTAAATATATATAGCAGAAGTAAAAAAATTATTATAATCGGTTTGTTTGAGATTATCGATTGCGATAAATAATTCAGCATTCACATCCAAAACGGGATTGGTTAAGAAAGATAAGATCGCGGGTCAGATATCTTCTTTTTTTCTTCTTAAAAGCTATAATTCAAATTTATGAAATAAAAATCTTTACTCTCCCGAATTCAATAGAAAATTCAATTAATTTTCTTTTTTCAGTTGGTATTAAAAAAGTCATAAAATATTGAAATACATTTCATTTTTTGTCACCAAACCATTCAGTTTTTTTACATATTTAAATTTAAATTTTGGTCCATAAAATATATTATAGCCAAATATATAATTCTGTATATATGTTTTTATTTATTATATTAATTGCATTTATTATATTTTTTAACGCTTCTGAATATATGTTTTATAATCTTTAATAAACTTCTCTAAAGAAAGCTTTTTAAGTCAATTGTCAGTTAACTTCACCATAAAATCTATATATATAAAAGGGAATGTCTGTCTGTCTGTCTCGCCTAAACTCAAAAACTACCTGTCCGATTGCGATGAAACTTTCAGGGATTGTTGTGGGCATACCAAGGAAGGTTTTAGTGTAGTTAAATCCAAAATTAATTTAATTAGTAATATTTTGGTAAAAGTCTATTCATGGTTACCATGGTTACATTGAAAGCAATAAATAAATAAATAAAAATAAATGGAATTCTTTTCAACTTATTATTTTGATAAATTTTATTAATATTTTTAATTTTTTTCAAACTGCCAAAAATAACATACCCATAATAATAGTTGTAATAAAAATAAAAATATAAATCACAATGTAAGTAAAATATTGAATCGTTTTATTTATATTGTTTCAATTATTGTTTGAGTATTTATTAAATTTATATATATATATATAGATTTATTTACATATTTAAATGTATATTTAATAAATTTATTTCTTTATTCTTAATAATAATAATTCCAATTACTTTTTTCAATTTTTTTTTTATTTGAAAGCATATTCACCATTGAAATAGCCATTAAATATGCAAGTAATTGGAACTCCAAATATTCGGGATGGGAAAAATACTAAGATCATGTCATGTCCTATTAAATATTTTGAATTTTATTTTGAATCATATAATGGTAATGAAATAATGTAGGTAGACTTGTGAGACAAACAATAAGAATCTCTATAATAAGAGAATATACTTATTCCGAAAACTGTTAATTAAAAAGTAATAACTATTAACAATGAATAAAGTAGAAATAATTTTCCAACAAATAAAAATGTAATAATTATTAACAAAAAAAATTAAAAATAAAAATAAATTATTAACAAAAAAAAATAAAAATAAAAAATTTTCGTGATCGCAATACTATCTCTTACGAGATAGTAAAAAATGTAATAATAAAAAATAAAATTTCAATTATATTCATTTAATAAATTATTATTATTATTATTTGTAATAATTCCAAAAAAAAATAAATAAAAATAAAAAACAAAAAAAGTCCAAATAAAACTAAAATTTCAATTATATTCATTTAATACATTATTATTATTATTATTAAGTGTTCAGTTATCATATACGTATATATGTATGTATACAGACACACATGCAAAAGCGAAGCTTTGCCGGGTCTGCTAGTTATAAATATAGATTAAAAATATGTTTTTTAATTATTTTATTTAATAATATTACATATTAGGTGAGTTAGCAAATTTATTTCAATCAATTATATTCACTTCTGATTCATTTGATCTATGAATATAGGCAATAAATTCAATTCTCATTTTATTCTCGTTCTTACTACATTACAATCATTTACGATAATTTACTCAATTCAATTAAAATTATATGATATTTTTTCTTTTTTTTTTTTTTTTAAAGAAAGAAATATTTTATTAAGAAATTGTGTGTGAAAGGATTTCAGTATATTGTTAAATATGTAATCTTTAACTTACATTACATTTAGTACCTATATATATTTTTTTTATTTAAATATGTTTCTTCTCCCATATATGGTAGGATATGGTAATTTTGAAAAGGTGAACAGAAAAATAATTTAACATTACTTATGATGAATTAAATGTATTGGTCATTTCTGGTAATTGACTTAAATTGTGAATAGAAATAGCGAATTTTATTATTATTATTATTATTATTATCATTATTCTCTTCTGTGGCTTATTACGAATCGGAGCGAATTTATTATGATGATGATTATTATTATATATATTACTTATGCTGGTGGTGACCTTAATTTGCTTAAATTAACTACTAATGAATTGATTTATTGATCAGGTTGGCCATCACAGTCGCTCTTTCGGGTCCACCCAACCCACATTTCCAGCTGTCTTCTTTTATGATGCAACTCATTTGTGATGAATCTGTAAGATTTATGGATGGATGTTGCTCGTTTTTACACTAGCAGCAGCCAAACTCACCTTATTGCGATTGATTACCGTGAAAGAGAAAGAAAGAGAGAGTGAGAGAGAAAGAAAGAAATTCCCTCTCTGGATGAGGAATCTATATACTTTTAAATATATATATATTGGCTTCTCCTTGTGAAGGAATTCTTTGACATTGCATAATTTCAATATCTCATCTGCTTTACTTTTACTCGGCTCTTATTAAATGACTAATCTCCCACTATCCCCTTTTAAAAGAAAATCATATATATATATATTCTAACGAAATTATCATTGAAAAATTTTCGTAAGTGATCACTCATATTCTTTTTAACGTTTTAATATTTCAAATAAAAAAAAAAAAAAAACAAAATCACTTCGTAATCTTCCTTTACCATCGATAAACTAGACAGAAATTATATAATTCAAAAAAGATTCAATTTTTATTTATATATTATGATTATTTTATTAATATTAATGTAGGGATCAATCAAAAGTATATATAAAAAAAAAAAAATATGAAAAGAGGATCGAAAAATTGCAATATCACGTGAAATAGATTATATTACAAAATAAATCCCTAAAGAAAAATGCATGATAAAAAAATATTTAGAAATATATGAATTTATAATAAGAAGAAAATATATTTTAAAAAAATTCTGTCTATCAAATTGTAAATTGAGATTACGTTAATGTTTCTTCTTTTTAAAAAATTTTTTTATAATTCAATTCTTCATTTTATATTATGATAGATTACCTTTTAATAATTATAATTTGTCATACGCTTTACAATATAGAAAAAGATTATTTCATTCATATATATAACTAAAAGATATTTTTTTTTTTTAAATTATATTTTTATTATAATTAAGCCTTTAAAAAATATATGTGACTATGAACAATTCAATAATAGAACAGGTTTAAAACATTTACTTTTTGTTAATTATTTAATTAAGAAAAAAATAAATATATTTACCAGGTGTAGAAGTATCAAACCGGATTTCTTTTTTTGTAAAAATTGCTCGTCTGTTATTTGAAAATTATAAAAAATATAGTAAAAATAAAATAAAGTAGTCTCCATTGGAATTTATACATTGTTCTCACCTCTTCTGCGGGTTATGAATGCCACGCCAAAAAAACAATTCTTTCTTTGAAGCGAGCCATTTTCGTACATTTCCATTCGAAACGAACTGTTGTTCGGCGAGTGCAGAGTCAGAAGTAATTGGACGGAGCCAAGTCTGGAGAATAACCTGCATACGCTAGTACTTTCCAATTGAACGGCTCGATCGTATCCGTGTTCCGTGACTTTATGCTGCTTTTTTGCATATTCTGGTCACTTTTTCGATTCAAATCGAGCATTTTTTGTTGGTAGCTATTAGTGTTAACGGTTTCACCAGGTTTTTTAGTAGGTCATATTATATTATTATACCCTTATGATACTACCAAATGATAGGATACTTTCCAAAACGATGTGGTCTTGTAGTGGATGTTGATGGTTCGCCTGGAACCACTCAAGTTTTTGCAAGAGCATGTTCACCGTCTTCGACAAGCATTCTATGCGATTATGCAGCAGTTTTCTTTAAATGATTGCAGAAAACCAATGCTGTCCGTAAATCATAGTTCGAAGGCACAAAACTCGACAGGTTTGAGGTTATAGGAAAAATATACCTGTGTATGAAACTTATGTTATTGTGTGTTGGCAAACTTTGTAACTGTTAGAGGGAGAAGATGGAGCTACAGAAGCGGTCTTACGGTCTTTAAACTGATAGCGAGCATCATCTATAGGGAAATTCCGAATTCATACTTCTACACCTGGTATAAAAAAGGTTTTCAAAAATGTTTGTATATCTTCACGTTTTATAATGACCTGGAGAATCCCAATATGACTTTAGAATTTTTTATATCTGAGAGTCTATCTGTCTGTCCGTCTGTATTTCCAATTATTAAAATATATAAGTTTCTATTTTAATTTCTAATAATCATAATTTCTCTAAAAGTGAGGCTATAAACTCAAAATTGATATGAACATATGAAAACTTTGTTATTTTAGATAAATAATCATTTCATTTTTTTTTTAAGAATATAAAATTTTTTAAGAAAAACTTGCCCTATTATCTTCTATTCCCTCCACGTGCCTTAAAAACCGCTTATCTTGTTTTTATTGTAGAAATTAACGGAATCTTGTGGGATATCTTGCCATTCCTCGTCTAACGCAAATTTTAGTTCAACAACTATTTCTAGATAGATGTATCTCTGGCTCGAATTTTTTAACTTATTCCAAAGGTGTTCTATGGGATTCATATCTAGTCTGCCTGCTGGCCGCTCGATTGTTCCAGGCGGTTGGTTAAGGAAGTGGGTGAACATATACATCAAGATCACTTTATATTAAAATAAACTTCGAAATTATTTTTTAATATAAAACTTTCGATAAGATTTTATGTAATGACCAGCTCTTTTCATCCTATGGCAGGTTCAGTTTGGAGAACCTAGGCAAGCAAACATGTTGAATAATAATTATTTTAACAATTTTTATTAACAATTATTAAAATATACTACTATAATTTTTACCGACCGACGATAGTAAGGGAGGTATTGTTTTCACACCAAATTTCACATGTGGAGATTTTTACATATCTCCACGAATCATGCATTTTGTTAACAGAAAAAAGTATTTTTAGCATGATGTCTGTCCGTCCGTCTGTCCGTCCGTATAGATGTGTACAGCCTGAACGGCTCAACCGATTTTGATGAAATTTGGTATATTTACTTAATGCATCAGTGGGATGAATTGATCAACTTTTGGTGCAATTCCGGAAACCGGAAGTGGTAGTATTAGCGATCGACGATAGGAAGGGAAGGGTTATTTTCACACCAAATTTCACATGAGGAGATTTTTTTATATATCACCACGAATCATGCACTTTGTATTGGTTTTATCCTCGAGAAAAATCAAATTTATTAGTTTTTTCTTGATTTAAAATTATATGATGTCATCCAGCCATTCATGACGTCACAGCCTGGTCTTGCATATATATTATAAATAAAATAAAATTAAAAATGTTTATATTTATTATTTATGTATCCATATCTGTTTTTTATTACATTAATAGATATATTAAAATTATTTGAAATTGTTTCTGTAGCTGGAAATTAATTTACTTCAAATCGTCGGTCGGTTCGGACCTGGCCACAGGTCAACTTATTTATTTTAATTTATTATAATCATAATTTCTAATAGATCATATTTATTGTTTAAATCAAATAAGATATTTTTTGATTATTATTTTAAATAATATTAATTAACAATTGTTTTAAATAAATCATATAGAATATACTTATTCATAATACTATTTAATAAATATGAACAATAATAATAATTCACCTTATTCGATTGTATTGATTTGTATGGAAATTTAATGACTTCTATTATTAATTATTCTAATTAAAAAAAAATCAATTAAAATAATGTTTCCCCTAAATAAGACCTATACAGATCGACTCTTCCAAATACCATCTCCATATAAACGGATTATTTCATTGATTTAATCTCTTTATTCCTCTCCAATAAAGAGCGTGTTCTCCTGTCTAATTCTTACAATTTCTCATATTCAATTAATAAATAATTTGAAAACAACATCGATCATTCCAATTGGCGGTTATTTTATTTTTAATTTTATTTTAAAATACGAAAAGATTTATATATATATATATATGTATAGGTTTAGTAGGATGTCAGTGAAAAAGAGAAAGAGCTATCAGATGAGATGGTAAGAGCAGGGGGATCCGAGGCGAAGAGAAGATATAAATTATGTTCTCGAACTGCAAAATAAACATATGCAAATTTCATCGACATGAAAGAGCAGATCCTCCAGATAAATTATAGTCTAAGGTTATTGTTTGCATCATCGGGTGCATTTTGTTCTTTGCATTTGTTTTTTTGTTTTTTTTTTAATTTTTTTTTGAGATGCATTTCTACATTACTTACACGTCAATTCAGTAGCATTAAATAAATAAATAAAAGAAGAAAAGTTGTTCATTTTATTCACAAAAGAAAAAAAAGTTAATCCAACTACCAATCTGTGATTTATGTGTTGCACAAAGAAGATAAAGATATTCAACAATTTTCCATTTTTTTTTTTATTTAACATGTATATTTCTTTTAAGAATAAAATGTTTTCATTAAAGCAATATTTAACATTAAATAGGTAAGAAAATGTTATACATTAAATTTTTAGATATTTTATTGGGATTAAATAAATATTATATTCCCAATTAAAATAGCGTTTCATATTTTTATGTATGTATATTTTAATGAAAAACCTTCAAAATAAAGATATTAATTTAATTTAATATTTATATTTCAAATTATAGAAATAGTAAAGTGAAGAAGGAAAAAAATGTAAATTGGAATGAGTTTATATACGCAATGTTCTATTTGAAAAGGAACATAAGACCAAGAATGCTATGGGAGAATAAAATCAGATAAAATAGATAAGAAAATAAGATTTAGATGTAAGGGATCAGTAAAGGCATGGTCGGGGACAATGTACTTATTGCAAGTTTAAGAACTTTCAAGTTCAAATAGATAGATATAAATAGTGACATTATTATTCAAATAAAATAATTTATTAAAACCGTACTAATTAAAATGATTCATTTAAAAAAATAATAATAATATTAGATATGAACAACTTACGAAAATAATACTTTAAATTTTCATGTCATTATAATCATGAATTGAATTTAGAAACAAAAAATTCTTATAATTTACTTATATATTTTAGGTATAATTGTTCAATAAGTTCGCGGAACGGAAATGAAGAAAACAATTTTTATTTGAAAAAATGATTTTATTTTTCAGTGTAGTTTACCTCAACTTCAATACACTTATTCTAACAGACTTCTAATTTATGGATCCCTTGACTGTAGTGGTTTTCAGGCAGTTCTGCAAAATATCTTTCCACGGCAGCTATTACCTCTTTGTTTGAAGAATATCGTTTTCTAATACCCTAGCGCCATGTCTGGAGATGCATAGAGATCATACAGATCCTCGTTATGCAGTCTTCGGTGACCCCATCTTTCTTTGAACCAGAAATGCTGCGAAGAATTCTATATTCAAATACCTTAAATCTACTCTCATCTGCCAAGGTCAAAGACCACGCCTCGCACCCGTAAAACACAACCGGAAAAATAATTGTTATATTTATATTAATTAATTTTGTGGAGGTGGCTTGGCCGAGAGTGTAGCGTGGCAAGCTTCTACACAAGAAGTCGGGGTTCGATTCTAACCAAGAACGGATTTTTCTAATAAATTCAATTTAACATCAGCTGCCTCTGGTTCCAGGAACTGCCAAGCCCTGGTTTTATACAACTCTGCACCAGCAGGACTAGTTCAAAAACAAGCATCCATAAGCAACAATGGATCGTGATAAGAATAACTCCAGGTGGTACCTAATCTACCCGTCACCCGGAGGATCCGGATCTTCACGAGCAGACAAAAAGAAGAATAAAGTTAACCTAAAGAACATTCATATATGGGCCCACTTAACATCAATACCCGATTCAAGCAACAATGGTTCGTGATGAGAATAGCACCGGATCTTCACGAGCACACAAAAAAAAGAAAAATGAAGTTAACACCTTACATTCATATATGGGCACAGTTAACTTCAATACCCTTTGCGTGATCCTAGATGGTCCAAACGCAAATAATAATAATAATAATTAATTTTGTTCCTATTGGGTAATAATTTTGACGAGAAAAACTCCTTTAGTGTATGATAAGAGGTGTTACCCGACACGGCCGAGTTTTGAGCGCCCCGGGTAAAAAAAAAATTTGGTAACCTTTAATACAAATTATCTTTTAAATAATGAATGTAAGAAAATATTTTTTCTTAAATCGAAAATTATTATTCTTCGTGATTACAGAACCTAAGTATTTAAATTTTTCTAAATTTTCAAATTCTATGTTTTGTATGCAAAGATTTTGTGTGTTAATACTATTCCTCTCTGCTACTGTCTTGGTACAATTAATTTCAAGCCCCATCTCTTTTCCATCGTCGATTAATTTGTCTACTCTATCTTTAATTGTGACCGGGAGCTTAGCCGCGAGGTTATAGTGACCGGTCCGCCGACTCGAGTTCGAGTGTTCAAACCTCGCTGAGTGCATCGATATATAAATCGATATATATAAGTATAGATATAAGAATAATAAAGAAGGCTGGCTAAAATGGTGATAATCCGAAAGCCAAATAAATAATAGAAAAAAAAAAAAAAAAATCTTTAATTGTATGTGCCGAATCTCCAATTATATTTAAGACATTTGGCTAACCTAATGCTTGAAATTTTTGTCTCTAATTGTGTTTCGTTTACTCATTCTCCAATTTGTCTAATCACGTATTCTAATACTAGATTATGATATTACAAGGTTTCAGAAATAAATATAATAGAATAAAGAGATAATATATTTAATAAGATCTTTTTTGCTATATTATAAAATGGCTGCTTAAGAAATACCTCTTTTACATTTAGACTTTTTCTTATTTTCGTTCATTATGAATTTAGATTTTAGATGAATTTTTGCATTGATATAGTCTTATACATATATTCATTCTCTTATGTACATATATACTCTAGTAAATTAATTTTATATATTTTATCGATTATTTTAATATCAATAATTATTAACAGAAAGTAAACATGCTCTCATTAATTTGAAATATCTTTTGACATTTCCTAGATAATATTTCACACCATAAATAATACATCCCTTAAAAAAAATAAAATAAAATCTTTATTAATTGTAGTATTTTTTATGGATATTGTATACAAAATCCATTTTAATTAAGTTAGACACTTTCTATTTTATGGTTGATTTATGTTTATTTTGTGAATCAATTGGATACATTTTAAAACCTGGTGATGTTGAACTTCCGCCATTATCATTTGAGCTAGAATTGGATGTTTGTAGTTTTTATCTTTTTGAATATTTATTTCTTTAATGAAACTTGGAGGACCGGATAATTTTTGATCGAGGTTTTCTTTCCCTAGACTTTGATTATCCAACACCAAAATTCACGGGAGGGCAATTTTATTGTAAACGGAGGCAATTCGAAAATGGACTCGAAACGAGTTTAACTCTTTTTAATATTAAATATTATGTATATGTTACATAGGGGGGCATAAGAATTTTAGAAGGGTTTAAATGGGGCATGGCACAAAAAAGGTTGAGAAACACTGCACTAGACCCTAGACAGAGACCCTTACAAGGTGCAATCATCCAGGCAAAATGAAATTCATAAATCATCAAAATCACTCTAAAATCTTTAAGGGATACTTGCGTGGTCGGCAAATGCCCGAGTTTCAAATCCAAGGATAATAAGGGGAAACGGTGGGGGGAGGTTTTATTGGATAGGCCAGATCAGTCACCTAAAAATAATCTCAAATTATTATGTTTTATGTGTTACCTGAAAATAAATTTTTCCTTAAAATTTTATAAATTTCATTAGTGATATATATTTTTAAATATAAATTACATTTTAATGTTTAAAGAAATTTGTTCTCATCTATTCTATATTTTATATGTATCAATGATGAATATAGAAAATATATATTTTTTGGATAGGAGTGTTGAGTTATTTTTTTTTTTTTTGGCTTTTTCGGAATATACTCCATTTAGTCAGCTTTCTCACTTGTTTATTATTTTTATTTTTATTTTTATTTATATATATATATCGATGTACTCGGAGAGGTTTGAACCCTCGAACTCGAGTCCCGGCTGACCGGTCACTGCTAAGCTCCCGGTCGTGTTGAGTTATTAATGGTTACAAAAATTAACAGTAATTTATTTATTATATATTTTAATAAAGGATATTAATATCTTGTTTCTTAACTAAAATATAATATATAATCATATTTTCTCTCTCTCTTCCTGTCTATATAAATATTAGTAATTTTCAATTTTTTGGAAATGAACCACAAAGCGTGTTAATATTACTATTAAATTTGTTAAAAAAAATAAACTATACACATTTTCTTTATTTATATTTTATTTATCAAAATTTCTATAATATTTTTTAAATGAAAATGCGATTTTTCTACTTTAAGAATAAAGAAAGGGGTCTTTTGTCCTTCCCTTGACTACATTATTTTAATTGACATTACTTAAAAAATATAGTTAAATAAATCATTATTTAAGTGTTTTTATTTAAAATAATACTTTATTTCTCTTTTAAAATGATTCATTTATAAAAAAAACTTAATTTTAATTTCATTTATACTTAGCATAGATAAATTTGGTTGATAATGAACACAGAATAAATCGTTAGTTATAGTCTTCAATAAGGTCCCTGTGGTCCGGTTTTCGGATATCCATTAGTTCCCCCTCCCTGATTCGCCTCTCCTTCATATTTAATCATCGGATGATATCCTTCGAGATCAGCAGTGTATTCAACGATTTGTTTCCGGCCATCCGGTAAAAGGACATGATAAGAACCGGTAGCTACATCTCCATCACGTGACTCTTGATGACCAAAATCGTTTCCCGATTCAGCGTCTTTTACTTCATAAGAAAATTGATATTTCGCAGGACCCTAAAAAAAGTTTAAATGATTAAGTATATTTATTTAATTAATTTATATTTTTAAATCCGATATATATATCAATGATACCGATTCTTCATCCGCTCCTTTAGAGCCACCACCAGCACTAGTAGATCCACCGCCTGAATTAGGGGCACCGTATTGAGGAGCAGGAACACCGGAATTAGGAGCACCATATTGTGGACTGGGTGGTAAGTATTGCTGGGGTGGAGGCTCCGCCAAAATAGTCGTTATTATTAAACCAAATAAAAATAATTTTAACTAGAAAAGAAAAAAAATACAACAAATAACTTACAAAAAATTTATTTAATTATTTGCTTTATAATATTATGAATTTACTATAAATTGTTCCAAGAGTAGTGATTTATTAAAATAATATTAATAGTTTTTTTTTTAGGTGAAAAGGCAGATCAGATGACAAAATAAATTATGTTCATCTCTGTTTACAATAAACACTATTGAACTGATTAAGCCAGTAATTCATTTACTCTTAATTTGAGAAATTTATTCAAATGTAAAGTCTTTACAAATTAGATACATATATAGTTATCTGTAAGTATAAACATCAATTTAACTGATTATATGAAGTACCCGGCCAACTACCGTTACTTTCAAAATTTTACTTTTTACCAAGAATATTTTAAGAATATTGCAGGTCGGACCAGGATAATTAATAATTGCTGATTCCTATGCATATCCTCCATTCTATTTTTCTTATAATTATCTATATTTATTCATAAAAAATTATTGTCCGAACCTCGCCCATTCCATCTAATGAACAGATAAATTTCAGCAACATCACTGAGAGAATGCATAATAAAATCGGATAATAATAATCATAATCATATTCATATAAATATTATGTTTTACAAAGCCACCTTAAATTATTTATTGCAATGTTTTTATTAACAGTTGTTATTAATTACTTTAATTTATAAAAACTTAATGAAAAGGATTTTTTTGCTAAAAATGAGACCTATACAAAATGATTATACATTTCAAAAACCCCCTAATAATTTAATAAAAATAAAAATAAGTTTAATATCTGAATTTTATCTGAATCAGAAATATATATATAATTTTTGCTAGTATTATTAAAATTAGATAATCAAATATTTTAATTTTCTTATATTCAATTACCTAAAACCTAAAATATAGTGAAAATTTAATTTATATATATAATAAATAATATTAATTATTTAAAATGTATTTTAAATAAAAATTGAATTAATATAAAAATAATTTCATTAATAATTAAATTGTAATATATATTATTAAAAAAATAAGTTGACCTGTGGCCAGGTCCGACCCCACCGACGGTTTGAAGTAAATTAATTTCCAGCTACAGAAACAATTTCAAATAATTTTAATATATCTATTAATGTAATAAAAAACAGATATGGATATAACATAAATATTTTTAATTTTATTTTATTTATAATATATATATGTAAGACCAGGCTGTGACGTCATGAATGGCTGGATGACATCATATAATTTTAAATCAAGAAAAAACTAATAAATATGATTTTCTCGAGGATAAAACCAATACAAAGTGCATGATTCGTGGTGATATGTAAAAAATCTCCACATGTGAAATTTGGTGTGAAACAATACCTCCCTTCCCTTCCTATCGTTGATCGCTAATACTACCACTTCCGGTTTCCGGATTTGCACCTAAAGTTGATCAATTCATCATATTGATGCATTAAGTAAATATACGAAATTTCATCAAAATCCGTTGAGCCGTTCAAGCTGTACACATCTATACGGACGGACATGCTAAAAATACTTTTTTTTGTTAAGAAAATGCATGATTCGTGGAGATATGTAAAAATCTCCATATGTGAAATTTGGTGTGAAAACAATACCACCCTTACTATCGTCGGTCGGTAAAAATAATAATCATTAAACAAAACTACTTAAAATTACGACAATAAATAATTATTAAAAATAAAGTTTATTTATTACAATAAATTTATCCTGGTATAATTGGTAGTTATTTGAAAAGTATTACCATGTCTCTGTAACAAAATTTGAAGACATTTTCAGATTATTTTATCATGAATTATCGAATAAAAATGATTCCGAAAATTGAGTTTTTTTGTAAGCAAGCTACTAAAATTAAATTTAAAATAACTTTAGATATACTTACGAGTATTTCGTATCTCTTTACCTCTAAAATTATTTACAATTTAGTTATTAACAAATTATACTTTTAAAATAATTTAAAATAAATATTTAATATACATTATCAAATTATATATATATTATTAGTTCGTAACCATTTTGAAAAAAATAAATTAATATGTCTACCTAACCAAGTGCCTCCCCTGCAAATTGTATTCATAAAATGAAATTTATTAATAGACTGTTTAAAACATAAAGTTAAAAATTGTCATTTGCTATGTTGAATTATAATCTTCTTGTTTCAACGATACATGTAATTAATATATAACTCCTAATACAATCATAACCTTATAAAAATTAAATATATAGATCACATGATTAAGAGAAGCAAAAAATTTGACAGAAAATAACTGTTGGATGGAGGTCGGACATGACAGAAACTGTAAGCGAAATCTTCATATTGCGACGAATAATTTTCAAATCCCCTAGCACCACAGAATTTAAGTTTCTTTTAAGGAAAATAACTATGATCTAAAAAAATTAATAAATGAACTTAATAATAAAAAAAACAAATAAATCAATTAATTTAAATTAATACTATTAATGAATGTATATATTGGTCATTTATCTATAGTTTTATACCGTTAATTTTTATAAATTGTCTCAAGTCTCTATTTTTGCATTTTCTCAAGTTTCATTATAATTAAAAATATTCAATAATAATCTAGCAATGAAAATAAAATACCAAAATGTAATGATCAAGAAATATTATACTCTATTATAACATATACAATACTTATAAACTATAGGCGGAGGAAATATTAGGAGATATCATTGCGGGTTCAGGCCAAATCGACCAACATTAATTAAGATATTTTCATTATGACAGATATTAGGAACAAAACCGCGAATTCAATATTTCTGTTCACTAATTATTTGTAGACTTTAGTAAAACATACGCATAACTCAATAGATCCGGATAAACTTTTTCAAATTTTCAATCTTCAAATTTCTCTTGAAGGTAGTAAAGAAAGAATAAGATGCGGAAATCAATTGTAAAATATTAGGTTACTCAGACGACTTAAATATAATAGGAGATTCGGCAATTGCAATTACAGATAGCGAGGAAAATTTAATGGAGGTTTGAAATTAATAGTGATAAGAAAAAATATTTAGTAACAAAGAGGAAGAGTATTAACATACAAAATCTTAAGATACAAAATGTAGAATTTGAATATGTAGAAAAATTGAATGTAATCACGAAGGATAATAATATTTGAGAAGAATTTAAATCGGGGTTGCAATCGGGAAACGCCTGTTATCTGCAATAAAGAGGCTTATCTCTTCAAAATTATTATCAAATGGAATATATAAAAAGATTATTTTGCCTGTTGCATTATATGGGTGGGAGGCATGGTCTATGACCCTTGGAGATGAGAGTAGATTCAGAGTATTTGAGAATAGGATTCTTCCCTGCATTTTTGGCCAAAGAAAGATGAGATCACCGGGTATGAGGGAGACTGTATAACAAGAAATTGCATGGCCTCTCTGCATCTTCAGAAATAGTTAGGGTTATAAAAGGGAAAAAGCTGCGATAGGCAGGGCACGTGGCAAGAATGGGAGAGGAAAAAGATATTGGTGGGAAGACCGATTGGAAAACGTCCGCTTGGAAAACCAATGACGCGTAGGAAGGGACGTAAGAGAGATGGAATAAGGGCTCAGGATAGGGACACTTGGAGAAATGTGGTTGTTGCGGCTAAGAACTTTAGAGTATCTTTGAGCCACATAGGTAGATAGATATAACATATACAATAATAATATATATAATTAATATAGTGATTAAATTAAAATATATTTTTTAAATAAGAACACAAAAAGAAATGAATGTTTTATGTAATATACTGATTGAAACAAAATGGATGAAAACCTTTTAATACTTTCAACCACCAAAATCTATGTACAACTCGGGGGTACAGGGGGCGGAGCCCCCGTCTAGGTGTGAAGAGCGCCGAAGGCGCTCTGAGCAGCTAGTTATATATATATTATTAGTTCGTAACCATTTTGAAAAAAATAAATTAATATGTCTACCTTACCAAGTGCCTCCCCTGCAAATTGTATTCATAAAATGAAATTTATTAATAGACTGTTTAAAACATAAAGTTAAAAATTGTCATTTGCTATGTTGAATTATAATCTTCTTGTTTCAACGATACATGTAATTAATATATAACTCCTAATACAATCATAACCTTATAATAAAAAGTAAAAAAGTTAATATTTTTTTTGTTTTAATGTAACATTTAATTATATTTTTACTATCTCGCCAGTGATAGTATTGCGATCACGATAGTATTGGGATTCGATGTCGAAATTTTGATGTTTTTATACGTTTTGAAGGTTCCTGAATCATTTTCACTAAGGTTGAGAAAAATCTCTCTCTGTGTGTGTGTGTATATATATATATGTGTGTGTATGTATGTAGACAAGATTACGCAAAAACGGTTTGAGCTAGAATCATGAAATTAGGTATACGGGTATTATTCAAAATTCGTAGTTATCTATCAACTTTTGAGAAATGTAGCTCAACCGGAAGCGGGCCACTTCCTACCAGTTTTTATTTTATTTTTTTTCCACTAAACTGACCGTAAAAATAAAGATATATGTTTGATAATCTTTCACAAAAATTGTATAAAACTGCTATATCACGCGCAAGCACGTGGCGTGGTGTGATCAATAAAGAGCAAAACATGTGCTGGTTTAATAAATATTATTTATTAATTTTAATTTATAATTAATTAAATTTAATTTAAATATAATTTATTATGTTATTTAATCCAATTCAAATTTCGAGATAGTCGAGTGGAGACCCTCCAGCTTATTATCTATATCTTGAAACGATAATTTTTATGAATCTTTATTGTCAATTATATTAATTTATAGTGTAAGAGAAATTTAAATTTAAAATTTTAAGAGGAAGTATGGTGCTGCCTTTAGTTCGACAAGGCGCCGTAAACGCCTCAGATCGGACCTGATGTTAGCTTCCTGTTCATTATGCTTGCGACCATCATTCTGACTATTACGTTTATGTTTATGTATTATGAAATAATAAAAACCTCTTAAGAAGTAGAGAATTGTTTTTAATTAAATTCCCTACAGATTTCAGAAGTGGGATAAAAGTGACTCTGGTATTATAGTGACTCCTGGATATTCAAACTTATTCATATATCCAATATCCAATATGGCCTGCTTAGCGGATTTCGAAGAAGTAAAAAGAAGAATTCTGAATGCTGATGCGAAACAAGTCCGTTCACTCTTCTCAATTATTTATGGAAATGAATTGAGATTAAATAGAAGAAAATTACTGGCATTTCAAGGATTTGATGATTTAGAAGAAGATTCAGAGGTATTTCATCAAATGATTAATAAAATATCAAAAGACTTTAGTTATGAACAGTTGTTGAATTGCTGTTTTTTATTAAATTTAAAACATGAAGCAACTTCAATAAAAACAGCTGAAATTATTTTATTATTCTTAATAAATTTTGATAACCCTGAAGAAATTGAAGTAGAAGAAGAAGAAAATGCAAGTAGCCATTCAGAGACTCCACGAGAGCCTCTTGATGAAAAATTTATACATGGTTTCAGCTCTGTTCAAGTCAGTTCTCATCAACATATCCCTTTTAGAGATATTGAAGACTCTATCAGAAAATTTACAGGAGAAGATAATTATCCAATAGAGACATGGTTTTCTGATTTTGAGGAAATGGCAACTATTGCTAATTGGACTGATCTAGAAAAAATGATTTATGCTAGGAAATCATTAGATGGCCTTGCCAAGCTTTTTATTTCAAGTGAAAAAGGTATTTCTTCATATTCAATTTTTAAGAATATCTTATTAAATGAATTTAAAAGAAAAATTAGCTCAGCTGAAATACACTCGATGTTGAGTAATAGAAAAAAAAATATAAATGAATCATTTCAACAATATTATATGGAGATGAAAGAAATTGGTTCAAGAATTAAAATTGAGGAAGATTCATTAATTAGTTATATTGTTGATGGTATACCTGAGAAGCCCATGGACAAATTAAGCCTCTATGAATCTAAAACTTTAAAAGAATTAAAATCGAAATTGGATATTTTTGCTAAAATTAAATCAAAAGAATCTTCAGTGTCCAAGAATGTTTCAGGTACCTCCAGTAAATCCACAATTCCAGATTCAACATTTATAATTAAAACATGTTTTAATTGTAACAAGCCAGGACATAGGATCAAAGACTGCAAAGCTCCAAAAAGGGAAAAAGGATCATGCTATTTATGTGGATCAAAAGATCATCTGGTGAACACGTGTCCCAAGAAAAAAACTCCATCTATACATTGTCTGGGTAATCCTTATATAATTTATTCCTCCATTAGTGTTAATAATCAAGCAAATGACCACTTAATTTATAATATTGAAACATTAATTGATACTGGTAGTAGTGCTAGTTTAATCAAATCTAAATTTGTTCCAAATGAATGTATTGAAACAAATATTTTTAAGCCAACACTTTTTGGTGCGAATTCTAGCCCAATAAACATTTTAGGAAATTTCAAGACTATTATGAGTATATGTGGACATTCCTTCAATGTTAATTTATTAGTGGTGCCGGATCAAACCATTTCAAGTGGTATTCTTTTAGGACGTGATTTTATTAACCAATCTAAAATTGAAATAACTTTTACTCAATTAGGTTTTACAATTAAAATTCCTGATAATGTTAACCCATTAAATGAAATTTCTTCACCTGTAAAAAATGAATTATTATTAATAGATGAAAATGCTTTTGATGGCAAAGAAATGAAGTATGTTGTAAACCCGGAGATAAGTGTAAAAGACCGTTTTAAATTAGATTCTATAATAAATAAATTTGTAAATTCTCCCCAAAGTAAGTCATATGAATCTCCATTAGGTTATGATGCAGATATTGTGATTAAACCAAATCATAATCTGTTTAATCTTTATCCAAGGCGTTTATCCTATTTTGAGCAAAATTTTTCAGTTATTGCAAAGCTATTATATGATTTATTAAAAAAAAATTCTATTTTACAATTTGGCTCTGAACAATTAGAAACATTTGAGAAACTCAAAAATTGTCTTGTTAGTCAGCCTGTATTCTCAATATATTCTCCGATTGTAGAAACAGAGTTGCACTGTGATGCATCGTCAGATGGTTATGGTGCGGTTCTCCTTCAAAAGCAGTCGGATAATAAATTAAATCCTATTTCTTATTTCAATAGAAGGACTACGGAACATGAATCAAAATACCATAGTTATGAGCCTGAACGTTTAGCTATCATTTATGCACTTAAACGATATCATGTCCATTTACAGAGAATCAATTTTAAAATCATAACAGATTGTGCAAGTTTGAAATTGACATTAGATAAAAAGGATTTGAACCCTCGAATTGCTAGATGGGCTTTATCTCTGCAAAATTATGATTATACTTTAGAACATCGAAAGGACGAAAGAATGAAACATGTGGATGCCTTAAGCCGTTATCATATTTTAGTCTTAGACCAAAATACATTTGAACAAAATTTATCCCTTAAACAAACTCAAGACAGCGGTATTAGTAAAATTTGTAAAATTCTAGAAGAACAAGAGCACCCCAAATATGAATTAAGAAATGGTTTAGTATATGTAAAAAATAGAGGCAAGCTATTATTCTATGTTCCTAAGGCAATGGAAAATCACATAATTAGAATGTATCATGATGATTTTGGCCACTTAGGCGTTGATAAAGTGGTTGAGTTAATAACACGCTTTTATTGGTTTCCTAAATTGTATAATTTAGTTAAAGAACATATAGAAAATTGTCTAAAATGCATTTCTTTTTCTCCTCAATATGGTAAAAAGGAGGGTGAGTTGCACAATATTCCTAAAGGGGAGGAGCCATTTGCTATAATTCATATTGATCATTATGGGCCATTAGAAAAGACTCCTGGTAAAAACAAATTTATTTTTGAAATAATCGATTCGTTTACTAAATTTATTAAATTGTATCCAACAAAATCAACTAGTAGTGAAGAAGTAATTAAAAACTTAAAAATGTATTTCCAATACTATAGTAAGCCAAAAAAATTTCTTATTTCGGATCGTGCAACCTCTTTTACTTCTCATAAATTTAAATCATTTCTTGAATTACAGGACGTTAGCCATATCTTAATAGCAACAGGAGCACCACAAGCCAATGGTCAAATCGAGAGAATCAACCGAACATTAACACCCATGATTGCTAAACTTACGCCGGAAACGAATAAGTGGGACAAAATTTTAGGAAAAGTAGAATCAATAATAAATAATACTGTAAATAAATCAATAGGCAATACCCCATCAAAATTATTATTTGGAGTAAGTCAAAAGATTCTCGAAGATGATAACGTAAAGACATATTTGGAAAATTTATTTGAGGAAAAGCGAGATCTTTTAGCAATTAGAGCAGATGCAGGAATAAAAATAAACTCGACTGCTAATTATAATAAATCCTATTATGATAGAAAGCATAAAAACCCAAGAAAATATAAAGAAGGTGATTATGTCGTTATAAAGAATACGGACGTAACTGTAGGAGCAAACAAAAAACTGATTCCTAAATATAGAGGTCCATATGTTATAGAAAAAATATTACAAAATGACAGATATTTGTTAATTGATATCCCTGGTTTTCAGCATACGCAATTGCCATTTAAAGGTGTTTATGATGTATCTAGGATTAAGCCGTGGTTATCAAATGATTTTAATAGTGAAATAACCATATGAATGTTATTGGTTATTGTGAAAAAAAACATGCATTAATTATGTTAATCTAGAATTAAGTTAGTTATTTTAAAAAAAATTAATTAAGTTTATAAGATTTATATTTTTATGTAATAGTTTGATGATCCAATTATGTAATTAGATAGTTAAGTAAGTAGTATAGAAAGAAAAAAATTATGTACTTATGAAATGTTTCTAATAATTAAGTTTTAAGTTCTAATGATTCTAAAAGTGATGAATTATATGTATAATAATATTTGTATTTGATGACATGTTGATCAGGTGATCAATGTTGTCAGGTAGGCCGAATTGTAAGAGAAATTTAAATTTAAAATTTTAAGAGGAAGTATGGTGCTGCCTTTAGTTCGACAAGGCGCCGTAAACGCCTCAGATCGGACCTGATGTTAGCTTCCTGTTCATTATGCTTGCGACCATCATTCTGACTATTACGTTTATGTTTATGTATTATGAAATAATAAAAACCTCTTAAGAAGTAGAGAATTGTTTTTAATTAAATTCCCTACAATAGTAAAATTAATATATATTTTAAATTTTATGTATCCGAAAATATTGATTTTTTGAATTTCAATAAACATTATTTTTCATGCAGGAAAATTAAAATATTTTTATATGAAGATCTAATTAGAATATATAACTATATACCTAAATATCTAATTTTACTAAATATATACAGTATATTATCATTTAAATACCATTTTAGCGATGTGCTTTACGAAGGTGAGAAGAACAACTGGAACTCAATAGACAGGTGCATCTTTAGTATTTATACATTTACTAGTATGATTGCGAATTCCCCCTTCCAACGCTTAAGGTCTACCTTTACCCCTCCGGTTACATATTCTATCAGAAAAGCGTGATCTTCCACGATTAGAGCATGTTGACTATCACATAAAGAAGCATTCCTACTTACAACATGGAATTGTCCATAAGTAATTTGCCGTTAGATAATCAATAAAAAAAAGACAGGAGATGAAGTCACCACCTCCCCCCGGGGAAAAAGTCTTTCACCCGCCCTTCCGATGTCGCCTAATCATAGGTGAAATCTCATTGGTATGCTCGAATGATTCTCGTCAACATTAAATTTTGATTCATTCTTAATTTCAATAGGAATTTATTGTTTCAGCATCACCTTTTCCTACAAGGATCACTTAAATCTACATATTATCATACTTTTGATTTCTTCAAAACACCATATGACATTTGATATTTAAATTATAATAGTTTTCCGTTAAAGAAGAGGAAGTATTAATTTATATTTTACGATTTCACTTTAATTATAATTTTACATATCATCTTTCTTTCTAGATTCCAATAAATATTTTATTTTAATTTTTTTTTTAAACATCATATTTTATAATTAATGTTAATTTTCAATGAACATAATAAAATATGAACATGAATATTAATGAATTTCATTTAAAATAATTTTTTTACTACCTTACGTTGAACCTATATTTTTCAAATATTGTATGTTATGTTATTTAATTATACAATAGCATTATAAACAAAGATTGATATGATAAATTTAATTGGACATTTTTTCAAAAATATACTATTATTTTCATTCACAAATTCTAAAAGAATATTTCAATACACTCCCTAGAATACTTTAAATTACATTATCTATTCCAAAAATTATAATGGAGGTTTTAATGACATTTTATAATATAATAAGTTGACCTGTGGCCAGGTCCGAACCGACCGACTGTTTGAAATAAATTAATTTCCAGCTACAGAAACAATTTCAAATAATTTTAATATATCTATTAATGTAATAAAAAACAGATATGGATACATAAATAATAAATATAAACATTTTTAATTTTATTTTATTTATAATATATATGCAAGACCAGGCTGTGACGTCATGAATGGCTGGATGACGTCATATAATTTTAAATCAAGAAAAAACTAATAAATATGATTTTTCTCGAGGATAAAACCAATACAAAGTGCATGATTCGTGGTGATATATAAAAAAATCTCCTTTGGTGTGAAAATAACCCTTTCCTTCCTATCGTCGATCGCTAATACTACCACTTCCGGTTTCCGGAATTGCACCAAAAGTTGATCCATTCATCCCACTGATGCATTAAGTAAATATACCAAATTTCATCAAAATCGGTTGAGCCGTTCAGGCTGTACACATCTATACGGACGGACGGACAAACGGACGGACAGACGGACAGACGGACGGACAGACATCATGCTAAAAATATTTTTTTCTGTTTAGAAAATGCATGATTCTTGGAGATATGTAAAAATCTCCACATGTGAAATTTGGTGTGAAAACAATACCTCCCTTACTATCGTCGGTCGGTAAAAATTAATATTAGAAATTTATTTTATAAAATTAAATCAGAAAACACCCTTTGAAGGTGTTTTAGATACATCCATTAAAAGCCCAGCACTTTTTTTGCATAAAAGTAATTATAAGGTTATTGATTTATCATAAATATATAGAAATATAAATGTTATTTTGTATTCAATTAAAATATAACTATTTTAAAAAAAATATATTTTGTATCTCAGTTTAAATTAATATCAAATTTCAATTGTAAAATTTTCTTATTTAAATCTATAAATTGAAATTTCTCAAAGAGATTGATTTAAAAACCAGTCTATAAATCTGACTGGGGATTTCATCAAATGTTTCTATTTTTTTATTTTTCTTTCACTTTTTATTCCTTCTATTTACTACTCCTTACTCTTCTTAGATTAGATCATAAATTTATTGATTTTTTTTTGTTGTCTTGATAATTAAATTAAATACCAATTAAAATGGATGTGGAATCATTTGGACTTTGCGTAAATGTTTTCCTTTCCCATAGAAATCAAAATCAAAACTCATTCTGATCCATTGATTCTTTTTCTAGTGATTCTCAAAATGGCGATGGGCTCTTTTTGTAATTGCCGACAATTTCTGAAATGATACAACGACATAAACAAATGGATGTGTTCTTCACTGGAGTCCTTGGAATTCCTTTCACCCCTTATCCTATATTATTCTTTCAACAGCTCTATTTAATATATTACATCGTCCAACCCCAATACTATTGCAATCACAACTACTTAGACATTTTTAATATAATCACTACGATTCTCTAATACATATATTGTAAGTATATATATATATATATATATATATATATATATCTGATTATTATACCAAGTGCATGATATTTTCTAAACACATAAAGGTTACTTGCTAAATTCATGTAATCGATATTTTTCTATTATTACTAAACTTTAAAATTCCATGCTTTAAAGAACAATATTTATAGAATATTTGTAGAATTTTAAAAATTAATTTTAATATTAATTATTTCGTTAATTTCATTTTTATTTAAAAATATTCTAAATTCTTTTATATGTGCATTCTTTTCCTTTTCCTTTTTTGATTGATTTTTTTTTTTTTTTTGTATTACAAGTGATTATCATATAATGACCATTGTATCTATTGTTTAAGTTTATTTATAATTACTCTTTCTATGTTCAGTTATGTTTTTATACTTAAAAACTCAATAAAATAGTAGTAAAATAAAAAAAAATACATTTAGTCATATATTATTAAAAATAAATAATGATTGATTGAACTTTTGTTTATAAATGTATTTATTTTAAAAATTTTAATTTAAATCTTTTTTTGATTCAAATATTCTAACAATATTCAGGGTTTTGACACCCCATAACTACATTTATTTCCAGATAAGCTATTTTTTTTATTGACACAAATTCATCAAGAATTTGGCTTGCACCAATATTGTCACATATTTCGCTTTCAATTGAAATTGGTAATATAAATATCGTTGATCTCAAATAATTTAATTAACTTCAATTTCGAAAAGAATTATTTATTAATAGCTACAGAAACAGGAAGTATAAGTAAAATTTTTATAGAAATGGACAAATTTGGAAAAGCAAAATCGAAATTATTATCAAATATAAATTGAAGAATATTTGAAAAATCTTATTTTATTGCAATTTACAAAAGATCGACTACAAATCTACACTACAACTACATATTTTCAAGAGTTGTTTAAATATTGCGTGAATGATGATGCCTTTATACGATTTGTTTCCATAATTTCTTAATGTTGAATAATGAAACAGATTACAGACGGACGGACAGACATCATGCTAAAAATACTTTTTTCTGTTAACAAAATGTATGAATCGTGGATATATGTAGACATCTCCACATATGAAATTTGGTGTGAAAACAATACCTCCCTTACTATCGTCGGTCGGTAAAAATAACAATATACACACTTGGTATAATTTATAATATTATAATATTCATCATAAAAATAAATTTAAAAAATTGAGAAACTTTTCAATCGACAAATTCTACATTGGGCCTATTATATTTCTCTTCACACCATAAATGAAAAGTAAACATTTAGACATAAAAGAACTTGAAATCACTTCACCTTGTTGTGGATGAAATTTGTCCTATAATTAGGCCCGTGGGATTAACATATGTCTTTTAATCAATATATTTATTTTAAATTACTTTCCATTCATATTTAAAGATTATTTCCATTAATCGATAAATTAAAAAATAAAATATGAATAACTTACCTGAATATATATTAAAGGTCAATGAAAAAAATATTTTTTTATTAAATCGGTAGTTTAGTAATTATAGTCTTGATCCGTGGAACTAGTCTGGCTATCGATTTCGCAAAATTAACTTAGTTTTATGATTAAAAGATTTATACATTTTTCTAAATTCTAATAACAAATTATTTATGATTATTAATTTTTTAAAATAAATATTTAAGATTAATTTTCAACGAACTTTTAGGTCGTTTATAAAATCCATATGTCTCTGTGTCTATCGCCAAAAAATTTCGATTTTTTAAATTTTGATTTTGGATTCGAGTAGAGCTTAAAAAAGTGTAATAGGAAAGTGGTCTTGGTTTTTTAAAATTCGGTTGGGAACATGGTCAAATCGGCGGTCAAAGTTGAAAATTTCCCATATTTTCAGCGCATAATTATAAATAAGCGATGTTTTCAGCGCATCTTCGATCGTATCATTATAATTATAATTATTATTCTATTATTATATTTAAACACTTCGGCGCTCTTCACACCTCCGCCCCCTGTATCCCCGAGTGATACATAGTATTTGGTTGAAAAAGTCTGTATGTAAAAGGTTTTCATCCATTTTGTTTCAATTAGTATAAGTAGATAAGACATTTATTTGTGTTCTTGTAAAAAATATTTTAATTTAATCAGTAAATTAATTATATATTATTATTGTATATGTTATATTTATCTAACTCTGTGTCTCTGCAGTTTTCGAAAGTTCTTAGCCGCAGCATCCACATTTCTCTAAGCCTCCCTATCCTGAGCTACAACCAAATCCTACCCTGTCCCATCTCTCCCATGTCCCTTCCTTCATTGTCCACCCACCTTGGTCCGTGGTCTTCCACCGGAAGTTTCCCAATCGGTTTCTCCCAATTTCTAGCTTCTCCAATTCCAGCCACGTCCTCTTCCCAACCCAGCCTTCTCAATTTTATAACCTTAACTATATCTGGACATTATTCCTCTGAGCTCATCTTCCTTTGGCCTATAAATGCTGCGAACAATACTAATCTCACAAATACTCTAAATCTACTCTCGTCTCCCAGGGTCATCGATAGGGTGAACAAACGTCCTGTTTTTAGGTGCTCTGTCCCAAAAATGTCTTCGGGTTAGTGTTTTCGATCAACATGAGAAATAATTGTTCTATATATTTCAATTTTAATCCTCTTTGATAACAGTTTTGATGAGATAAGTCTCTTTACTGTATAATAACAAGCGTTACTCGATTACAACGTCGATTTAAATTCTTCTCGGATATTATTATCCTCCGTGATTACAGATCTTAAGTATTTAAATATTTATACTTTTTCAAATTCTACATTTTGTATGTTAAGACTTTGTGTGTTAATACTATTCCTCTCTGTAACTAAATACTTAGCACTATTAATTTTTAACCCCGTCTCTTTTCCTGCTTTGATTAATTTTCTTACTCTATCTTTAATTGCAGTTGCCGAATCTCCTATTATATTTAAGTCGTATCCGTAGCATAATTATTGAATTTTTTTGTTTAATTTTTCCCAAATTTATGCTTCCTAGCATTCCCAGATGTTTAAAAATTGATTATTGCAGGGGTCACCATCCTTTTTACTATCTTGCAAGAGAAAGTATTGCGATCACGAAAATTTTCGATGTTTTTTTTATGTTTTGAAGGTTCCTGAATCATTTTCACTAAGGTTGAGAAAAATATATGTGTGTATGTAGTCAAGATTAACGGTTTGAGCTAGAATCATGAAATACGGGCATTATTCAAAATTCGTAGTTTTCTATCAACTTTTGAGAAATGTAGCTCCACCGGAAGAGGGTCATTACCTATCACGTTTTGATTTTTTTTTCCTCTAAAGTGACCGTAAAAATAAAGATATATGTTTGATAATTTTTCACATGATTAAAAATTGTATAAAACTGCTATATATAGAATTTCAACTTGATTGAATCGCTGAAACTACCAGAATTAATTTTTTAACAGAGCAAATCTCATGCGCCAACACGTGACGTGGTGCCAACAACAAAGAGCCAATCATGCCCTGGTTTAATAAATATTATCTATAATATTACTTAATTTATAATGTGTAATTAATTAAATTTAATTTAAATATAATATATTATGTTATTTAATCCAATTCAAATTGCAAGATAGTCGAGTGGAAACACTCCAGCTTATTATAGAATGGTCAAAAAATGAACGACATTCCTTGGCGGGCCTTAGACAAAAAAAAAACTTAATAAATTATAAAACCTTCAATATTTATTGAATAATACACATATGTCATGTAGGACACAATATGTCTCCTTCAAGGTCTCAAATTATCATTTCATTGTTGTAACGATTATTATAAATATATTCAACTTATCAGTAATCAAGTGGCCCGCAAAAATTTTAGGATACCAGCAAAATGATATTGAATAATTATTCTTGGCGGGCCGCATAAATTTATTCGGTGAGCCAGATGCGCACGGGATTATAGGGTATATTTTAAGCGTTTTCTCTAAATGAGTCACATTCCTAGTTAAATAAAATTATAATAAAGAAAAATTAAATATATGAATTGAATTTTTATATTCTATTATTTTTTACTTTGATTTTTATAAATTCTTTTTAAATCAAATTAAGTAACGTTTGCAGAGATTTTAAGTGTCAAATTCAAATGTTTTACAGCATCCTATGTTTATTTATTCTCATACATGACAAGAATCGATAAATCTTTAAATATTGATTTTTTTTCACTAATTGATTACTACTATTGACTACTTTCTTTATCGGAACGGAATATTACTTACGAGAGATTTGTCTAATTTTGGCTAACATCACTTTTCTATCTAAATTGCTCATCAGGTGTATCCATAAATGGACTTAAAAGGCAACTTAGAGTGATAAATTGATTTTGTACCTGTTTGTTTTCAACACTTTATGTGTGAAATTATCAATGAAGAAGAAAAGAGAGAATATTATATATATATATATAAACAAGAAAATCAATCAAAGAGATGTCAATTTCTATTTATATGTTTTTAACACATTAAGTGCCATTTCCTTCACGAATGTGAATGATAAATGATAACGTTGATTTTCATTATGTAATCCAATGTTTGTTTGTTAATATACAATTAATTTAAACGTCGGTGTGCATTTGATATGCATATCTTTCGAGACCAATTCTAGAAAGATGTCCATTTATATTGTATATCTCTTTCCCCTTTATTTATTCATTTCATTGAAACATTTTGCGCAAGGATTTTTTTTTCGTATTCAATTAAATACGATTAAAAGAAGGATAGTAAACGATTGTGAGATTTTGTCTTCTCGGCATTGATTAGGATTCACCACCACCAATTAATTTTATTTTTTGATAGATCAAATACAATGATATGAAATATCAGAGTTTAAATTTTCTTCTTTAGAATAAGAATTAGAATGTCCCTTAAGTATTGAAATCATTGGTCCTTGAAAAAATTAAAGAATTAAGATATCAGATCAGAAGTTAAAGAATTTCGTTTAAATACAATATTAATTAACTTTTAAATTCACGAATAGATAATTATCTCACTATAACGTCAAAATTTCCAGACAGACACTCATGATATTCTAATTCTAAAGTCACTCTCGGATTCTAGAGGTCATGAAACGCGAAGATATGCAAAAATTTTAAATTCACAGCAATGTGCAGAGAAAAACCTATTTACCTATATATACATATAAATAAATCAAATTTACGAAAATATATATATTTTATATCAACAGGTATACTTTTCTGTCTTTCAATGCATTAATACATACTTTTAAGGAGTATATGTTTTATTAGTCATTTAAGTTCTTTTAAATTATTGGAATGGTGACTCGGCGAACCAGTTATTAGTATTATCAGCCAAATTCGATAATTAGCAATCATTTTTTTTTAATGATCGAGCGGCGGCTCGGTGAACCATGTATGATCTAAGGAAAGTATAAAAGCGGCATAGCCATATGCATCAAAGGCCATTCTTTTTTGTGCATTAATTCGTAAGTTTAAGTGGTGTATAATTTATCACTAATTTTTTTTAATTTATGTTTTTTAAAATTATTTGAATGGCGAGTCGGTGAATCAGGTATTAATAATACCAGCCCAACCCGAAAATAAAGAATTATTTTTTTTTATTGACCGAGTGGTGGCTCGGTGGCTCGGTGTATTAGGACCCCAGATCCATTCATTTTAATCAGATTGAAGCAATGATGTAACATTTATTAAATCTAATTGTAATAAATAAATAAAGAATTGTATATCAACATTTTTTAAAGGGTCGAGCGAGAGCTCGGTGTCCCAGGTATTAATATTACCAGCCAAACCCAATAATAATGAATTATTTTTGTTTAACTTAATTATCGAGCCGAGGTTCGGGGTCCCGTTACTAAGATTAGATTAGATATATATCAACATATTTTTTTAAAATATTATAGCCCGATTTATTGAAATATCCCTTGCTCTTTTAGTTTATTCAACCCATCAATCTGATTCAATAATATAAATAAATAGATCGATTGCATAATGTCAATAGTTATTTATATTACACACGATTCATTGATAAACAGAAAATTCATTCATAAATTTCATTCATATTTTAATTAATGATAATTACTAATTGAAACAACTATTTTAATTAATTTAAGAAGAATGAAGTGGAATTATGTGATAGATAAAGATGATAATTCCATTGACGGCTATTGAGCCGCAAGAATAAATTTTGTTAGATGTCTTTACTAGATGGCATTTTTAATCTAGTTTCATAATTTATCAAAATCTACAAATTTTTATATAGTTTAACTTTTAAACTGATTGTAAATAATAAAATAAAGAAAAAAATTGAATTACATGGGTAATATCATTTATAAATTCTTGAACATTACATAAGGTCTATATTATAAACAAAAAAACAAAAAAAAAATTTTCTTTAAAATTTTTAGATAGTATTTAAATATTTATACTTAGTATATTATCCAAGAAGGTATGTAGTCGAAGGTAAAGATAATCAAAATTTTAATTAATTAATATGAATTATTAATTAATTGAATGTATACAATCTACATTATTAACTCTCTTTATATATTGGTAGTTTCTTGTTAAAGAATTTATATAAGTATTTTATTCTATAAAAATAACTATGAAATGTGAAATTTATAATAATATATTTGATTATTTTATTTAATACGTTTATATATATAGTCTTTTAAGAGATATTTATTAGAATAATAATCATATTGATAAATGGATTAATCTGTTGATTAAAAATTATATTTATAGTTTTTACATTTCATTGAAAATGATTTATATTAACTTATATTAATTAATTAATTATTAATTTATAAAACAGTGAATTTTTAAATATTTAATTTAATAAATGTTTTTGATTTCATTTTCATTTATTTTTATATCATGTTTAATTTTCTCTTATAATTTATTTGATGTTTAAAATAAATAAATAAATGAATTAACCTTTAAATATGAATACATACCAATATTTAAATGAGCTTGGAGCCTATTGACTGATACTCATAAATCAGATTATAAAAGATTGATATTTAACATAAAATATCCATTTTTTATATTTAGTAACCTGATCTTTCTATAGTATAATAAAATAGATTTAATAAAGATGTTTGCGTTGTAAATTAAAACAGGTGTAAGAAGGAGAAGAAAAAAATACACATTCCGTCTAATTATATGGCAGAGAACACTTTCTAGGCATTAATAATTATGAGCATCCTTCGAAGATGTAAGACGATATAATAATCATAATTCGTTCAAGTGAATATGGCGTAACGTATATAGTCGTATATATGTAGGTTGAATATTGCATTTGGCCTGATGTGTGGCCCACAAATAAATTATATTTTTTTTTTAAATTTTAATAAATATTTAGATAAGAATTGTTTAAGAATAGGCTTTTGAATTTTTCAACCATTCAAAAATATTTAATATTTTTTTAAAAAGAAAATAAAGCAATAAAGCTAAATCTCAGAAATTTTCTAAACTCTATGCCTACTCAATTAGGCAGTTATAAAATCATGGAGGTTATGATGGATGGAATAGGTCAGGACTATTGAGAACTTTGTTTATGTGGGCACAAATTGGAAAGCAACTGGTACGTAAATCAAAGACGTTATAAGATAGGACATGATAGAATTGGAAGAAAGTAGAAGTTGGCGGAGATGACTAAGAATAGAGACGGTTAGAAGAATGTAGTTACGAATTCAGGTGCGCCACAGAGATAGAGAGATTATATACACTTTTACTTACATGTGTTGAGTAACTATTAATATAGAATTAATAAGAAATAATAAGAAGTACGTTCAAATAAAAAATATAACAAAAATTCTAACGAAAACTTTGATGAAAATAAGTTGACCTGTGGCCAGGTCCGAACCGACCGACGGTTTGAAGTAAATTAATTTCCAGCTACAGAAACAATTTCATATAATTTTAATATATCTATTAATGTAATAAACAGATATGGATACATAAATAATAAATATAAACATTTTTAATTTTATTTTATTTTTAATATATATGCAAGACCAGGCTGTGACGTCATGAATGGCTGGATGACGTCATATAATTTTAAATTAAGAAAAAAACTAATAAAAATGATTTTTCTCGAGGATAAAACCAATACAAAGTGCATGATTCGTGGTAATATGTAAGAAATCTCCTTATGTGAAATTTGGTGCGAAAATAACCCTTCCCTTCCTATCGTCGATCACTAATACTACCACTTTCGGTTTCCGGATTTGCACCAAAAGTTGATCAATTCATCCCACTGATGCATTAAGTAAATATACCAAATTTCATCAAAATCCGTTCAGCCGTTCAGGCTGTACACATCTATACGGACGGACGGACGGACGGACGGACATCATGCTAAAAATACTTTTTTCTGTTAAGAAAATGCATGATTCGTGGAGATATGTAAAAATCTCCACATGTGAAATTTGGTGTGAAAACAATACCTCCCTTACTATCGTCGGTCGGTAAAAATAAAAATAAGTCTGAAAATATAAAAAATTATAAATATATATTCAAGAATTCTAAGAATAATTCGGCAAACTCTATTAAAAAAAGCAGTTCATAGGACATACATAAAAATAAATAAATAAATCTATGAATAAAAATAATTTCTTGAATATAGAAATTTTAAATGACAAAAATTTATTCACAAAGGACTTTTTTATTTATGATAATGGTTGGCTACATTTGAAGATTTTATATAAATCAAAAAACAAACAAAACAACAAATTAATCCCAAAAAGAACTAATTTAAAAAAAATGGAAATTACTCATAATCGACTACTTCAACTTTTAATTTTAATTTATTTTTTTTTTTGTTAGATTGTCATTATTATCTTTTTATTAATATTTTGTTAATTTCATTTTGATTAAATTCATTAATTAGTAATTATTATGTATTTTAATTTGGAAGAGGCCTATGCCCTAAGGGGCCTGGTTACACAATTTTAAAAATTATAAATGTAAATATTGTAAAAAAAATATGTATAAGTGAACCATAATAAAAGGCTATAAATAAATAAATAAATAAGAAATATCTTCGAGGAAAAGATTCGCGCTTTTTGTAATTAAATAAAATGTTCTTGTTATTCTTTTATTACATTTTCTCCTCCCCCATCTTTCAAAAAGAATGAATCTAAATGAATACATTTAATTGCAAATTTTAATAATTAACTTTTTAATCATGCGGAATAAATCTATAATTTATTTTCTAAAATGTATATTAGAGATATAATAAAATAAAAAATTTATAAATCAATAAATAATTTTTAATAAAAAGATAAATATATTATTTATATGAATTTTAACCAGTAACGATTATTCAATTTCTTAAGCTATGTAAATTATTTCCAATTAGAGGAGTTCATTTCCAGTGTTATAATAATCCAAGGTATTCCTCCTAGTTAGATTTCTCGATGCGTTCCAAACCATTTCTCATTCCCACGTAAATATCAATGACATTTCTGTGAGATTGCATCTTTACATAGCTACACATATATATAAATATATATATATATATATATATACGTTAGAGAAAATACTTAATATATTTGTTATTATTATGATAACATTTGCCTAAAATAGTATTACTATAATGGACTGTTGCATCTTGCTAAAACTCTAGGGAAATTTTGTGTAGAATGTCAAATAATATAAGACAACTAGTGATTCGTGTCAGGTACATCCAGTTGGCTCTTCTTAAGGTTACTGGACTAGTAAAAAAAAATGTTCCCAATAATAGTTCAATCAATAATTCAAATAATTAACTTGTTAAAATTTATCAGGGTCAACTGGTTATATTTCATAATTTTTTTTTAACTCTAATGGGTGATTTGATTTTGGGGTTTTTTTTGTTACAACCAAATGTCTTAATTTTAAGATTTTCAAGAAATATAATTATTAGAATTATTTTATTATTTATGAAATATAGATATACATACACACATCACTATGTTCTAAATCCAATATAGGAAATGTAGATAAAAAAACAATATAATAAGTAAATATTCATATTTAATTTCATTCAATTAGAATTGCATCTTCTTGAGATCATAGACTAGACCAGGGATGGCAATTACATGGCACGCGTGCCAACTTTAAACAAAAAAATTTAAACAATTAAGTAAAAAAATTCCTTATTTTAAAATAGTTTCTGTTTTTTTTTCAAAAGTTTTTTTTTTCTAGCTGCCTTTGCATACGTAGATATATATAATTGTCATATAATTCTTAAATATTCTTTAATGAGTATTTAGTTTTACTAAAATTTTTTTGTGTTTAACTTTAAAGGAAAATTTTTTTTTTGAATTAAAATGGTACCAAAAAAATAAAAACTTCAAGATATTTGACGGTTAATTACGGTTTTTTTAAACACATGGAGATAAAAAATGGTGCGGCCTGTGCTCTGAAATTATTGTATGTCGAACATCTTCTATTAAGCGACACTTTGAAACGAACCATAAAAACATCTCCGAAAAACATATTGAAGAAAGAAAAGAACTAATTTCTCAACGGTTTAAAATAGCTGAAAATCAATCGAATTTATTATCAAAATTTGTAAAAACCAACAGCAATGTTACGGAAGCTAGTTTTGAAATTTCTTATTTGATTGCTAAGAAATCAAAACCATTTTCTGATGAGGAGTTTATAAAAACGGTTGTGTTAAAGGCGGCTGATAGTTTGTTTCAGGATTTTAATAATAAAGAACAAACAAATTGTAAGAATTTTCTATGATAATTATTAATAAAATTTATATAATTTATATAAAATTTTTATATTTGATTAATGTTATAACAGGATCTCTAATATTACAATTTATTTCCTTTTTTTTTATTGTTTTTTTATCAATTATTATAATCCATTAAAAAATGCATATAAATAAAAGGTAAACGGCACGCGAAAAAAATTGCATTTAAATTTAGTTTATTTTGACACTTTGACCAAATCCTATTTGCCATCCCTGAACTAGACCTTAATGCGGCTTTAAACAAGCAAACGTGGATTCAAAAAATAATTGATTATCTAAAATTGTTAATAACTATTAATTTTATCATAATATTAATATTTATAAATATTAACAAATGGTTGGCAAATTAGAGGACTGTCCTTGTCAATAGCCTCCTAGTTACTGTATAAAATGTATCTCGTATACATATATATTATATATATATATGAGATTATTGTTAACGAAGACGTGGAATTATTTTATTTATTATTATTTTTAATTTTAAGAGGTAATAATAATATTTTGAACTATTTCTCGGAATTAGTACTAAACAAACTAGTATAAACAAACAGTAAATAAACAAATAAACAATTCATTAATTATTTTCACTCGTTAATTATAAACCCTTCTTGGCTTAGGGAAAATAAAAATTCTTTAATTTAAGGATTCTGACAAAAATCATTGATACTAGCATGTTTACACAATTAAGTGATAATTTCTTTTATGCTCGACTTTAGGAGATCTGTTCAAAAGAAAAGGTAGATTTTTAATTTTGGCGAGCTGTGTACATTCGATTATTGCATTTTTTTTGTTTGTTATGTTGGTGCACATATGTTTATCATATGTTGACATTATCAGCCATTTTGGATTAGTAGTTTTTGACAACTGACAAAGTGTGTTCTTCGATTTTTTATTAAAAAAAATGGATCAAAGAATCAGTATTAAATTTTGCTTTAAACATGGAATAAAGTGCTCCAACACACTTAAAATGTTGACTGTGGCTAGAGTTATTCCCGGGAATTCCCTGGAAAATTTTTTAATTTTTATTTCCCGTTTCCCGGGAAAAATAAACAAATTATTTTTCATGCTGATTATGATGCCGATACCAAAATCTTTGTTAACTGAAATAATCGTGATAAATATAAAATACAAGTATACATACATTCATTTGTCTTTGTTATAATTTTTTTTGAAGTGAAACTTCTTTAGCGGCGTCCTGACATTTGGTTGAGAATGGAGAGTGAATTGAAAAATTGAAATTTCGTAACGCGTTACGAAACGCAAGAGAGAAAAAAGATATAGATATAACGAGTGAGAATGAGATAGCCTCTATCTCTGTCTCTCTTTTGTGCGGTGTTTCGTTTTTGAGAGAGAGGCTATCTGGGTCTTTCTTTTGTCCGGTCTTTCGTCTTTGAGAAAGAGGCTATCTGCGTCTTCGTTTTATGCTGTCTTTCGTTCTAATACCCTGTCGCTAGGTTGAAAGTCCACGGCGCGCATGCGCACTAGTACGTTGACACGGAATAATATTTCTTAGCCTCTGCTGGGTGAAAGAATAAAAATTAGTATGTGACCTCACAGTTACCGCCTTTTAGATATATATCTATTCTTAAAATAAAATTAAAAAGTACCGGGACCCCGAGCCTCGGCTCGGTACTTAAGTTAAAAAAAATGATTCATTATTATATTGGGTTTGGCTGGTAATATTAATACCTGGGATACCGAGCTGACGCTCGAAAAAATGTTTAGACATTATTATAGTCATTTTCATTCTGTAAATTAAATAATTTTATTTCATTTAAATAAATATCTATTTTTAAATAATTTTTCTCTCTACATTATTTATCTAATTTTGACAATATATTAAGATCACACCGGGACCCCGAGCCTCGGCTAGGTAATTAAGTTAAAAAAAAATAATTCATTATTATATTGGGTTTGGCTGGTAATATTAATACTTGGGACACCGATCTGATATACAATTCTTTAAATATTTATTACAATTATTAAATGTTGCATCATTGCATCAAGCTGATTAAAATGAATGGAACTTGGGGTAGGTATGTTTCTAAGTGCATGAATATTTTTTTTTTATTGGAAGAATGATAAATATATATCGTAATTTATAATTATAAAATATTATTAAAATATATATTTTTAATTTTATTTCGAAATTAAATAAACAATTTTAAAATATTTTAAATATAAAAAATATATATCTTTTAAAAAAAGGCGGGAGTCAAATTTCAATATGAATGTCATATGTCATCGATATATAAATTAATAATAAATAATATTAATAAATATTTAAATTTAATAAAAGAACAATGAATAAATAAATATAAAATAGTAATTTATTAAAAAATAATAGATTAAAAAAAAAAAAAAAAAATTATTTTCCTCCGGTTTTTTTATTACAATATTACAATTATTAAAAAAAAAATTATTAAAAAATTATTAATAAAATAAATTAAATTTAATAAAAGAACAATGAATAAATAAATCACGAAAATAGATAAAAAAAAAATGCACGCGGCGAGTTTCGATCCTTCGAACTCGGGGAGTAAAAACAATTGTTCTTACCATTGGTGTATGATATTTTGATAATTAAAAAGATATTTTTACCATCTTTCAAAGACATTTATTTGTTTTGTTGTTTTTTTTTTTGAGAGAGATTATTAAATATATATATATTTTATTATAAAAATAAATATTTTTAATTTTATTTCGAAATTAAATAATAAATTTTAAAATATTTTAAATATAAAAAAAATATTAATACAATATCCTTTAAAAAATTTTTTAAAAAAAGGCGGAGTAAAATTTCAAAATGGATGCCATTGACGTCACACCCATATATAATTTTTAATTAAGAAATTAATAATGAAGCTGTAAGTTTCAAGAGATGTGATCAATAAAACTCAATTTTTCTTTATAAATACTATATCTAGTGTGAATTTGAAAAAAATCGTTAGAGCGGTTTTTGAGAACCAATATATATATATAGATACAATTTTAGCTAGCATAATAAGATAAGATATTTATATTATATTCATATATATGTAAAATAATAATTATATTATTTTAATATTCCTATAAGTTGGTATCACAATTTATTATTATTATGAATTATTTATAAGTAATTAATATTATTAATTGGTATTAATAAATAAATAATATTAATTATATTAACTTAATATTTCTAACTTTGTATTACAATAATGAGACGGAATTGTTGTGTGTTAAATTAGATTTAATTAAAGATTGAATTTAGAATAATTAAAAGGGTTATTGAAACCGCGTATGCTGATTAGGGAATGACAAGATTGAATAGGTTCAATTAAAAAATGCTTATATAAAATTATAACTAAAAATGATTTATTTAATAAAACTATAAGAATTTAAATTACAATTTAATTAATTTTTTGTGAATAAATAAACATATATAAAATCAAACCGTTTTTGCGTAATCTTGCCTACATACACACACACACACACACACACACACAGACACACACACACAGACATTTTTCTCAACCTTAGTGAAAATGATTCAGGAACCTTCAAAAAGTATAAAAAACATCAAAATCTCAACATCGAAAATTTTCGTGATCGCAATACTATCTCTGGCGAGATAGTAAAAAATGATTCATTATTATTGGATTTGGCTGGTAATATTAATACCTGAGACACCGAGCTCGCTCTACCCTTTAAAAAATATTGATATACAATTCTTTAATTATTTATTACAATTATTAAATGTATTAAATAATATTTTATTGAAAAAATATTAAAAATTATAAAACTATCTAAAACTTAATTAATAAAAGAACAATGAATAAATAAATCACGAAAATAGATAAAAAAAAAATGCACGCGGCGAGTTTCGATCCTTCGAACTCGGGGAGTAAAAACAATTGTTCTTACTGCTGGTCTATGATATTTTGATAATTACAAAGATATTTTTACCATCTTTCAAAGACATTTATTTGTTTTGTTGTTTTTTTTTGAGAGAGATTAATAAATATATATATATTTTATTAAAAATAAATATTTTTAATTTTATTTCGAAATTAAATAATGAATTTTAAAATATTTTAAATATAAAAAAATGTTAATACAATATCATTTAAAAAAAAAGCGGGATTAATAAATATATATATATATTTTATTAAAAATAAATATTTTTAATTTTATTTCGAAATTAAATAATAAATTTTAAAATATTTTAAATATAAAATTTCGAAATTAAATAATGAATTTTAAAATATTTTAAATATAAAAAAATGTTAATACAATATCATTTAAAAAAAAAGCGGGATTAATAAATATATATATATATTTTATTAAAAATAAATATTTTTAATTTTATTTCGAAATTAAATTATAAATTTTAAAATATTTTAAATATAAAAAAAATATTAATACAAAATTAAAAAAAGGCGGGAGTAAAATTTCAAAATGGATGCCATTTACGTCACCCATATATAATTTTCAATTAAGAAATTAATAATGAAGCTGTAAGTTTCAAGAGATGTAATCAATAAAACTCAATTTTTCTTTATAAATACTATATCTAGTGTGAATTTGAAAAAAATCGTTAGAGCGGTTTTTGAGAACCAATATATATAGATAGATAAATAGATAGATATATACAATTTTAGCTAGCATAATAAGATAAGATATATATCGTGAAATAATTAAAATTCTCAAGTCAAATATACAGCGTGCACGCATACCGACGCATGTAATTGTGTGTGTGAACATGGTCGGCGATTCACACGCCAACACATACAGTTATGTGCGTCGATGACCATTCACGTTATTTATCCGAATCTCAACATTACTTTAACACTACTAAATCAATTTAAAATTATTATTGCATTTAAAACTGCTTTTCTCTACTCCACAGATTTCACTATGCCGAAAAAAAATAACGACCAAAATTTAGACGATATTATTTATTTCACTACTGGTTTATAGCCACACAGGTGCTAATGCACTTGAACGAGGCGAAGATAAAATCCCTCTAATTCTCGGGGGAGATTTTAATGTAAATTTTGAATCTGATGATTCGTTGCCGTTGATCAACTTTCTTCGAGAAACATTTGGTCTGCTTATAAATAACGATCCCAAGGAATCAACAACAAAATCTGGAACTACAATAGATGCTGTTTTTACACGTTATATAGAAAATATCGAATCACGAACATATATATCTTATTTTAGTTATCACAAGCCATTAATATCAGTATTACCAATTGAAGCACCAACCGACAATAGTACAGGCAATGTAGATATGATGATAGAGTAGATAATAATAATAATAAAGCGAATATTTGTTACGAAAATTTTATACTGTTATATGTCTTTCGAAATGATCCCTTTATTTTTCTCTATTTCTCTCTCACTCACACTCTCAACTAAAATTTCTCTTATTCTCTAGATTGTAAGAAGTTTCACTTCCGCCACGTGTACGATGCTGCACATTTTGCTTTTTTTCTTTTTCTCTTTCTCTCCATTTAATTTTTCTTTATAATTTTTCTATTTTTTGAGTTTTTTTACAGTATCATTAAATATATCCTAAAAAAATTATTTTTTTACACTGAAATTTAAATTAATAATAAATAAATAAAATAAAATATTAAATATAAAACGTGAAACAATTACTAATATTCACATAAACATTCCACTTAATTTAATATAGAAAATAGTAGTTAAAATATATAAGTTAATTTTATTAGCAACAAGATACATTATAAATAAACGAAATAGCAATTGCTCCCCAAAAAATATTAAATTTAAAAGTTAATTTATTAATAAATAAAGTATATTTTTTTTTTAGATCATTTGAGAATCTCATAAAAATAAAAATATTCTTATTCTTAGCTTAACTCTTTTGATAATTTTCAATACGTACATATTTTGGGTAATAAAGAAAGTAGTTTTGTTTTTTTTATTTAGTATTTTTAAAAGTGATAATCAAAGGGCAAATTCGATAAATTATTTTTCATCAATTTCATTATTTCATTTGAAGATTTGCAAAAATAAATAATTGTCTTCATCAGCTTTAACTCTTCTCCCAGAAAGATGTTCCAAATTTTCCCAACAAAATTTTGTAAACCTGTTTTGGTAATAGCATTTTGTCAATACATCTTTTATTTATACATTGGATAATTTTTTCTTGCTTGTAATTTTACTCTAACAAAATAAAGAGCCAAACACGCGCTGATTTAATAAATATTATTTATAAATTTAATTTATAATTTAATTAATTAAATTTAATTTAAATATAATATATGTTATTTAATCCCATTCAAATTGCGAGATAGTCGAGTGGAGACACTGTAGCTTATTTTACAATTTATCTAAATGAACTTTACACAATTATTAAATATTTTTTCCAAAAATAGACTGTACCTGATTTATTAATAAAAATAATAATTATAAAATTTGGACCAATAGAAACAATTAAAGAAAATATGATTTACAAAGTAGTTTAATAAACAGTGATTTGATGAATGTTTAGATATTACTTAATATCCTCTAATATTTATTGACATCTGATGGTTTATTATTTAAATAAGAAAAAAGTAAATATAAATAATTTTTGTTTATATAAAAGAATCTTTATTTCTAGGATTAATTTTATGTATTTTTTGTATAAAATATAATAACTGATATTTCAATAATTTTATTCGATTAAACGAAGTAATTTTTAAAAAAATGACCAAGAATTCAAAAATTTTAAACATTAAATGAAAAATATAACATGTAAAGTCTTGTGTACTGTGCCTATCAGTTAATTTTTTTATTATTATTATATTATTAAGGATTATTTGTTTATATTCAGTATTAAATAAAATTAATTTTATTTAATTAATATTACATTTATTTGTTGTATTAAATTAATAAATAAATACAGTTAAACATCGACATACATTGAGCAATTTGTGACAAGAAAAATCACACATAAATTTTTTTCCCAAAATAAATATCATAATGAAATATATAATATTTGATTTTTACTAAATCGCTTTGGTTATGATATTTAATTAGTTTATCAATTATATGTATGATTTATAGAATTATTACAAGAGACATGAAATTAATAAGGTCCTTGTGGTCCTCGTTGGTAGCCTCCATTGCCGTTATTGTTGGCTTCACCTTCATAACGAATTTTGGGATGATACCCGTCCTGGTTGGCTTCATATTCAACAATCAAAGTACGTCCATCGGGCAAGAGGACCTGGTAAGAGCCCTGGGCCTGGTCACCTTGGCGAGATTCTTGATGGGAATAATCATTGCCGGATTCAGGATCCTTCACTTCCCATTGGAATTGATAATTAGCTGGCTCCTAAAAAAGTAATCGAATTTTAATCTTTAATTATAAATCAAAAATTAAATTAATTATAGATTATATTATTAATATAATATTAAAATCAATGATTAGAAATTTCATAGTTAGAGAATAAATGAATACAGACAAATAAAAGAAGATAATAAGTTTTTTAAATAATTGATCTGAACAGGATTCATAAATCATAATTATTAGAAATAAGTAAATAAAAATTAAATGATATATTTTTCAATATTTTCACTTTTGAAAGACTATAATATATAGATATTTATTTATAAACACAAATGGAAAACTTAAAAAATAATATTTTTAAAGAAAATTTGTATACATCAAATTTTTTTCATAATAATTCTTTATACATTGTGTGACCAATTTTTAATTTAGAATTTTATATGATATGCGATAGTTGATAATAGATAATATTAATTTGTATAAATAAATTTATATATTTTTAAAATAAAATATTAATTTCTTTTTTGATTGTTCTACTTAATACAAAAAGTGATGGTGAGTTAGTTTGATTTTTTTTTTTTTAAATAAGAATTGTGTAATTCTCATTCAATTTTAACAAAAAGCATCAGAGATGTGTAGTTTTGTTAAATGAAATTATAAATATATACCTATATATATATATATTATAAATTTTATATGTAACATTTAAATAAAATTTAATATAATTCTTATTACATATAAAATTCTAAATTAATATTATCATGTTATAATTAGTGCCAATTTAATTTTAAAATATTAATTAATTTTATACTATTTTTTATGCTTACAGCTTGGTCATCTTGTTGTCCGTTACGGCCTTTATTAGGAGCTCCATAAACAGGGGCAGGTCCATTTCCTTGGGGCGCGAAAACTGATGGGGCTCCGTAAGTGGATGAGGGCCCATTTCGTGCTTGAGGTGGTAAATAATTTCTTTGAGGAGGAGGTTCAGCAACAACAGCAACAATAACAACGGCAATAAGAAGTAAATACTAAGGGAAAAATAATAACAGATAACAATCATAATTAATATTGATTCTTACACAATTTGAATAAATAATTAAAATTTTGAATTTTGTTTGAAATGTATAAAATGTATAGAAAAATATTTTAAAATAAATTCACAAATGTTAGATCTCTCTCAATGTGTATTCTTTCATTTAAAAAATATCTCAATAATGGTTCAATTAATAATATCAAAAGGTTAGATTCAAAAAAAATGACTAAATAATATAATTGTTCTTTTTATAATTGTAATTACAAAAATTAATTTTGTTAAAATAACTTTATATATCAATATACATATATTTAAGTTTATATGTAAATTTGTATGTTGGTAAATCTATAAATATTGAAATGTAATCTATCTGATGAAATTCTATGCTGAATGATCATCTACAAATTTCTTTTAAGCGATGATGGTATAATTACCTTATCCATGTTGGATGGGATGTTCAGATGAATGTACTGATGCTGTGTCCATCTCCATTGGACGTTTTATATACCCGTAGAAATATTACATCAGGGTCGAAAGGCGCCCTGAAGGACGCGAAGGACGCTCCGATTCCTTCCCCCACGTGACACGATGCGCAATCCAATTCATTTCCAGAGATCACACTATTAATATATTATTTATTATACTCAAGCGCTGGAATCTGCTTAAAAGAAGAGAGAGAAACCGGTTAAAATTTGAAACAGGTCCCGAATTTAGAAGGAATCGAGAGTAAGATACATAAATATATTAAGAAAAAAAAACCGCACATGTTATAATACATTCCATTCATAAATGAAAAATTTAATTAAATGATTAAGATTTCTTATTGCTTTATAATAAATGTTTCACGTTTCTACTTAATTTATGTCTTTTATTTTATGTGTAATAAAATTTGATAAAAAAATTAAAAAAATATTTCAATGAAAGAATCAAAAAGGTATATAAATACTATATTTTCTTACTTGTTGCAGGATTGTATCTAATTTACATTTAGGGCAATTTTTTGCAAAACGGGAAGCTTTAGGGATTTGGATGGAACTTTGCCAGTAGATTCCTTTTTTAATTACAAAGAAACTTTCATTATGCAATATTTCTCGGTTGCTTCTAGTTTACGAGATAAAAATTATTTAAATTCGAATATAAATCCAATGTATGGGCGTTCAACTAAATGGGATGTGTGAACCCGGAAAGCCTGCTGGTGGTGCAGGCGAAAACGGTTGACTCTTCAGGTGCCCAATAGATGACACCGCAAAAAAAGACCGCAGGTCACCCCCCCCTCCAGGCCTTCCGAATTCCCTGCAATTATTTGAATATCAAACTCGACACCCACATACCATCCGTGTACATACTATCCGAAACAAACCCAGCAAACATGGTATTAATTGTAAGTAAATTTTTTATTATTGAAATTATTTTATTATTTAATTAGGAATTATTTTTTATAGGTCGATATATTTAGAAATTAATTTTATATGAAAAAACACATTTTATTTTAAGTGTTATTATTTTTTTTTTAGAAATTAATCAATTTTTATTAATTTAAAAGTCTAATTAAATTAATTTTTATCCAAATTAACTAATCATTGTCTTTTTGTTTTATTAATCGTTGCAAATTTTATCATAACCAGGCACGGCCCGAGCTCTTATGGCGCCCTAGGCCAAGGGTCTAAAGTTCGCCCCATATGTTTTAACAAGCAAAAAAAAAAGAATCAACTAAAAAATTTTTGTTTGTTATTAAAAAAATATTTTTATATTTGAAAATATATTTTATTTTAGTTGGATCCACATATTGATTGATCTTCCTAAAAAGGAGATATCTTGGTATGATATCAACATTATATTTTTAAAAATGTAATAATTTACTACTTATTTTAAATAAACGCAATTTTTTTATTGCGTACCATAATTTTTTATTTACTATTAAGTCTTATAAGCCCTGATATCTTGCGAAGGATTAATTTTTTTTTCATAATGGCGCCCCTGCCAGCCAAGCGCCCCGAGTCATGGCCTTACTGGCTCGGCTCTAGGGCCGGCCCTGATCATAACATAATCTTTTATATTTCGTATGTTATATAAAATAAATTTTTTGAATAATATAAATATTAAAAAATTTTATAAAATAACGTTTTTCTTAATATCTTAAACTATTTTAAAATTATATTTTGTTCTCCCTCAGATGAATTAATAAATGTACGTAAATCAGTTGTTTGATAAACTTAGATGATTAAAAATGCGTTAGATTAATTATTGTTAGTTAATCAATGATTAATGGATTTCTTGTGATCTTTATAAATAGTATCTTTATGGAAATAAAAATGATTATTTATTTATATTTATTTATAAATTTCCTTCTCGCTAAGAACAATTCGTATGTGTTTCTCTCGTTTCAAATATTTACATTGAAGGAAATTTTTAATCCATACATATTAAATATTAACAAGAACATTATTCATTTATTTTATTTATGTAAATTACATAAAAGATGGTGGAGTTTTCTGATAATTTAAAAATTATTTACTTGGATATTAAAACTAACATTTTTGAAAAAAGCATATTTGATTGCTGTAATGTTAATTTTATATCTCAATAAATAATTTTTAAATTCCCAATATTCATTCAAAAAAAAAAAAATTGAAAAATACCTCCCTACTATCGTCGGTCGGTAAAAACGCACACGCATGCCCGCTCTGCAGGCTTTTTGCTGGCTCTTAATACTTCACAAAAATAGCATTGAGTGAACGGATGCTCTTTGATCCATTGATATTCTATTTAGCTATCATGTTTTTTTTTTAATTTGACACATGACAACTTTGGAACATTGAAAAATTTTAATATATTCTTGATTCCATTTCAATAATATAATTTCATATTATTTGCATTCAATATAGTTGGCCTATTTTAACAATTTTGAATAAACAAACGAGTATATAACTAAAGTGAATAAACACCAAGATTCGAAAATATTTATATCATATATTTTGGAATCAAAATGTTTGAAAAAAAAAAATTATTTCGATATCATTTAATAAAATGTTTTTTTGATAAATACCAATAAATTAATTATATGCAACTAAAAAACACTATTAATTACAAATACTTTCTTCACTCAATCTTAAATTCATTCCTTATCAATAAATAAAATATTTTTACTATGTTATAGATTTGGAGAGAAATATTGCAATAATGTAGTAGATTTTCTGGCGACTTGTAAATTTTGGACACCTTATTCTACATTTAAAATGGGAGATTCACAGCACAACCCTCATAAAAGAAATCTTAGATATTAATTAAAAAAAAACTTTTTTAATTTAAACTAGCTGCTCCGAGCGCCGAAGGTTTTCATCCATTTTGTTTCAATCAGTATATTACATAAAACATTCATTTCTTTTTGTTCTTATTTAAAATATATTTTAATTTAATCAGTAAATTAATTATATATATTATTATTGTATATGTTATATCTATCTATCTATGTGGCTCAAAGATACTCGGAAAGTTCTTGTCCGCAACAACCTCATTTCTCCAAGTGTTCCTATCCTGAGCCCCTGTCCCATCTCTCTTACGTCCCTTTCTACGCTTTCTTGGTCTTCCAAGGGCTAAATTTTACTTTATGGGCCTTTTTTCTAACACGTGTTTTTTGATTGATATAAACATATAAAACATATCCCTTTCCTTTTTGAGTCAGTCTGAAGCGCGGAACATGTCTAAAAGAAAGAAAGAATTTCGAAATTAACGAAAATTTTTAAAAGTAAACAAAGAAAAAAGAGATCACGGCCAATTTTGTTAATTATTGATTAAATTATTGTTGACATGTTTATTCTATTGTAAATAGATAGATAGGTGAAAATTATTTATTTATGTAAACAATTTCAATTTCATTTCTTACATGGCGGAAACACTTAATTTAGTGAAAATTTATTCGATTTGCAATAGTGATAATTTGGTTCGGACGATTTCCGATTGGTCTCCGCACCAACATCTTTTTCCTCTCCCATTCTAGCCACGTCCCCTGCCTATCCAAGCTTTTTCGCTTTTATAACCCTAACTATTTCTGAAGATGCATAGAGGTCATGCAATTCCTCGTTATGCAGTCTCCGCCATTCCCCGGTGACCTCATCTTTCTTTGGCCAAAAAATGCTGGAAAGAATCCTATTCTCAAATACTCTGAATCTACTCTCATCTCCTAAGGCCATAGACAATGCCTCACACCCATATAATACAACAGGCAAAATAATTGCTTTATATATTTTAATTTTGATTATATCGGTTAAGTAAGAAATTTCTTTTTTTTTTGTTTCTATGACAGCAAAAAAGTAAACAAATTACATACATACAAACAAACATTCTCCTTTATATATATAGATGAAAGTTTCAGAACATTCATCCGAATTTTATAAATAATTACTACAATAGAATAATTTTCATTAAAAATAAAATGGACAAAATTAATTAATAAAAAAGTAATATCATTAAAAATGTTTACAAACAAAATATTGTTCTACTTAAGCGAAAAGAAAAAGAATAGATAAAAGATCTTTATTATATTGTGATGATCCATTTACAAAATATACCTAATTAGGAGAGTATTAATAATTTATATAAATATTTTTCCTATTCAAGGCAGACTTTAGTATTCTTCAGTTTATTTTTCATAATTGTTTTTATAAAGGCAACAAAAAGTTATAAATTTATTTTAAAACTATAAGAAATACATATTTTCAATTCATAAATTAAATTAATAATTTCAAAGTTAATAAACTCTTATTTAAACAGATAATTTCCAATAATATAAAACTTGTAATATTATAATATAAACTTATATATATTTATAAATATTCTTATGAAATAATAGGTCTTTTATCAACTGGATTCCCAAATTAAAAAGAGATTAACAATAATTATTATTAATATTATTAAACTGTTATTCATTAATAAACAAATCGCTTTGTCTCTTTACAGTGATATAATTACTAATTTTATTAAATGTGTTGAGAAAGTATTTTTAAATGATATTGATATAAACGTGCATCAATTTTCTTTTATAAGCATCAGCCGCCTCCGTTTCAATTTAATCTGACCTCACCAAGAAGAAATAAATCATTTTGATATATGAATCAAACGGTTTGAGTAACGTTCTGGTTTTGGCACATTTAATTTTTTAATCATCTTGAAAGTGTACGATGTTGAGGTGCTGGACACCCGACGGGAGTTCGGAGCCTTCATATTACGAAAAAAAGACATCTCACTATATATGATTTATTTGTCAAATTATACAATTATTTTTATTTGTATATCATAATAAAAATTATGTTTATAGGTTCACAATTTTGTTTTGACATTGAAAATATGTATATTAACATTAAAAAATTAGGTTGTAAATGTTAAACGGGTTTATTTAATACAATCAATTGATAAATTCCATCGAAATTGTAAATTTTATTGAAATAATGTTTTGTATATATTTACCAAAATCTATGATCTTTTGATTAGATTTGAAAAATATTTTTTGATTAGATTTGCGTTTTTTCGGGAATTATAAAATGGCGGTGCTAGCATCATGCATATCATTTTAATTCAAGTTTTAAAAATATTTTTTTTATATATATCTATTCAATAAACTCCTAAACGGCTTCATGGATCTTAATGGTCATGACCTGGGGCCTACCAGCCCGAGGGGCCCACCGAAACCTAAATAAAAATATAAAAAATTGAATATTACTCCTAATTTATTAATATTTTCTCAAACAAAGTAATATTTTTTATTTTTAAATTTATTTTTTGAAAAATTGTGCACTTTCTTTACACACATATTTTATAGAATTATTTATTTCTTGACATATTTTGTTACTTTGAACTCTTTGTAAATATCACTAAAAAGTAGTAGTAAAAATTTATAAGGTAGCTCATTTTATTTAATTTTATTAAATATTTTTTTAACTAAGATGTCCTATGATGATATAAATTAAACATTGGTTTATTAAACCATGTTCATTTTTCTGAGGACAACTTTACATAAATTTTCATAAAATAAAAGTATGTTGTATTAATATGGTAGATAAACAATTAATAAACAATTTAAAATTCGAAAAAAGAAGTTATGCTACCCAAAAGTGATCAAGAAAGGAGTTATATACCCTGAAACCCGTCGTGGATATGAATTTGTTAATATACTGATTGAATTAAAATGAATTAAAACCTTTCACATACAGACTTTCAACAAATTACTATGTATTAAATAATAATTTAATCTTGCTTCACTTATCTTTTCTTTGAATCTTTGCTTGATATTTTTTATTAAAAAGAATTCGAAATAATTTGAATTTTTTAATACACGTTTATTTATTATTATATCTGTGTGAAATCTTCGCATTGGTCAGCTAGTATATAAAATGTTTGGAAATTAACCTATATCAAATCATCGGTCGGTTCTATGCCTGGCCCTCATTTTTTTAAATTTTTTTCCATTTATATGGAACATAATTATTAAACAAGAAAAAGAATAATTAATTTCCATCATCAAAAGAAACTAATTTAATTTATTAATTTAAAATCGTTTAATATTTTTATTTTTATGTATAATAAGAGATTGAATGAAAATAAACCATTAATCTTGGCAGTAATTCATAAACAATTCAATAAATATCCTGTTTGTTTTTATTGTTTTATTGTTTTCACATCTAAAGGAATTCTAATATTAAATGAATTAAAATATTTGCACAATAATATTAATTTCTTCTTATTATGTTTTTGTTTCGTAAACCAAATAAAGTCTAAATAATTTTAAAATATTCAGACAAATTTTTATTAAACTAAAATATTATTAATTACTTACATATTTCCATCAAATAATAATTCGAAATAATTTTTATTTAATATATCTTATTAATAAATATATTTATATTTTTTGTATATTTGATGTTTCCATATTTTATTATTATTATTAGTTTTAATTTTGACATAACCAATACATTCTTTCATATACTTAATACTTCCATATTAAAAAAAGGCAAATTATATACGAACATATATATATATACTGAAAACTGGTTTATAAATAATTTTTTGATAAAACTACCAATTATATGACTAATTTTTTTCGGTTTTCATTTCTGTAATCGAAATAGCATTCCGATCGTAAACGCAAAGACAAAAATTAATATCAATTTAAAAAAAAAAGAAAAAAAAATTACACAAACCATCAGTTAATTCAATCATTAAGATGTCTAATGATTCTCTACAAATCAACCGGTGAACAAATCTTTTTCTGTGTTATCTCGTAATTAATAAATTAGAATTCTTTTCAGTCTACTTGGGCAACTTCCCCTCCATCACTGTACCGGTCTCTTTCCAATTCTACCCAGGAGGATTCTTTACTATCCTTGAAGTGAGGACTCGGTCATTTGCCAATGATGAATGCTATATAAAATACATATTGTAACCTCTGATCAAATTATTCCAACCTTCATTACACTTTCCTCACTTTAACTACTTTCTTATAGATTGTTATTTTTTACACATAAATCTCACCCCTCCAATGATTCATTTCTTTCATCACATTATTAAAAATACATAAATTATAACTAATGATAAAAAAATAAAATTTATAATGACATTTTTATTAATAATTATTTTTTTTATTTTTATGTTGAAAATTATGTATGTAGTTGACTGTTTTTCTTTAAATAAGACCACACACATGAAAAAAAAAACAATTACTAAATTAAATTATTGTTAAAAAAATTTCAATTTATTGAAATTAAAAATATTAATTTCTCATTTTGGTTGAAAATTTTCGAGCATATAATTACAATTTGCTTAAATTTAGGGTGACGATCATATGTTCTATTTTGAGGGATAATGCTACTTTAATTGTTCATAATATAATTTTTACTATCTCGCCAGAGATAGTATTGCGATCACGAAAATTTTCGATGTTGAGATTTTGACGTTTATATACGTTTTGAAGGTTCCTAAATCATTTTCAGTAAGGTTGTGAAAAAAATGTGTGTGTGTGTGTGTGTATGTGTTTATGTGTGTATGTATGTAGACAAGATTACGCAAAAACGGTTTGAGCTAGAATCATGAAATTTGGTACATGTGCATTATTCAAAATTCATAGTTTTCTATCAACTTTTGAGAAATGTAGCTCAACTGGAAGAGGGTCACTCCATAACGAGGAATTGCATGACCTCTATGCATCTCCAGACATTCATTTATATATATATATATATATATTAATGTATATATATATATATATATATAATATTTATAAAATCTCATATTAATAAAAATCATTTATTTATAAATATAATAATAATACGTTCAAAATGAAAATCTATTCTGAAATCAATATTTATGTTTCAAAATCCTTTGAAAAAAAATTAATCGGAGCAATACAAAAGGAGTTAGTTATTAAAAGTAATTAATCGCTAATTAATTACAATTAATTAATTATAATTCAATTATATTTCTTCTATACCTTCTAGGGATCCTATGAAATATCTATAAAAATTTTCAAAAGTCTATCTCAATAAAAAGTCGATGAAAAATCGATTTCAATTTGTCAAAACAGACAGAGAGATAGACGCCAAGTGAAGTTAAGTAAAACGTTATAAAAAGAATAAAATTATGAGTTTAATCTGTCAAATTAAATAATTATTAGATTTTAAGTAATTTTGAAATAAGACAAAAAAACTAATTAGATTATATATTTATTTATATACCTTCCATAGATATTGGAAGATATATATTAAAAGACAAATATATAAATATAGGGCAAATGACTAGAGAGCAATGTAATGATGTAAAATTTCATTCTTATTGCGTTTTCATAAGAAAACTTTATTAAAAATGCACTCAGATGGTACACTTCATGTTATAAAAGAAAATATGTTGAGATAGATGGTTGAAGACTTGCCGCAATTGCGAATAATAACGAATGATTTATGCCATAAAATAAAATACAACTTCAAGTCAAACCATGCGAATCTAACGCAATTAATTTGACGATTTATGCGAAAAATACTTTTCAAATCATTCAAACCCAAGAAAAACTCTAATTCCTCTTTTTCTTTTCAATGAATTAAAACTATTTTAATCTATCTAAATCAATGAATATTATTTTTTAGGACTTTGAAACTTTATTGTTTAGATTTTTAGATAATTATATTTCAACACTTTCCATTTATTGAGAATCATCTTTTGGCAACACCGGTTTGAATTCCCGCCCAATACAACTGGCTTACTTCCCGCAAAAAACTTTTGCTTAAGTTAATATTAATATAATAAATAAAGTAAAATTAAAGAACTTAATTTATTCATAAAATAATTGTTCACGTTTTGTTTATAATCTTTAAATTAATTGTTTAAATAAATATTTTTTCTCTTGTAATTTTGAATTTGTAGCAATCGAAACGAAATTTATATATTTTGTCTTCATAAAAAAAAGGTTATTCTATTGTTTTGTTTCCTTTCTATCGGCGACTTATACAATGTATAAAAAAAAAGATATTTTCTCTATACCATCTGAGGAGGAGAAACCCCTCCTCATTGGCGATACAACTGATTATTAATTTTAATGCTATGAAATATTTTTAAATTTAATAAAAATTATTTTTAATTTTGATACATACTTTGATATAAATATATTACAGTGAAAAATAATAAAAGATTAATTTCTTAGCTCTTAAACTATCAATTTTATTGCATGATAAAAAAAATTGTCAGTTTCTGTGTCTAATAAAATTTTTATTATTACAAAAATTTGACTTGTTCATATAAATAAATTAAACTAAAAACGTTTTTCGTTGAATATGAAGCAATTCATCCATAACCTTGTCAGGCTTATAGAAAAATTATTAGAATATTGTTATTATTATTTTATAAGTATCGGAAATGAATGTTTAGAACCCAATACTCATTTTTGAAATATCATTATAATACATTTCATTTTTATTTGATTTTAAATTTTGATGTTTTAACAATTAAAACTAGGGATACGGAAGATTTCTTTTTTTTTTGTTCTTTGTAGATTATTGGATTAGGATAATGAAATCGTGCAATTATAGATTTGTTACAAAATTATAAAACATAATAACCTCGCACCTCTTTTAAAATGAATTATAATTATATATAGGCAAAATGTTTCCAAAAATAATATGATTCTGTATATAAATAATTAATTTTTAATTTTGAGATCATATTAATTTATTCATTCAAGTTGGATATATGCAACCCTCCTATACGATATATACTCCTCACATAGAAATTTTTAGTGATTCATGACTATTTTTCTTATCATAATTTTAATTAATGATTATAGGTCATCAATTTTAAATGAATTAATACTTTATAAAATAAATATTCAAACTTTATATATATTTAAATTATCTAAATCGTATATTGACATTAGTAACTTGTTTTCAATTTTTTTAGATAAAAAAAATCCTAACAGATGTTTTAATATTTAATTTGAAATGGATCATCATAAAATACCTTGACCGTAATATCTACAACTGTTATAAATGAGTATATCTAAAATATGTCAAATATATAGCATCGAACATTGAAATAAAAAAAAAAAACGAAAGAGATGCAAAAACAAATGGTTGATTACAAAATTATTAAAAAGTGGCTTTATTTTACATTTTAATTTTTGTAATAATCTATCAATCAAAGGATACCGTGACTTAGCACCCACTGGAACAACCAACACCCAATCCATATGCAGATCATCATCATCATCATCATCATCCTATCTCAAGATATCAGTCATTCTTTCTTTTTCTTTTTAATTAAACAATTGCATCAGCAGTACATTCAAGACTCTTCTATCCTTTCACTGCCATCTTCACATGAGATATTCGAACTAGCTCATCTGATCGCTAGCCTTGTGTAATACCTTTTTAAACAGAATGTCTACCTATATCTATATATGAATATATTTTTTGCTCTTGCCCTCGAGGTAATCAACCATCCACTATTACCTGTTCATTGAATCATTCTTTTATCTTTATCTTCTTCATAACGTTTTCCAATTAAACTTTCCATTTCCTTTTACAAAATTTATTTTTAATATAACGGAGATTAAATTAATCTTTTGAATTCAACCATTCATACCCAAATATTTAATTGTTAATATATGTAAAATAATAATTATATTATTTTAATATTCCTAAATTGGTATCACAATGTATTATTATTATGAATTATTTATAAATAATTAATATTATTAATTGGTATTAATAAATAAATAATATTAATTATATTAACTTAATATTTCTAAGTTTGTATTACAATAATGAGACGGAATTGTTGTGTGTTAAGGTTAGGTAAATTAGATTTTATAAATTGGAAAACCATTAATTATACTCTTAAGTTATTTAGTTATTAACAAGATAAGATAAGAATTGACTATAAAAACCAATTTGTTTTTAGGCAAGAATATATTATTGTATTTATTGTAAATATTTAAAATTTTTCTAATGTAATAAAATGTTTTTAGCAAACAAATCTGTCTATAGTCCATTTGATTAAACCTACCATCTTATATATATAATACCATTTATCACTTTGAATTATTTACATTTTCATTTTTTTAATTATCTTTTCACTCCATATTAATTACTTAAAATATATTGATTAACATAAAAAAATACTACATATTAATAACAAAGATAGAATATTAATTAATTTTATGTAGAAATAAATTAAATAAAAAAAAAAATAAAATTATCCAATGAAGTGAAAAGAAATAATGTAAAAGGATGATGAATAATTAATTAAGTAATTATATAAGATCATATAAACATCATCAAAAATATGTTATAATTATCCAATTTTTAATTTATTGGTATATTGACCTTATAAATTAAATCAATAGCCAAAAAATACAATTTTAGGGATAGAGCAGGTTTAAAATTCAAATAAAAAATAAAGCTTTTAAAATTAAAATTTCAAAAAAAATCAACCTTTTATGGAAAAAGGATGTAAGGGGCATATATTTTATTGATAAAAATAATGCTATTTTTTATTTTCAAAAATTTAAATTTAACAATAATTTCATTTTATTAATATAGTAAATCAATATTTTTTGTTTTTTTTTTCATCTTTAACTTCTCACTTCTTTTTAGATTAAAATTCAAATCAGTTTCATGATTAGGGAAGTCGAGGCGCTGTCAAATCTTTATTGCTGGTTGAAGTCTGGAATTTGAATTAAAAAATAAATTTGTCAAGATTAATAATGATAATCTATAAGATCCCACTACAGCATTTATATACTTAAATAAAAAGCTCATATTTCCATAAATTTTTATGATAGTTTCAAAAAATATACTTTATAATTCAAAAACGTTCTAATTAAGGTGTAAATAGAATATCTTCCAAATAAGCTAGTAAATACTTTGTGACAGTATCTATTACTTAAAAAAATATAAAAAAATTGAAAAATATGCATTCTTGTTAGATTATGTTAATTCGAAAAATTCTGGTTTGAGTCACAATTTTATTTAGTTAGAATTAAGTCTAAAATTTTAATAAATATCGTGATCTGTGACAATAATCAATGAAAATCCTTGTGGCTTCACAGTATAACCACGTCTGGGGAACTAAATTAATTTAGAAATATATATTTTAGCATAATTTGCATTGATTCTTACAAATAAATTGTCAGTTTATTTGCTTTTAAAGTGTATTATTTAATTTGATTGGTTGTCTGTATGGTTCAAATCTAGTAACTCATTTTTAACACAGTTGCACAGTTGACCAATCGAACTAAAACTTTTCAGATTTGGATAACAAAACATGAAAATATGAAATAAAGATTTCATTTCTTAATTAATTAATTAATTAATAATTTAATTAATAAATTTTAACCCATCATTAAATATCATTTATAATCTCAAAGTATATTCAAATAAAACTTAAATCCTTAAAATTTATCTACTAAAAAATTAAAAATAAAATAAATAATTAAAAAAAAATTAAGTTACAATGTTTCATTTATAAATGCACTAAAAACTAGAAAATGAATTAGTTAATTAATTTTAATTAGGTTCTATATTCAAAGTATCTAGACCAGAGGTTCTTAAACTTATGTACTCCGCGGACCCCCACTTGAAAAAAAAAAATTTTGACGGACCCCATCCCAACTTTAGGTACTTTACGTCATTTTATTAGTTAATTTCTGGCTTACGATCTCATAAGAACAAGGATATATGATGGATATTTCTAAAAGTGATTGGTGAATAACGATTTTTTTGCATATAGTAGAACACATTTTATTAGAAATTATAATATTGAAGAAAGAAAATTCAGCTAAATATGAAGATGGAAACGGTAGCAATAGTTTTCTTGCACATTTCGTTGAATTTGGGTATTTGATCTCTGTTTCCTCACAAAGCCATGCCATCGCTCTTTTTATATTAATTAAAGTTTTAACTGACTCATCATTTTCTCGTGCACCTGTACGATGGCTTTGCGGACCCCCAGTAAAGGCTTCGCGGACCCCCAGGGGTCCGCGGACCACAGTTTAAGAACCTCTGATCTAGACCATTGTTGTTGAAGTGCTAAGTAGGCGGACCCTTGTAGAACCCCATCATGAAGAAGAATATACTTATTGAGGCTAAGAGAAAAATCATTTTCTAGTTTTTAGTGCATTTTTAAATAAAACACTGTAACTTAATTTTTTTTTAATTATTTATTTTATTTCAATTATTAATAATATAATTTTATTTGATTACCAATCTGGAAAAAAATAATCCTGTTAATAAGAAATCAAATTTAATATTTCAGCAAGAATACTATTTCAAAATACATACCTGTATAATTCAATATATGTATATAAATGATTGAATATTTTAAAAAACGTTTTACGAATCGCTTAGGTTATTATATTACGAAAATATTATATATTTATACTGATATATATATATATATATATACATTATATAAAGCCAGAGGCGAATAAAACGACGTTTCTTTCATATGATTAAAAATCCATTTGCTTAATGATCTGAAAAATATTTAAATAAATAATCAAATATTTTATATTACAAAAAGAAATTGCCTTAGTAATATCAGATATTTTGTTTAATTTTAAGCATTTCAACTACAAACTGTACATGTATATTATAGAATTATAGCTCTGAATTCTATTATGATCTTAAAATATTTTTAAAAAATTTAAAATTATTATAACATTCAATATAAATAGTTTGAAGTTTTTCAAATTATTTGCCTAAAAGACTATTTATAAAAAAAATGATGATCACTTGATTTATATTTTTCACTTTTGTTAACACGTTAAACGCCGTTTTGGCCACCGGTGGCTGACATAACATACCTAGCTTTGACTCAATTTTTTGGGCTGTTCCATATAAATTGCTATTCAGTGTGGCCGATGTGGCCCATAGTTACCTGCAGATTAGCCGACCCGGTGCCATCTATAATATTATTATATAATAAAGAAGCTCAATAAATCCCTTTATTGAGCTTCTTTATGTGGCTGTTGCAACCCGAATATACGTAGAGGAATCTAAAACAGAGAAATATTTATTATTAGTTTAAAAAATAATTAGTAAATTTTATATTATTTAAAGAATAATGATTTTAATATACGTATCTTTTATTCAGTCGATTATAAGTTTAATTAATTAAATTAATTAATTTGTCCAATAAAATAAGAATCAATTACACATTAGTAAAATATAAAATATGAGAATATTTTAATTGTATCGTTTAAAATTAAATAGAATTTTTGGGATAAATCATTATATTGTAATATTAGTTTAATTTTTGCTTTAAGTCAGATGAAAAATGATAAGATTTCAAACCTTAGTAATTGTTTAATTATTTATTTTTATTTGTAACGATTCCATAAGAAGATAAGGGGATGATGAAATTTAACAAAATTAGATTTTAATTACTAATATAATACTGCTTTAATCAAATATAATTTTCTTAAAATTTTAGTTCATTCAATTTTTCAGTTCTAAAATGTTATATTCTAAATAGCAATGATTTTAGTCCCTAATTTTAGTTATTGTGATTTCAAATTAATATTTTTATTTAAATTATAATTATTAAAAAAAATCTATAAATAAATATTTATCATATTTTAGAAATCTTATAAATATGTTTAATATTTATGGTTTTATTTTCAAAATTTTTATTACTATCCACCAGCATAAGTTTGAAATACAAAAAAATAACAATATTGAATACTTTGATGTTTAATATATTGTAGATCCATTATTAAAAACTTCCATTGAAAAGCCAAATAACTTACATTACATTTATTAAACATTTAATAATTAATTACGGTAATTATTCAATTGAGTTATTATGACATATGGATTTGGATAAAACTTTACCAATGGGTTCTTTTTTTAATTCCAAATAAAATTTTCTTTACTATTTTTGCGGTTTTTTTTAGTTTAAGAGATAAAAAGGATTAAAGTTTGCCAGATTAGCTTATTATGAACCTCGAAATATACTAATTACTCACTTATTCCTAATTTTCATTTTTTTTTTGGTTCGGTTTGGATATATAAAAATTACTAAATTAATTAATTTTTTAATCTTCTTATATCCAAACCGAGCTTATAAAAACCAAAAATACTGGAGCCCTCTGGTAGTCAAATAATAAAACTTGGTAGCTAAATAGAATATCAATGGGTATATATTCAATCTTTAATCTTTTTTATCTCTTAAACTAGAAGCGACCCGCAAAAATTGCATAAGAAAAGTTTATTTGGAATTAAAAAAGGAACCCACTGGTAAAGTTTTATCCAAATCCATGCCATAATAACTCGATTGAATAATTACTTTAATTACTAATTTTCAAGGTACAAAACAATTTTTAAATACATGTTTTAATATTTATATATTATTTATGTTTTAAATATGTACTTTAATTGTAATATCTTTACAATGTTAAAAATTTAGTATGGAATATAAATTATTATATATATTTATATACTTTCAATTATGAGTATGTATATATATATATATATCATAATTTAAATGCTTTAATAAAATTTATCCCAGGTATCCAACTGTACTCTTTTTCTGAGCCAATTTATTATTTTTTTACTTAGATGAAAGATAATACATAGTAATATTTATGATATTTCTTCTGGTACTCTGTCAAAGATCAACACAACTAACAAGTTGTTAATCTATATGTTCTGTGATCTAAGGATACTATCAGGGCAGGGACACGCAATGTTAAATTTTGAAACTGCGTTTAGCGCCACTACATTCATTCACACGAACTAATTGAGAGAAAAACCGGCCTGGCACCATTTTTAATTGTAAAGTTGATGGTTTCGTGTTACCCCCACACAACCCTCTAGCAATACTAAATAAATTCTCTAAAGGATCTTGGTTAAAAGATCTTAAAGCAACCTCTTCAAAATCAATTTTCTTCGGATAACCGAATTAAAATTAGTGCCAGCAGCGCCTTTAGTGCTGTGAACAAGCGAAACTTGTGTTTCAAGTGGTCCCATAAGAGAGTATCCCTGGATACTATCAAAAGACCAAATAGTGTATATATGTTTCTTAATAGAGTGCGCTGATGTCACACTTTTTTACCGACCGACGATAGTAAGGGAGGTATTGTTTAAAATAATTACTAAGTAATTTATAATTATTTATAGAAATTATTATACTTTTTTCGAAATTTCATTTATTTTATAAATACATGAATTTTGCATTCATCCTATTGTTTATATAATTTTATTTAAATGTTCATTAATAAAAATATAATTTTATTTCTAATTCATTGAAATTTTTATTATAAGTAATACAATAATTTTTCTTGAGGGTTTTTTTAATTCAATCTAATAATGGAAAATGCGAAATTAAAATTTATATGACTAAACAATCAGCATCAGTGGCAGATTAAGTTGATTGAGGGCCCCGGGCGGTAAAATTGAAATGGGCCCTCTGTTATTTACAATTATAATTGAAAGACAAATTTTGTTTATATTATAATTTAGGCTGTTTTATACTTACATATATAGTACTTATGTAAAAAATACATAATTTTTACTGTGGTCGCCGAGACCCAAAATTGATTATTTTTTCTTAAGTTAGTCGGGGTTCAAACACGACCGAATAAAGATTTGTTGTTCAATAAAGATCTGTATCAAGAATAACTTGTTTTATTTAAACTCCGATTATCTATAAACTCAACAGTTTTTTTAAATTTTTTTTAAGGAAATATTATTATTTAGGTTTCGGTGGGCCCCTCGGGCTGGTGGGCCCCGGGCGGCCGCTCGGTCCGCCCGGCGTTTAATCCGCCTCTGCATAGTATAATAGACAAAGAATTTCTATCATTATTAGATTATAGATTAATATAGAATATATGATCTATAAAATAATAATCATCAATTGAATTATAAAATTTAAAGGATTTTATCTTATTTTTGAATAAAAAAAAGCGATAAATATATAATTTATATATTGATTTTTATTGAGTTATATATTTATAATATTTACATTTACATTTACAATTAATGATTAGTGAGCATTGATCTATACACAAATAAATAGATACACGTAGTTGAGGGCAGTTAATAAGGACCTTGGTGATCGCCTTGAGTATAAGCACTAGAGCCGCCCTGGGAATATCTTCCGTTTCCATTTCGTGCATATCCGGCAAGACCAGCACCACTTGCAGCACCCGAATACCCTCCGGCATTGTTAGCTTCACCTTCATAACGGATCATTGGCTTGAAACCTTCTTCATCGGCTGTATAGTCGACCACTTGACGTCGGCCGTCAGCGAGAAGAACGTAATATTGACCCTGAGCTTGTTCACCCTGGCGGGACTCTTGGTGGCCGAAGTCGTTACCGGATTCGGGATCATTGACCTCCCAAGAGAATTGGTAGTTGGCAGGCTCCTAATATGAAGGAAAAAAAAAAACAAAAATACATAAATCTTAGCGATTCCTATGTGCGTGAATTGAAAAAGAAAATAGCATTAAATAATAATGAAAGTTTTTCTTTTGTTTATAAAACATATTAATAAATAATTTATAAACGCGATTATTTATTATATATATTCTGAAATTTATTTTATATAAATAAATTTAAATATAAAGTAATCATATTATACTTTATGTTTTATGTTATATGTATTTGGAAACAAGATATAAAAGTAAATATACATTTTTTTTTTTTGGCTTTTTCGGAATATATCTCCATTTAGCCAGCTCTCTCAGATTTGTTTATTATTTTTATTTTTATTTTTATTTATATATCGATGCACTCGGCGAGGTTTGAACCCACGAACTCGAGTCGGTGGAATAAGCTCCCGGTCAATATAAAATTTTAAAATAAATAAAATTTTGTGTTTAAAAATTATAATTAATTAAATATTTAATCTAATATTTTTAAAACAAATAAATTTAATTTCCCCAAGAGAGAAGAAAATAAGAGTTAATGAAATTTTTTTTTATTTTATTCAAATAATGTTTCTTTTGATTTAGACATCATTATCTAAGTTTTGCATTTTCAATTAATTTATTATTTTTTTTATTTTATGTTATTTTATTATATTATAATTATTTTAAATTATTTAAATAAGCGGGGTTAGATTCATCGTTCACAATTTTGAATGAGTAGTTAGCTCAGCAATGTACTGCTATTGGCCATACAAATTAATTTAATTAAATTAATAAAAAATCTTTAAATATTATTATCATACGAGTAAAATATGAAAATAAGAAAAATAAACATATATTAAAAACAATGTGTAGTGTATAGGAGAATTTTAGAAAATAGAAAATTATTGTCTAATAATTAAATTTTCCTAAGTATTTTGTTTTAAATTCTAAAATTTCCTCTCGTAGAAGCCATATTTCTTCAAAAGTCCCTATTATTAGCCACATCTATTAAATTGTTATTATATCTCAAATAATATAAATAAAATTATTAATTATAAAAAAATAGAATAATAAAATAATTAGTAATTTATTTTAAATAATTTAGAGTGAGGGGGTAAGTTTAAAGAAGATAATCTATAATATATGGTAGATACTATATATCTAATAAGTCTTGCTAACATCAATAGACTTAGCAATGTTTATTTGATATCTTGAGTTGGGTCATCTCGTAAATTTACTAAACCACACTTTTCGTGACTAAGCACTTTGATGAAATTAAAGGTGTTACTCGTTTAAATGTATAAAAGTTACTCGATTTATCAAACTTAAATTAACATGAATTACAGTTGGAAATCGATTTTTTTTTAATGACTCCCTATAATTTCCATACAAAATTCATAGATTCAAAATAATTGCTCAATTATTTGAAAGTAAATAAAGAAAAAAGAAAAAGAAAAAGAAAATTCTAATAAATATGGCTTACTTTTTAGTTTGTTTTAATTTTCTTATTAAATACAGTTTTCGATCATTTTAATATTATTTGAAATAGTTTAATAATTTTCTTTCTAACTAAAATTTAGAAATTTTTAATTATTATTTTAAATTAAATTAGCTAATAACACATTGAGTATTTATTTCTTCAATTTAATACAACTATAAAAATAGCCATATTAAAAAACTATAGATATACTTTTAAATTTAATCAAAGAAAATTTTTAAATTTGTATTTTCTTTTTTTCTTAAGCCAACAACACTATTTTACAATTTTAATATTAAATGATATTATTTAATTAGTGATGTTAACACGTTTATACATTTAAAATGGAATATTTGAAAATAAACTTACAGAGAGATCATCTTGATCGGCTTGAGAGTATCTATTTCCACTTGCGGATCCAGCATAACCTCCTTGGCCACTAGAATAACCAGAAGCACCATCACGACCTGAAGGATATCCGTTTCTTCCACTTGCATATTGCCCATTGGTTGATCCAGATGCAGCACCGATTCTTCCAGCGAAAGATCCTTGGGGAGCACCATATTGGTTTGAGGGAGTAGAGGCAGATCCGAATCCACCAGCACGTCCTTGGGGAGCGCCATATTGGCTAGAGGGAGTAGAGGCAGCACCGAATCCACCAGCTCGTCCTTGGGGAGCACCATATTGGCTAGAGGGAGTAGAGGCAGATCCGAATCCACCAGCACGTCCTTGGGGAGCGCCATATTGGCTAGAGGGAGTAGAGGCAGCACTGAATCCACCAGCTCGTCCTTGGGGAGCACCATATTGGCTTGAGGGTGTAGAGGCAGCACCGAATCCACCAGCTCGTCCTTGGGGAGCACCATGTTGGCCAGAAGAAGATGAAGCAGCACCATGATGACCAGAATGGGATGAAGCAGCACCAAATCCTCCATTACGAGCATTCACAGGGGCACCATATTGAGATGAAGGAGTAGAAACAGCTCCAAATCCTCCTTTACGAGCATTCACAGGGGCACCATATTGGGATGATGGAGCGGATGAAGCGCCAAAATGAGATCCTGCACCATTTTGAGATCCAAAACGGGCATTAGCACTTCCATGAGAATGTCGACCATTAGAATGAGAGGCATATCGGGCATTTCCATTTGAAGAAGATTCAAATCCACCATGTGAGCTACCATGACTGGATCTAGCAGCACTAAAGGGAGCTCCATATTGAGAAGAAGGTGTAGAAGCTGATCCAAATCCAGTATTAGGGGCTCCATATTGGTTCGATGGAGTTGAAGCTGATCCGAAACCGTTACCATCGTTCAAAGGAACACCATATTGTTGAGAGGGAGATCCAAAAGCATTATTGTCATTAAGAGGAGCACCATATTGTGAAGAAGGTGCCTGTCCAAAACGAGCGCTGGCTTGGGGGGCTAAATTAGATGCTCCAAATTGCCCACCGGGGAGAGTTTCCTGGATAACTGAATCACCTTCAATCCTGGCTTGTGGGGCTCCATATTGATTAGAGGGTGTACCTCGGTTAAAACTACTGGGCGTGTCATAATCATTTGTTGCCGCAAGTGCGTTAGAGTTAGGTGGGAGGTAGGTGCGGCCTACAGGTGGCTCAGCAAGAACACATCCGATGATAATAGCAGTCACAAGGCATATAAGCTGTAAAATAAAAAAAATCATCGTCTTAATAATAATAATAATAAAAAATAATAAAAAATATTCTTATGAATTAAAATAAAATATATCTTTTTCATTACTTACAAAATATTAAATATATTTAGTTTAATTTAGATTAAAATAATTGGTTTATATTGGTTCGATAGCTGGTATTCTTTTATTTAATTATTAAAATATCAAACTCTTAGGCCTTAAAATGATTCAAAATAATTGTGAGATTTAATAAATTATTTCAAATAGATTTCAGATAGATAGCAATGTCTTTAATGAGCGTTCAGATAGTATTTTTTTAAAATTAAGAGTTGATCTGATTAATATGTCTAATGATTAAATAGAGTAAACATTTTAAAAGAACATGTTATATGATTTATTATCAGTTTTTTTTTATTAAACAAAAAAATCTCATAATACAATCATTTGCAATACGAAATAAACTATAAAATTTACTAAATATTATAATGCGCTTAGAAATAAGTTGACCTCTGGCCAAGCGCAGAACCGACCGTTTTATTTTATTTATAATATATAAGTAGGAGATGTATGTGACGTCATGAATGACTGGGTGACGTCATATAATTTTAAATTAAGAAAAAGCTAATGAAGATGATTTTTCCCTAGGATAAAACCAATACAAAGTGCATGATTCGTGGAGATATGTGAAAAATCTCCTCATGTGAAATTTGGTGTGAAAATAACCCTTCCCTTCCTATCGTCGATCGCTAATGCTACCACTTCCGGTTTCTGGATATACACCAAAAGTTGATCAATTCATCCTACTGATGCATAAAGTAAATATACTAAATTTTATTAAAATGTGTTGACCTGTATCTATACGGACACACAACGGACGGACGGACAGACATCATGCTAAAAATACTTTTTTCTGTTAAGAAAATGTATGATTCGTGGAGAAATGTAAAAATCTCCACATGTGAAATTTGGTGTGAAAACAATACCTCCCTTACTATCGTCGGCCGGTAAAAACATATATAATAAAAATGGATAAAATTATTTATTCATAATAATAAATGAAAAAAATATTTTTTACTTATTGAAAAATATTATAACTTTTTTTTAAATTTTCATTTTTATGTATGAAAAAATGAATTTTTTATGATAAATAATGCAAATGAATTGCAAATATTTATATTGGAATATATTAATAAATATCATTCGAAAGAAAATAAATGTTATAAGCGTTTATTGACGATTATTATAATTATAATCATTAACTGTTTCGTAAAGTCAAATTTAATATAATATAGGTCAATTGAAAAATTAACTAATATTTTAGACTATTGTAAATAAATATTAATAAATAATGTATATAAGTACAACTTATATTCCTAATTGGTATAATATTTTTTTCAATTTAGGATTTAATAATAGATGAATATATGAATTTATTCTAATTTTAATTTAAAACAAATTGCATCATACTAAGTTACAAGAATTATTTATTTAAAAAAACTGATATAAATAAAATTATATAATTTGAAAAGAGAATCCTATTGTTTTAGAAAGAGCAATAGAGAAAAGACTGAGATAAATCTAGAATAAAAAAATAATAAATATTAATAACGAAGAATATTTAAAGAATTATTTTATTATTCACAAATATTTAATAAATCTTAAATTCGCATTTTTCAAAAAGGATGAAACCGATTATATCTATATGATATAATTCAAAAGGGAATTTTGTAAATAATACCACCTATTAATATTTTATTTTATTTTATTTTATACTCTATAAAATAATTTAATTATTTTAAAAAATGGGGGACTTCCATTACAATTTTTTTACACTCTCTACTGATGGACTGTGAATCCCTTCTCATCTCATAACTGAAAATAGTGTCGAATAGAAATAGACGATATTACTTGGTTTAATTTTTAAGATAATTAAAAATTTAATTTTATCAAATAAATATCAAATTATTTTCAGGTAAGTTTATATATTTTTTTAATATTATTGTTATAGTTATAATTTTTTTAAGTAATTTATTTTTATTTTAATTTTTATAATTAAGCTAAATATCATTTAATATTTTTTAAAGTTATTAATTTAATTAAATACATTTGTTTAAAATTTTTTTTCATAATTATAGCATAGTATAAAACAAAGTCGATTTCTCTATCCCTATAAATGCTTCATTTTTTAAAACGCAACTTTTTTTTAATAGATAGAGTGATTGAAAAGGAAGGTTTTTATGTATAATAACAGAATTTATCAACTATTTAATTATGCATAATGTTTTCATTCAAAGATAGTTCGGTGTCCCAGGTATATATTTTATATCAACAGTCCTACTTTTCTGATTGTATGTTATTATTTGAATGGCGATTCGGTGAATCAGGTATTAATATTACCAGCCAAACCCAATAATAATGAATCATTTTTTTAACTTAATTATCGGGGTCCCGGTACTAATAAACATAACCTCCAAAGTTTTAGTAATAATAATATTATATGATATAATGTTTTTGTATGAAAATATCCGAGGAATGAAGTGTATGTGATTATTTTTATATTATTTATATTTTTTGTATTTAAAATATTTTTCTATAAATTTAATAAATAATTTATAAATAAATACAAAAATAGCAATAATAAATCAATAAAGTAGCAATAGAAAATCATAGTGTAATTATTTTAGTTGAATTAAATGTATCTTAAAAAATTATTTGTTAATTTAGATTAATAAAATATCTCAAATTGATAAAAACCATGATTAGTAAATGATTATTTTGAAAAAAATATATATTAAATATTAATCTATATATCAACATCTAATTTATTATACACATAAATACAAAAATAAGAGATTTAACTAAAAGAATCGAATATATAACCAAACCAACTTTACAAGCATAATGTTTACAAATTATAGAAACAAAACAATTTCAATTCAACGACGGTCTATCTTCTTAATAAAAATGTATATTTTAGTATTTTAGAAATTGTCAAAATGTTTAATGTGAAGTATGTTTCATTATATATATATATATATATATATATATATATATATTGACTAATCAAACATAATCAAAATTTTTTGTTTAATTTTTAAACTATATTATAAACCAGAAATAGAATAGAATTAAAAAATAGTCAATTAAAAAGAAGAAAGTTTCTGATGACCGTGTAACACCAAAAAGCGCAGTGTCTAATAAAAAATTATTCTTAATAAAATTTATGTTTTTAAATTTAATATTTTAATTTATATAATTATTTAACAAAAACAAATTCTAAAAATAATTTATATTTAAATTACTTATAAATTTAAATTATCAATATAGTTAACAATTAATTTTATTTTACGATTGTTATTCATTTATTTAGTTATTACTTTTGTGCCTAAAACAAATTTTATTTATATTTATAAAAATACTTTTTTTTAATACCTTAGATGTTTACTTCACACAATTGTTTAGTTATATTTTTAATTTAATATTATTAAATTTAAAACCATTGCTATTGTTGAATTCAACAATTAAATTTAAACTGAGAATAGTAAAATTATTTAGATTTATTAGATATTTTTTTAAGCATTATAAATAAATTAGAACAATCCTATAATTAATTTAATATAATTATTTTGTATTAATTAAATAATGTAAATTATAATTAAATTATTTTCTATTTTATTATGTTTAAGTGATAATTATGACAATATTGATTTTTATATAATAGAAAAAAAAAATTTTTTTTATTTATTTTAATAGAAATTAAATTTTATTATTTAATGAATCTATTTTATTATTGATAATTTAAAAAGTGAATTAAAGATAAATAAAAAAAAATGATTTAATTTAAAGTAACAATCTATTAATATCCGAAAATGAAATGCAAGCATTAATATTATAATAAAATACCTTGGCCATGTTGAAGGGGACCCGAAAGATGAGTTCCCGGAACTGATATGATAAAGGCTCTCTTGATTAAATGAATATATGAGATTGTGATGTATTTCAAGCCAGAGGATGAATCTGCCATTCGGAAAGATGCTTCTGAGTATTTATACTAAACAGGGTGACGTTTACCATTTGGGGTGGGGGCGGGCCGACCAAAATGTTGAGGCAATAACCGCCATTGAAGATGATGATGATGGTGCCCTTGTTGATTGCGACATGCAAACATATCGCCTTCCACCGCTTATGAAGACGCTTCACTTAGATCTAGATGAATTATTTTTGACGAATGGTGGGGGATTGTGAAATTGCCGGAGTGGTGGTAAAAGATGACCACCGGGAAGGTGTTCGTGAAATACATTTGATGCATGGAGGAGGAATTCATTTCGAGAAGTTTTGCATGTTAGGAGAATCGCTTGTCGACATAATCAAAAGATAATTTATCATAAAAAAATTAATACAAACGGCTGGCCACCCAGAAAAATTAAAAATTTTAATAAATACCTTAGAAACATTTGAAATAAAATATTAAAATCTACAAAAAAAAAATATATAAAATTTACAACAAATTAAATTATGCAATATAAAATTATATAAATATTTAATTGTTAATAAATAATTAATATAATCGTTTTACTTTATTTTATATTAATTTATAGAACTTTAAAATATCCGTTATTGTGTGATATTTGGTACTTGAAAGATACCTTCTTAGACTTTAAAATAAACAATTTAGAATTTAACTTATCATTATCAAAATGAATAAATCACAAATTAAAATTAAAATTTATGAAATTTGAATTACTGAATATTTATTTATCTATCTTAGTAGATTAAACCGGCAAATTATCCATTTTATTAAGCTGAAATATCGCTTGAATTCCCTCGCAATATAAAAACATTCATGATAGATAGACTCAGTGTATACCGTTTGGACTTCTATTAATGTCATTAGGTGTTGTTACCGTACAAATAGCATTGTTCAGGATTTAAATTTTTTTGCAAATCTTTACTCTTCATGTGACCTGGGGAACCCAAATATGACTTTTGTATTTTTCGTGTCTGTCATTTTATTTGTCTGTTTGTCTGGGAAATTGTGAAGTTATAAACTCCAAATTGATTGAGGCGATGAAATACACCTATTATCAGAATATTCTTATATGCTCTTATTTTAATATATGCTGTAAATTTTATCAATATTTATTAAAAAAAAAAAAAAGAAAAATTAATTTTATAAAATTTATATCAAGCTTTACTTTACGCATAGGACGGTTGAAGAATAGTGCCAGAATCGCAATCTTTTTCTAGAATTTAACATATCATTATCAAAACAAGAAAATGTAAGTGGTTCACGGTATCAAATATAAATTTTGCTTTTTTGTCATTATCTACAACTCAAAACTACAAACTAAAATCAATTAAAGAATTTCCATACAATAAAAATAAAAAAAAAATTTTTAGGAAAAATATTTTTACCAAAAATAAATTCCAAATTTTTTAATAATCATTTTCATTTTTTGGAATAAAGTTTAATATTTCAAATTATAACACTTTTATACAGGAAAGTTAGAAGTTATACAAATATATTCGATTATATATTCAAGCTAAAAGGGGTACAGGTGGTAGAGAAAAAAAATGACAATTTTGTGGCATGTTAGTTACTTAAAAAATATTTTTTATAATTTTGTGGCAAGGTCATTGAAAAAGGTTCGCCATCCGTGCAATATAATACATATATTATTTTCTATTTTCTGAATATTTTATTGAATAATTTAATGAAGGAGTAGAACTAAAAGATAATATAAGATTAAGTTAAAATATATTAAAGTTTTATAAATAATAAATTTAAAATTATAATTATTTTTTTTTTCTGATTGATAAAAGTTTAATTAATTAAAAATTTCCCTGATTTAAGCAATAAGATCGTTTCTAAGGATAAATCAATCGCAATAGAAATATTTGAATAATGAATTAAAAATATTATTATTAAATATTATTTGAGTTAAACTTCTAAAACAATTATATTTTAGCAGCAAGTCTGGATAATTAAGTAATCAAAATTTAATATAAAATTTCTGTTAATATCAAAAACATTTAATTACTAATTTAATATTAATTTGACTTAATAAAAATTTTATATTAAATACATTTATTTTTATAAATAATTACTGACTTTATATGTAGGATGTTATACAATTTGTCAATACCTTTTTGTTATATATGTTACTTATGTTTATAATTAACCGAATGAATAATAATCAAATTTCCACTCTGAATTTGAAAGAAATAAATTGAATATTTATTTATATATATATATTTTGATTTTCAAGCAAAGAAATTATAATTTAAACTTTTTCGGGTCAAGTGATGACTTTTTAAGTGTACCAAGGATGAATTTTGTATTTCCAAAGAGATCATTTAGATTGATTGATATCTTTCATATTTATCATTCAAATACAATTATTATATAAGGTGCAAGTAAAACTCTTGTCATATACTCATCAATTATTATAAAATAAGTGTTTCATTAATGAATGTATTGAAAAAAATTCCAAATACAACTACCAAATTTGTTAATACTTCTAATTTTAAACATTTCTTTTTATATCTCAATTAAAAATAAATAAATAATAAAGTTAAATCTTTTTTCTTGTAAAATAAATAATAATCAATTGATAAAAATTAGGATATACATTTCCAGTCATGATTCACAAATGAACTTACCTACAAAAAATTAGATAATCATTTGTGTATCAATTTAAAATAAAAACGGGATATTGTTCATTTCTATTTATTGCTAAGGATAAAACACCTCTATAGCAAGGTCAAATGATAGTATGTATGCACATTCCTTATTCGTATTCAGTCATTTCCTTTAAATACATACAATTAATTTTTCATACATTGAATTGATTTATCAGGGGGAAAATAATAGTTTGAACAAATTAAAAAAAACAACAAATATAAAATGTTTTTTATTAAATTTATTTTTAAAATTCTATTAAATAAGATAAAATTATTAAAAACCTCGCAATTGTATCTTGTTAATAATAAATAAATATATACGAAGACAATTCAACAACAATGTCAATATTCAAACAATGTATTTCATAAGTACATATTTTGGATTTTAATTAATTTATCATTTTTCATATTTTTAAAAATTAAACAATTTAAACAAATTAAAAATTAAACAATTTAAACAAATTAAAGATTTGTTATTTTAAATATATTTTTTTTTATTTTGCTTTAAAAACATTTATTTAAAGGTTAAAGAGAAATATACTTTTATCCATTACAAGTCTACCTACATTATTTCATTACCATTGTATGATTCAAAATAAAATTCAAAATATTTAATAGGACATGACATGATCTTAGTATTAATTTATTTTCATTATATTAGATTGATTAATAAAATTCAAAATATTTAATAGGACATGACATGATCTTAGTATTTTTCCCATCCCAGAATATTTGCTAATATTACATGTTAGAGTTCCAATTACCTGCATATTTAATGGCAATTTCAATGCTGAATATGCTTTTAAATAAAAATAAAATTGAAGAAAGTAATTGGAATTATTATTATTAAGAATCAACAAATAAATTTAATAAATATTCAAACAATAATTGAAACAATATAAATAAAACGATTCAATATTTTACTAATATTGTGATCTATATTTTTATTTTTATTACAACTGTTATTAGGGGTATGTTATTTTAGACAGTTTAAAAAAAAACTTAAAATATTAATAAAATTTATCAAAATAATAAGTTGAAAAGATTTCCAATTATTTTTATTTATTTATTGTAAATTTTTCAATGTAACCATGGTAACCATAAATAGACTTTTACCAAAATATTACTAATTAAATTAATTTTGGATTTAACTACACTAAAACCTTCCTTGGTATGCCCACAACAATCCCTGAAAGTTTCATCGCAATCGGTAGTTTTTGAGTTTAGGCGAGACAGACAGACAGACAGACATTCCCTTATATATATATATATATATATATATAGATTTAATTTATTATTATTTTTATACTTGGAAGTGTTTATACTTGTAAGTGTTTAATGAATGACACATACTTAAATACTTTAAAAATATAATTAAATATTTTATATTCTTTATTCTAAAATCACAGAGATATTAATATTAAAATATAATTAAAATATAATAATAATCTCACTATCAGTTTTTTAATTTTATAAAATCGTCTATGATGAGATAATCTGTAAAATTAACCAATTTCTTTTTTTTATTGTATTTTTTATTATTCCTTTTATACTAGTCAATATTTTTATCGCAACAATTTATAAAATGTTTATAAAAGCTCTTAAATTCGGGAGATCTGTCCAATAATTGAATTTCTTCCTTTTTTAATATCGTCTGAATAAGTTATACTAACAAAGCTTCTTCGTATCTTATAATAAATATATCACAATTTCTTTTTTCCAAAATGAATATTGATGAAGACATCAGTTTATAACAATTTTGAAATATTTCTTTGATTGTTAGTTTTGATGATTTCTAACAATTCTTCAAAGATGAGATGAAATTCTTTTGAAATTTTTTACTATTGATAAAAATTTTTTATTGAAGCAACTAATTACATATTATTTTTGCTTATTGCCTGTAACACTATTTCTTATTCTGAATTTATTTTTATTTAAATTTTATATACTCATATATTAAACAAAAATTATTATATAAATTGTGACGGGCGAAATTTATTTAATTAATAATTTTATTTATTTTAAAGATAAATTGTTATTTTTAAATTTGGATATTCTTCCGCTGAATTTGGCCCTGCGTGGCAGCCCGGAACCAGGAATGGATTCCCAAAATCCGTGACCGGCCATGACAAGAGAGTCGAGCTCAGATCCTTGCACTGATAACTTAGGGCTCGGATTTATAGGCACTAAAAATCTTTAAAATAGGCAGGCAACTAAACACTAAAAATTAATTATTAAAATAGGCACTTAAAAAGGAATTTTAAAAACAAAGTGAAATTTGAAAATAAAAGTAAAATATTGAGTGAAATTTTAAAATATGTTTATTGGCATGTTTATTTGTTTAAATATCTGGCATTACAATTTATTACCATGTATTTTTCAAGATTCTCACTGGTAAAAGATGCTCTATTATCTGAAAGAATTGTTTTATATATTGAAAATGTACGTTCAACTTCACAAGAGGTTAATGGACTAAATTTTAAATGAGCCATTTCAGATGGTGTTAAATTTTCTTCTTCTTTACAACTATACCGTCCTAAATTCCTGGCTATTCTTTCTATTATTGTCTAACGAGAATTCCGCTTCATTATTTTCTCAATTTTTTTTAGTGAAGGCAATAGGACCAGGTGCTTTTTTATATTTTCTAGAAATCACTGGAATATTTTTACAGACTCAACCAAAGAGAGATTTCTTGCTTCTAATGCTGTAATGGTTACTGGGATATTATTAAAATTACACTTTATATATTATTTCTTAGCTGCTAAAGTTGATCCATTCATCATACTGATGCATTACGTAAATATACCAAATTTCATCAAAATCCGTTGTACACATTTTACGGACGGGCGGACGGACAGACATCATGCTAAAAATACTTTTTTCTGTTAAGAAAATGCATGATTCGTGGAGATATGTAAAAATCTCCACATAAGAAATTTGGTGTGAAAACTATACCTCCCTTACTATCGTCGGTCGGTAAAAAGGCAAATAGGGCGAAATCCGAGCCCTACTGATAACATTAAAGTGTGATCTCCAATTTTTAGTATCTCGCCAGAGATAGTATTGCGATCACGAAAATTTTCGATGTTGAGATTTTGATGTTTTTATACGTTTTGAAGGTTCCTGAATCATTTTCACTAAGGTTGAGAAAAATGTCTGTGTGTGTGTGTGTGTGTGTGTGTGTGTGTGTGTGTGTGTATGTATGTAGGCAAGATTACGCAAAAACGGTTTGAGTTAGAATGATGCAATTTGGTACATGAGCATTATTCAAAATTCATAGTTTTCTATCAACTTTTGAGAAATGTAGCTCAACCGGAAGAGGGTCATTACCTACAACGTTTTGATTTTTTTTCCTCTAAACTGACCGTAAAAATAAAGATATATGTTTGATAATTTTTCACATGATTAATAATAGTATAAAACTGCTATATATAGAATTTCAGCTTGATTGAATCGCTGAAAGTACCAGAATTAATTTTTTAACACTGCAAATCTCACGCGCCAACACGTGCCATGGTGCCATCAATAAAAAGCCAAACATGCGCTGGTTTAATATTTATTATTTATAATTTATAATTAATTAAATTTAATTTAAATATAATATATTATGTTATTTAATCCAATTCTCAAATTGCGAGATAGTCGAGTGGAGACACTCCAGCTTATTTTTCTTTGTTCTAAACCAATCCTAACTCAAGCCAGTGACTTATTTTGTAATATTTAACAAATCCTATTATTTTTGTGTTTCTTTTATATTATATATATATATATATATATATTTTCATCAATATCTTTACTTATTCAACATTATTATTTTATTGACTACCTAACCTGGAATATTAATTATTTATCATCTGATTATATTAACTACACAATCTGGAATATTAATTATTTATCAACTGATTATATTTGCACCTAACGTGGAACATTAATTATTATTCAAAATTATTATAATTGGCATCCAACGTAGAGCATCGAAATATTTATCAATATATTATATTGGCGCCCAAAGTGTATCATTAATTATTAATCCAAATATTATAATATATATTTTAATAACCAACAATCAAAATTTAGTTAATTTTTGTTTAATAAATTATTTAGCTATATTGTAATATTTAATTACATCCTTATAAATAAAAAAATGTTCCGACTATTCCATGTAACGTTCTAGTAAAACATTTTAATATTTAAGAAAAATAATTATTAAATCTTTTTTTGTGAAATTATTTTGATTAATACTAATAATTCTATAAATTAGAAATATGAAAAACAAAATTTAAATTTAAAAAATATTTGTCTTGGAAAAATTCCCTAAACCCTTCAATTTTACCTTCTGAGAACTTTTTTCCCTTCGTTCATTTATTATCATTTTAAAAAATAAAATAAATAGAAATCTTGTAAATAGATCTTCTATTATTGGAAAATAATTAACATTTCGGTTAATTTTACCTTATTCAGTTCCTTTTCATTATTATTTATACGATTTTTTTAATTACTATCTCGCCAGAGATAGTATTGCGATCATGAAAATTTTCGATGTTGAGATTTTGATGTTTTTATACGTTTTGAAGGTTCCTGAATCATTTTCACTAAGGCTGAGAAAAATATCTGTTTCTGTGTGTGCGTATGTGTGTATGTGTGTATGTGTGTATGTATGTAGACAAGATTACGCAAAAACGGTTTGAGCTAGAATCATGAAATTTGGTACATGTGCATTATTCAAAATACGTAGTTTTCTAACTTTTGAGAAATGTAGCTCAACCGGAAGAGGGTCATTACCTACAACGTTTTGATTTTTTTTCCTCTAAATTGACCGTAAAAATAAAGATATATGTTTGATAATTTTCACATGATTAAAAATTGTATAAAACTGCTATATATAGAATTTCAGTACGATTGAATCGCTGAAAGTACCATAATTAGTTAAAAAACATTGCAAATCTCACGCACCAACACGTGACGTGGTGCCATCAACAAAGAGTCAAACATGCGCTGGTTTAATAAATAATTTATTAATTTATTAATTTTAATTTATAATTAATTTAATTTTTAATTTAAATATAATATATTATCTTATTTAATCCAAATCAAATTGCGAGACAGTCGAGTGGAGACACTCCAGCTAATTTTTTTTAAAAATAAAGATAAATAATGTTTTATATTAAGCAAATAAAACTATAAGAATTATGTGTTAGTGTAATGTCAAACTAAAAATAAATATTAGCACCAGGAATTTCTAAACAAATGGTATGTTATATATCTCTAATAACATTATCCTTGTCTCAAAGAACAAGCCTATTATCATATCCATAATCTAGCTTTATATCAAAACAGATGATCCTTTTTTTTTAATTCTGACCTTCTCATTAAATGAAAAATTAGCTGTAAGTATCTGATTTCTCAATCGTCATCTTAAATGGATAATCTTTAAAAGAGTATACTAATCTTCCACTTTGGTTATAAATTTAATTTTATAAAAACGCTCCTTATCAGACACGATCTCCTCCGCGTCTGGTACCCGATTACTTAGCGATGAAGGACACGAATTACTTAAATTACAATTAATGACTCGTCGCAATCCAAATATGTGCTCAAAATCTGGATTAATTTCTTCATTTTATTTCTCATGCAATTTGAAAGAAGAAAAAATTTTCAACTATGAAAAAAAAAATACAGAAAAAATATATACATAGCAAAGAAATTGGAAGTTGGAGGTAGCCGGTTTTTTTTTAAGTTTACGATGAGCACATAGGAAGATGTACGTTAAAAGTTTATGGGCGCAATCATTTAAGTCACCGAATATAGCGAGGCGCAAACATCGTGTAATTGCACCATCAAGTATTTGGAAGGTGAGGCACAATCGTTGATTGATTCTGTTAATTACCATTTAGTCCTAGAATTATATAATATTATAAATGATTTCCTATATTTAGAATATGGCGAAAACTTTATGAAAATATAATTTTAAGAATATTAAAAATAAATAATTAATATGAAATTTATATCAATTTTTCTTTTTGTATTTGGAATATTAACCATCATTGTTTAATTAAATTTAATTATAATTTATTTTTTTCTTAAATCAGTGTGGAAATTTTGAATAATAATTTTTTGCTTACAAATAAATTTAAAAAAATCGTAATTATATCAAGAACAAAAATACATAATATTCGTTAATGTGTACGTCAAAAGTATTAAACTTTATAATAATTGTAGTTAATATATACCTAGTTGATAAATAACTCCCATTTTTTGATTACAAATGTCTTAATTTATTCCATTTTTACTTTTCAATCTTAAAAAAAATTATAAGTTTTTGGAGAGTAAAAACGCTTAAATTCGCTTAAATTCATTGATAAATAAGATACAGAAATGAATAAATATGAAAAAAGTAAAGTATTTCCTAAACTATAAAAAATATATAAAATTTTATAAAAAATAATTTATCGAGAATTTTATTCTACAAATTTCATCTTTTATAAATGAAAAAATTGCGATATTTCTTAAAATATAAAAAAAAAAAATATTTTAAACAATTTTTAGAGAATTAAATAATAGACATTTCATTCATCATGAAAGAGAGAGAAAAATTTTGTCAGAATTTAAATAACAAAGAAAATGAGACTTGTTAAGTTTAAAGCTGAATATATATATATTAAAATTTTTTAATGTTTTAATTATTTATTATCTAAGCGATTTTTCAAAATTATGTCTGTCCACTTTCTTCTCCTCTTTCTAATAACATCTAATCTAATAAATAAATAAATAAATTTTAATTGATATATTTTGATTATTATTAATTTTATATTTGTGCTAAGGACTTCGATAACTAATAGATTCCTTTAATGAAAATACTTTTGTTTTTACTTATTTGTGGAATATAAATTTTGTATAAATAATTTTTTAAAAATAAAAAATTAACAGAATATTCGTTTAATCCTTTATATTAAATTTATAAGCGAGAGAAATTTTATTTACTTTTTCATTTTTTAAAATGAATTTAAAATTCATTGAGTAGAAAAAAATGCAGCTAAACCAGAATTTAACTGGAGATGAAGTTGATGATGAAGTCAAAACTCAAACCCCATGATGAAGTCAAATCTCAAACCCAATCAACTTCATCTCCAACCATTAATTCACAAACTCCTAAAAAACTTGCCACTAATAAAGTTGATCGCACAAACAGCTGGAATTCCCCCCTCAGATCCAGAACCAATATAAATCCCGCCATAAAGTTAAGCTCCGCCCACCAGAATATACAAAAGCCCACAAGCAGGTACAAGCTCAGGTAGAATCCAAAGGGTCGGGTCCCAGTTGGCCTCGTGCTATTGTCCGGTACGGTAGGATTACCTAGGATATTTCGGAGCTCCACAGCAACGCAGTGAGTACAAAACCATCCAATCTATCAACCCAAAGTCCCGATATTCACACAGACTAAGACCCAGAATCCCAAAAAATATTCCCACCTAAATAATCTCTTGAAAATGGCGCCAAAATGGGTACAATCCCTGATAAATCTGATAATAATAATAACAATAACATTCACGGAAACCTAAACCAACATATATATATATATTACAAACAAAAATTTAAGATTTTTTAAAATTTTTTACATTAATTATTATAGTATTTATTGTTAATTATTTTTGTTTTCTATCTAATTATTGTGGAACAGTTTCCAAGTTAAAGTTAATTTTAGAATGCTATTCTTTTGTAAAAAAAATTTAGAATTATTTTATTTTAATAAATTATTTTTCTGTAAATAATTGCTATTTTAAATTCGATTTATTGAATTATTATTAAAAGTAAATTAGAGTATGCTATTCGTTTTTTTATATCAAATAAAAATAATAATAGTCCCTTCGAAAAGATTATTATAATCTTAAAGCATTCAGAGAGAGACAAGTTAGAAATAAAATAAATTAAACTATAGATAATAAATTTACAAATAGGAAACAATCAAAATCATTACATTTACAAACTATTATATAAAAATTAAAATTAAAGTTTTTAACAGATTGAAAAATAAATGAACTTAATATTTGTCAATCAAAGATGATTTTTTCATTAATTTTTTTTTTATTTTCTTTCACGAAGTTATTACTGATTCAGATTGATTTTGTTAAATAAATAAATAAATAAAAGTTATTGAATTAATTTCAATAAATATATTATCTTTTTTTCGAAATATCCATCATTAAAAGATGTTAATTTTAATATGAAATAAAAAATAACTACTATTTCATTGCTTTTTATGAAATTGCTATTTTTGATGACCTATAGTAAAATTGTACAGCATAATCGATCACGACTGATTATTTATTCTAGTTTCAAGAATTTTTTTTTTTCAATTTGATAAATAGATTATTACGTATTAGCTATCTATATATTTATGAAATCATCAATTTGTAAGATCGATGCACGGGAGGATAATTAAGAAGAGCGGCAATGGTGCTTTAATTAATTAATTAGTAAATTGATATAAAGTGGGGGATATATTCAAAAGTCAAGGATGATGGCATAATAGTGTAATATTATATCATGTTTGTGTGATATTCTTTACCAGGTAAATTTAATTAGTTATAATATGTAATCGTTAAAATAGTAATAAATAATTAGTTAAAATAAGAGAAATTGCTAAAATAATTTAATTATGTGATGAAACAAAATTAATTTAAAAAAAAATCCAAATTATTAAACTATTTGATAAAATTAAACCCATTTTTTTTAACAAAAGATATTTGACACTATATCTCTTAGTCCATACACTAATTTTTATCTAGAATTAAATTTAATAAAAATAAAAGTTAAATTATGTCAATATATTTCATTTTTTTTCTAAAATATATTTCAAATTTTTCTTAGAGAAATTAAATAGAATCTATTTAGGAATTAGGATTAGATACCCTACGGGGCAGCATGGCTGAATGGGTAGAGTACTAGATTTCTACACAGGAAGCCTGAGTTCGAATCCCAGCATAGAACTCAAGATTATATATTTATTTAATTAATAATTAATTTAAATTTAGTAATTTAATAAATAATAAATTAATAAATATAAAAAATCTAATTCAATTTAACATCGGCTGCCCCACCGAAGAAGGCAAGGGGAAACCACTTCGGTCAAATTTTCCCATGAACACCCTATGACTCCTTGGAGTTATTAGGGCCACGACACTTCCGCTAGGAAGTTATCGACAACGAAGAAGAATTAGATACCCTATTATTCAGAAAAATATTAATTTCCAATAGTAGTAATAGTTAAAGTCTAGAAACTAAAAAAAATTGCCGGTTTTTTAACATATTGTGTGGAGGAACTTGTTTCATTATCGATGATCCACGAATAATGTATTATGCTAAATAGTTTCTATACCGTTGTCAGAAGATCGGAAAAAACTTTTTCAAATCTTGATCTTAATGGAAATTCCAAAAAAACTAGTACGTATGATTCAAATTTGTCTTGTGGGTAGTAAAGGAAGAGTAAGATGCGGGAATCAATTGTCAGAAACTTTCGAAATTCGAAATGGGTTAAAACAAGGAGACGCATTATCACCAATTTTATTTAATTTAGTTCTGGATTATGTAATTAGACAAATTGGGGAGAGGTCCAACGGAATCGAATTAAACAAAAAATTCAAGTATTAGGTTACGCAGACGACTTAAATATAATAGGAGATTCGGCAATTGCAATTAAAGATAGCGTAGAAATATTAATCGAAGCAGGAAAGGAGGGCTGGAAATTAATAGGTCTAAGACAAAATATTTAGTAACAGTGAGGAATAGTATTAACATACAAAATATAGAATTTGAAAATGTAGAAAAATTTAAATACTTAGGTTCTGTAATAACGAAAGATAATAATATTCGAGAAGAATTTAAAGCGAAGTTGCAATCGGGAAACTCCTGTTATCATGCAGTAAAGAGGCTTATCGCGTCAAAATTATTATCAAAGGGTATAAAAGTTAAAATATATAAAACAATTATTTTACCGGTTGTATTATATGGGTGTGAGGCATGGTCTATAACCTTAGGTGACGAGAGTAGATTTAGAGTATTTGAGAATAGGATTCTGCGAAGCATTTATGGGCCAAAGAAAGATGAGGTCACCGGGGAATGGCGAAGATTGCATAACGAGGAATTGCATGACCTCTATGCATCTCCAGATATAGTTAGAATTATAAAATCGTTAAGACTACTGTGGGCAGGTCGTGTGGTTAGTATGGGAGAAGATAGAATGGCAAAAAATATATTGGTAGGGAGACGTCCACTTGGAAGACCAAGAACACAGTGGGTGGATAATGTGAGAAGAATTTGAAAGAAAATATTTACATTTCTCTTCCTTTTAAAAAATATAATTTTTTCTTGATGTTATGGCTGCAAATTTTTTAAAAAAGATTCAGGACCTGGGTAGCATGCACATTTTTTGCATACTCTTAAATAGAATAGATCTTAAATTAAATAGAAATAATTTTTAAATATTATATAAAATTGTATTTTTTATATTGATAGTCAATTACAATTTACAATTAACAATTTTTCAGTCCTGAGGAAGAGTGCGACTTTGCACTTGATAGGTTGAAAAAAAACCATGAATAAAACATTTTTTTGTTTATTTCAATCATTTGTACTGCCCCTCCTGAATCTTCTATTATTATAATTTAAACTATTATCAAATAAATGATTTAAATTTTCTAGCTTATATAGGTTAATTATTAAACAAAAGAAATAGTATTCACGTTTTTCTATTATTATCTATATATATAAAAAAAGGTTTTTGTCTGCACATTCCTCAGAATTTAAAATTTTTTGCATATCTTCGCGTTTCATGACCTCTAGAATCCAAACAAAAGTGACTTTAGAATTTTTCATGTCTGTCTGTCAGTCTGTCCGGAAAATTACTATTTTATAGACTCAGAATTGGCTGAACCGATTTCTATGAAATTACATCACAATATTCTTATATACCCCTAGAGTAACATAGGCTATAAATTTTATCCATATCTAAACAATAACCGCAGAAATTAATTTTTTAAAGTTTATATAATTCTCCGTGTTGTTCATTCAAGAGCCTGGCGTGGCTCACTGGCTCTAGCGGAATCATTTTAAACAATGAATTATCATAGCGATTCCCAATCGAAGAATTATTATAATATTTCACTTTTTATTTTAAATTCTAATATTTACATATCAATTCAATTAAATCATTTATTCTAAAAGTTCCCATTTTAATTAATTTAATAAAATATTTAGATCATATTTATATTAACTTAATTTTTATTTATTCTTTCTTTTCTGTTTAAGATTAACATGAGTAACAATTTTTTCTAAATCATTGTATCGTTTTTTACATATAATGCAAGTGTACTTTTTCAAAGGCTTGGGACGCTTTACACGTTGACCATAATTATGTCCGGTAATTTTCTTATGGTGAGTTAATTTGATATTTCTAAATTCATTTTCCTTCTCCAAACTAGTGCTTGTTAATCTTAACGTTTTTATTTTAGCAAATAATTTACGATGATTTATTTCATTTTCATACTCTTTCGGAAATAAATATGTAGTGTTTGAGTCTTGAAATTTGATCGTCTTGATTTTTGTTACAAGTATATTATTTTCCATTTCTTTTTTTAAATATAATTCGATTTGCTTCGCCATCTTGATAAAATCGATTTATAATGATGTTTATTATAATTATTTAAGGTTAGGTTTTTTATAAATTAGGAATCCGATTTACTCTAAAATGCAGAGAATTTTATTAATTTAATTTTATAATATACCAAAAATGTACATAACATGTATAATATAATAGACCCACCTAAAATGCAGAGAAATCGATTTTAAAGTCCTTATTCGATGCAAATCACTTTCATAGATATTTCTAATTAATTTGTTTTAACGAAGGTAATCAAAGTCCTGCATCTTAGATAAGTCATAATTAATATATTTTCTTAGTTCAATATTTCGCCATCAGAAGCGCTGTTACATCTATATATATAAAAAAAGGTTTTTGTCTGCACATTGCTCAGAATTTAAAAATTTTTGCATATCTTCGCGTTTCATGACCTCTAGAATCCAAACAAAAGTGACTTTAGAATTTTTCATGTCTGTCTGTCAGTCTGTCCGGAAAATTACTATTTTATAGACTCAGAATTGGCTGAACCGATTTCTTTGAAATTACATCACAATATTCTTATATACCTCTAGAGTAACATAGGCTATAAATTTTATTAATATATTATCAATAACCGCAGAAATTAATTTTTTAAAGTTTAGATAATTCTCCGTGTTGTTCATTCAAGAGCAGCTCGCGGCTCACTGTCGGCCTAGCGGAATTATTTCAAACAATGAATTATCATAGCGATTCCCAATAAAAGAATTATTATAATATTTCCATTTTTATTTTAAATTCTAATATTTAAATATCAATTCAATTAAATCATTTATTCTAAAAGTTCCCATTTTCATTAATTTAATAAAATATTTAGATCATATTTATATTAACTTAATTTTTATTTATTCTTTCTATATATTTGAATATTTCTTCTTTTCTATTTGAAAGTGAAAGGTTAAAAAATCTCGCTAAGAACATTCAATATTTCTATACACAAATTATTCAGAGTATTGGCAAAGCGTATCACTCACAATCAGTGTAAATTGAAATTTATATAAATTACCAAAGTATAGTATATATAGATCACATGATTAATAAAAGCAAGAAACTTGAGAGAATATAACTGTTGGACGGAGGTCGGACATGACAGAAACTGTAAGCGAAATCTTCATATTGCGACTAATAATTTTCAAATCCCCTAGCACCACAGAATTAGATAAGTTTCTTTTAAGGGAGGAAAATAACTATGATCTAAAAAAATTAATAAAAAAACAAATAAATCAATTAATTTAAATTAATACTATTTTTGAATGTATATATTGGTAATTTATCTATAGTTTTATGCCGTTAATTTTTATAAATTGTCTCAAGTCTCTATTTTTGCATTTTCTCAAGTTTCATTATAATTAAAAATATTCAATAATAATCTAGCAATGAAAATAAAATATCAAAATGTAATGATCAAGAAATATACTCTGTTTCACTATTATAAGATAGAAAATACTTAAGAACCATAGGCGGAGGAAATATTAGGAGATATCATTGCGGGTTCAGGCCAAATCGATCAACATTAATTAAGATATTTTCATTATGACAGATATTAGGAAAAAAACTGCGAATTCAATATTTCTGTTCACTAATTATTTGTAGACTTTAGAAAAACATACACATGACTCAATATAGATCAGCATAAACTTTTTCAAATTTTGATCTTCAAATTTGTCTTGAAGGTAGTAAAGAAAGAATAAGATACGGAAATCAATTGTAAAATATTAGGTTACCCAGACGACTTAAATATAATAGAAGATTAGGAAATTGCAATTGCAGATAGCGAGGAAAAATTAATGGAGGTTTGAAATTAATAGTGATAAGAAAAAATATTTAATAACAAAGAGGAAGAGTATTAACATACAAAATCTTAAGATACAAAATGTAGAATTTGAATATGTAGAAAAATTGAATGTAATCACGAAGGATAATAATATTTGAGAAGAATTTAAATCGGGGTTGCAATCGGGAAACGCCTGTTATCTTTTCAATAAAGAGGCCTATCTCTTCAAAATTATTATCAAAGGGAATATATAAAAAAATTATTTTGCCTGTTGCATTATATGGGTGGGAGGCATGGTCTATGACCCTGGGAGATGAGAGTAGATTCAGAGTATTTGAGAATAGGATTCTTCCCTGCATTTATTGGCCAAAGAAAGATGAGGTCACCGGGGAATGGGGGAGACAGCATAACAAGAAATTGCATGGTCTCTCTGCATCTTCAGAAATAGTTAGGGTTATAAAAGGGAAAAAGCTGCGATAGGCGGGGCACGTGGCTAGAATGGGAGAGGAAAAAGATATTGGTGGGGAGACCCATTGGAAAACGTCCGCTTGGAAAACCAATGACGCGTAGGAAGGGACGTAAGAGAGATGGGACAAGGGCTCAGGATAGGGACACTTGGAGAAATGTGGCTGTTGCGGCCAAGAACTTTCGAGTATCTTTGAGCCACATAGATAGATAGATATAACATATACAATAATAATAATATATATAATTAATTTACTGATTAAATTAAAATAGATTTTGAATAAGAACACAAAAAGAAATGAATGTTTTATGTAATATAAGGATTGAAACAAAATGGATGAAAACCTTTTACTACTTTCAACCAAATACTATGTACCACTCGGGGGTACAGGGGGCGGAGCCCCCGTCTAGGTGTGAAGAGCGCCGAAGGCGCTCTGAGCAGCTAGTAATAACTAAATTCGTAATAACTATGCCACTATTTACTTTTCACTGTTATATATTTCCAATATAAATATTCATATATTGAATCGGCTCATTACTATGAATATCCTCCATTCTGTTATTTTTATCTATTTTTTATTTACCTATATTTGAACATAGTTTATAAACCATCAATTACTTTAAATTAAATCTCAAAAACTTGAAATTGATTTTTGGTATAAGAATTTATGTAAACCACCCCGGTGGTCGAATAATGAGTCAATAGCGAATATAATTAGAAAATCTTATCTTGGCAGAGGGGAGGGGGGAGTTATAGTTAACAATGGTTACAAAACAAAATCCAGACTTATTTTTTTACTTATAATATTTATCTTTAACCTTTCTACATTTTCTTTTACTTTTAATTTATTTTATTTTAAATATTGGAATTTTTTTAATTCATATTATAAATTTTATATTATATTAATATTATAAATATTATTTTTTTAGATATTAATTTTAATTATCCATATTAGTTAATTTTTTCTAAATTTAATGATTTCTCGGATGGGGACGCCTGTCCCATCCTACTTAATTACGCCCCCCAAAGAATATTAATATCCTATTAATATTAATACTATTAATATTATAGTACTTGATGTTGTTGCTTTAAAAAATGTATTATTTTCGAGCTGAAATTGTTTAAAGAATTTTGCTTCGTAAATTGGAAATTTATTTATTAATAAGATTAATTAAGAAATACAAATTGGTTTATTCATCTCAAAATACTATTAACGAATAAATTGATAAAAATTTTTATAAAAAATCTTTTAGTGAATGGTTTCAAGACTTTCAAATATTTACTACATATAGATATACATAGGTATATTCCTATATCCACTTTTTGCTTGTATAATAATAAAAAAAAAGATCAAATTTGTAATTTATAATCAAATTTAGATAAATTAAATACGAAATTCTAATAATTTCAAAATTTCTACATAAATTCAATAGATTTGAAAAAAAACCATTTATTTTACCCAATTGTCGTATTCGTATTATATTGTTTATAATAATTTAAAAATTTCCCTCATATAATATTATTAGTGATATTTTATTTTCTCACTATATGTAGACATACTGTCTGTGTCATCATAAATATTAAATATTTATTTCAATTTATTTTATACATATTAGAAAATCGAAAAAAAAAAAATTATTAAACTTTCACAAGTATTGATACAATTCATGAATAAATATTTAATATTATAAACTTTTTGAAATATCGATATAATTTTCCAGGATATTTTTAGAATTCTTATTCTAATTTTAGTAGTATATATATGAAATGTTTTAATACGTATTACATATAATTTTATTAAAAACACCGAACAGTGTATATCATATTTACTTATCAATTGATAACATGTGCCTATACCAACTTTATCAAATAACTAAACGCAACTTATTAATTGATTTGTTTCTCAGTAGCGCGAAAAAAATTGAGAGCTACTTGAATTTGACTAATAGAGAAAGTAAGTATTGGATAATGGATAGTATTAGCAAGAGGCCCCTGGACCGATCAGGGCGTTCATGTCAGTCGCCCTGTCACTCTTTTTAATGACTCGAAGCATTCACCCACACTGAATAATGAATAACTTTACAATTCATGCCATTAATCATATGAAAATAAAACAATAAATTGAGGTTTCGTTTTATTTTATTCTTTGATAAATTTTAAAAATTTTATTTTGGATATTTATTCAATATTATTTAATCTAAAAAATTACTATAAACTAAAAATATTTAGCAATATTCGAAAGAGTTTTAAATTTCGCGAAACCTTTCGGATCATTATTTGATCCACGGTAGATATGTACCTTCCAAGAGGTGACAAATCAGAAGAAGTAAAAGTGTAATGGGTTGAACTTAATACAATTGGGAGCTCAGTGCCATTACTTTGGATGTTAAACGAATTCATATCGTCATATTGGTCTCAAATGTCATTACCAGAATTAATGTCCGAATGATTTCACAAATCATTTATTGAATTTTATACATGATATAATTTTACAAATTTAACATTCCAAAGCTTGCAAATACTCTGTGGTAATATGGGAGGTACTACCACTATTTTAAAAAGTTTTATTGGAAATGTAATTAAATACACTATTCAGGAAATGAACGTTTTAAAAACAATTAATATTGTAAGGTGAGGAACTTGGCGGCCGCCAAGCTTTGATTTCACTAATTTTTTTGAAAGACAACTTTGGGGGCCCTAACTTTTTTGATTTCCTAACTTTTTAGGGCACACAACTTGGCGGGGAATATAAAATCCAATGCAAGTTCCCCCATCATTATTAAAAATAAAATAAACTTAATTTTCAAAAATCTTAATTAAATTAACTAAATTGTCTAATTGACCTTCCTTTCCTATAAATATACTTTCTGATGGTGATATAAAAAAAAACCTAAGTACAATTTTTCGTAATCAAAATAAAATGGAGGTGCGCCTTCCTACTTGGTATAATAATAATAGTGATGATGATGATGATGAACTTTGTTGCCTTAATCGATCATTTATCACATAAAGGGTGTCAAATGTGGGTTGTGTTGGTGTGTGCCTTCACTCCTCTCTTCTTCCTCTTGGATTTAAAAAATAACTTGTCCTTGTCAATTGCTTTTGAAAAGAAAATCACCTCCTATTTATTATTTATTGCACCAATGCATATTCATATTCTTACATGATCCTAAAAAAATCAGGGCGAGGTAAATTTTCTCTGATTCATCTATTACATTTTTAGATATTAAATAAATAAGTGTCCGTATGTTTTTAATTCAATTTATAGATCTAAAAATAATCAATGAAATTATTAATACCTGTTCCAACAGAATAAATGCATAAATGAATAAATTTATTAAATGGCTAAATGAAAATATATCAAATAATTAGTTTTAAAAATTACCAATTAACATTTCCTATAATTGTAATAGTAAAACAAAGGAGAAAGGGTATAATGTAAAAAATATGGTCTGATTTTGCTTTATTATAATTTAATTTGAATATCTAAATCCAATTTAATCAAATTATCATTTATTGTAAATAGATTAAATTAATATATTAAACTTAGTCTGCATTTATAATTCTTCATCAGGTTCAGTGCATCAACATTTTATCTCACTTGGGTTTATAACTAAAAATTTCAATAATTTAATTTTATTTATATTCTATTTTAAATAATTTAAAATTGCGAAAGAGATATTTTTATCAAAAATATAAATTTTTTGAAAAATAAAAAATAAAAAGGAAGTTAAATTAAATTAACAATCAATACAATACAACAGTGGTTCTCAACCCATAGTTTTACATATTTTTGTAAGTACCCTTTTCCTATTAGTTTTTTTTTAAATGCAAGATTAAGGTTCAAATAAAAATAACTAGATTTTTCATTTCTGAAATTGTATTTTGTGAAATTAAAAAAAATATAAATGTATGTTTAATAGTGAAAAATAATGAAACAATAAAGAAAAATGCCAATACATGATTAAATTATAAACATAGAAACAATAAATATAAAATATATAATAAACAAATAACTAATTACAAATGAATTTAATTGCTAATGAGAAGCTTGCTGTGTTAAATTTTCAGCAATTTTCTCATAATTTGGTTCCTAAGACGTCAATTGACATCGAATGTCCGCTGATGCGTTTAATTTATTTCTTTTCTTTTGTTTTTGTATCACAATATTTTGCAAAGCCGCTTTCACATAAATAAGTAGTGGCAAACGGCAAAAGTCGTATAAATGCCTTTTTAGCAACATTTGGAAAAAGTTCTTGAAGTGTAATCCAAAATGTCGAAACAGGCAGACAAGAAAATTTTTCCTTATATGTGGAGTCGTAGCAAATTTCAATCAGTTCTTCTTCTTTTGAAGATAAACCCGAATAGTTTTTATTTTTTGAAAACGGATCTGCTATCCACATATCATTTTAAATGTTTTTGTTTTTTGGAAAATACTCTATAAAAGAGCTTGACAAATTTGAAAGATGTTCTAAAATTTCCTTTTTTAAATTAAAATTTATTCAAGTATTGTTTTCCAACAAGTAAGAATCAAACGAATTAAAACAATCAAATTCATGTCTCTTAACTCTTTCTATCCACATAATAATTTTTTCTTGAAAACCTCAAAGGTAAGCAATTATACTACTTTATGTTTTATTAAACTTATTAAAAATTCTAGAAAATTTATTATTATCACAAAAAATTAATAAAATTCGCTATTTTATACAGAAGCTAAACTGTACTCCTCGGACAATACCTGCGTACCCCTGGTTGAGAACCACTGCAATACAATGAATGGTAATAAATAAATAGTATATGAAATTATTGAAATTGAAATATTATAGTCCGACAATTTATACAATTAATACTTCTTATAATTTTGTTTAATTAAGTGAACAGTTAACAGCCGCTCTTTGAGAAAAGGATAAAAGAAAAATAATTAAAGCGTCCATCTTGTGAATGAAGAGTAGAGAATTGCATTGTGGTATCATTGAATTGCAAAAGCTATTAATTGAAGACCAAATTGAAGCTTCTTTAAAATTATTTTATTTCACATTACTATTTCTAGAAGATGAATTGCCCAAAATGCGACGATGCCTGAGAATGGCGAGTTCTCCTCTCTTATTACTTAACCTTCCTTCACTCCTTTCATTATTTATTTACTATGAGTGGAATAAAAGAATTTTAAAAGTAACTATCGATCAAGAAGAATAAGAATAATTTTTTATTTTGTTTCCTAGAATCTATTGTTATACGAATATCAATTGTATATTATATCAAATTCAAAAATAAATATTTAATATATTTGATTCTATTGTGATCCCAGAGTAGATTACTTAGTAAGGATGAAATTGATCCTCCAACCATTTCAATAAATAAATAAATAAATATAATATACGAATAACTAAATAACACAAAAATATCATCGCTCAAATAGGGGACTGTAAAGGGGTCCCCATTGTACTTTACTACCATCTAATTAAAAAATAATAACAAGAAAAAATCTATACATCTACATAACAATCTATATCACAAATAAATCATTAATAAATAAATAATTTAAATAGATAAATAAATATTATATATTTTGTACAACAATTTAATTATATCCAGAAACAATCAAATTCTCAAAATTAGTCTTTCCTCCTAATAGATTCATGATGTTTAAATTTTCACTTTTACATGAAGTCCTTGCCATAGGAATTCGACAAGAACATAATCCACTTAGATCGCATATTTTGAACCAGGGGGTATCTTTTTTTAAGAAAGAGACGACATGGAAATGGACTGCTCTCTCCCCGGCAATGAATGTTTTTTGGAGTAGACAAATGATTGGTGATGATTAAGGAATCAACCTCATCTACTTAAGAGCCATTTAAATAGATTTCATGAAAATCTAACCCTGTTTTATTAGCTGCTATTTTAGCTAATTGATCGGCAGCTTCATTTTCTTTGATACGTTTATGCAAAGGATCCATAAAAAGTAGATATGCAAATCTCCACCGTGAAATTTGTAATATAGATCTTTTATTTTTGTATCAGGGTATGAGAAAAGAAGACACTTTGAGAGTCACTTATTATAATTATGTTTCTCAAACTCCTGGTTTTAAGGGATAATTCTATTGCTTTCAATTCTATAATGAAAGTATTGGAGATGGCGGGGTTTCTGTCTTTTCTCTCTACATTTTCGAATTTATTAACAATGTTGTTTTAATTTTATAAGTGTTGTTGCTTGTGATTGGTTTCTAAAATATTTTAAATGATCTCTCTTTGAAATTTAGAAAGATCCCAAATAACTTGAGGTCTTTTGAGCAGGGCTTCGAACCGAAACTCTGATCTGAAAACCGAAAACCGAAAAAAACCGGTATTTTTGTCGGAACGAAAACCGGAACCGAACTGATATTTTTTTTTGATTGAACCGGAACGAAAACCGAAACGAAAAAAATAACGGTTCGAAGCCCTGCTTTTGAGAATCCAAGGAGGTTTGGGGTATTTATAATTGCAACTTGATGTTTATAAATTTTAAAATGTTGATCTGGGTATTAAACATTGTTTTTTAATGGGAAAAACTTGTGAACACAATCATTTCAGTGGTCGCAGAATTCCACATCTGCTCCTTCGAGAACAATGTTTAATCAAGGCGCGATATTCCTGTTTTTCCATTTTTCTTATGAAGGCGAAAGTAGCGTCACTCAAACGAATGTAGCTTGTAAACGAATGGACGAAATGTCATGATACTTCATACATAAACTAGTGACAGATGAGCCTCTCGAAATGTTCATTTTCTAAAAATAACTGGCATGCTTAACGAACGTGAACGGTTGAAATTCGTTTTCGCCGACTTTAACGAATTCAAACTTGCATATTTTTAGTGCAAACTCTGGCCTCTAAAATGGCCCAAAAGTACTAGTCAATTGATTTTGCATTTGGTGAATTTGAAAGCCATTGCCGAGCCAAAATGAAATGTGGAACGTTTTCTCTTAACCAATTTTGATTCACACGAATTTTATGCGAAGGCGCTGAATCTTGCTGAATGGTCTACGGTCTCGAACCGAATTGCCTCCGTGTCCAAAGCTTCAGAGCATTTTGAAGAACCATTTTATGGGAGATAGTGGCATTCATTTCGACGACAGGCTCCAAAAACACAAGTGGAGAGTGCCCATCAACAATATGAGGAGGATAATGACTTTTGGTGACCAAACGAGTGTTCAAATTCTCGTTTGATCTCTCACTTAGCCATGCCTAAGATCGTTTTGTTTGTTTGTTTAAAAATGTTTTCACAGACAAAACAATGTTTAATTTTAAATTGTCATTTATTTAAGAAAATTTAATCATGAAATAAGTATAATATTTGCATGTTTTTTTATTAAAGATAAATATTGAACATGAAAACATTCTTTGATTCCTAATTTGTAATCACTTAAAAATCAAGATTAATTGCAAAATTATAGAAATTCATGTTAGACACGATCTGTTACCCATTTCTGTCTATTGTTTTATTATATTATTATTATTATTTTATTTCTTATTTAATAATGAATTAAGTATTGATGCAATGATCGTCTCAAGTGCAAACGAAACATGCTTTTCATTCCGGCCCCACCTTATAAGAGAGATATAAATGACATGTTTTTTTAACTTAATTTAACGCACCTTTTATGGACCATGAACACCAAATAAGTATTCTAAGAACAAATGATAAAATTTACTTAAACACTTTGTGGAATTAACTAATTAGAAATTAAATATAAATTTTGTCATTTTAATATTATAGTTAGGATTAACTGGAATCAATCAAATAATTTCAATTTTATTATTAAAGAAACAGAAAAAAATTCGAAATTATTGATGACTGTCTGAAATTTAACTTTATTATAATTATAAAAACATATTTAAAAACTACTTTGTATCTTTAAAAACAATCATAACAATTCGTAAATATTTTCTGAAAATCTATATATATATAAAAAGGTTTTTGTCTGCACATTGCTCAGAATTTAAAAATTTTTGCATATCTTCGCGTTTCATGACCTCTAGAATCCAAAAGTGACTTTAGAATTTTTCATGTCTGTCTGTCTGTCTGTCCGGAAAATAAAGATGTTATAGACTTAAAATTGCCTGAACCGATTTCTATACAATTACATCACAATATTCTTATATACCTCTATAGAAACATAGGCTATAAATTTTATTAATATTTAATCAATAACCGCAGAAATTATTTTTTTAAAGTTTATATAATTCTCCGAGTTGTTCATTAAAGAGCCTGGCGTAGCCCACTGGGTCAGTGGCGGAATCATATAACACACAACGAATATAAATTTCTCTAGCGATTCCCAATCAAAGAATTATTATAATATTTAACTTTTTATTTTAAATTCTAATATTCAAATATCATTCCAATTAAATAATTTATTTTAAAAGTTCTCATTTTAATTAATTTAATAAAATATTTTTATCATCTTTAACTTTATTTTTATTTATTCTTTCTATTTATTTGAATATTTGTTGCGGCCAAGAACTTTCGAGTACCGTTGAGACACATAGATAGATAGATATAACATATACAATAATAATATATATAATTAATTTACTGATTAAATTAAAATATATTTTAAATAAGAACACAAAAAGAAATCAATGTTTTATGTAATATACTGATTGAAACAAAATGGATGAAAACCTTTTACTACTTTCAACCAAATACTATGTACCACTCGGGGGTACAGGGGGCGTCTAGGTGTGAAGCTAGTATATAATAAAAATATGTACTCATGAAATTATAGAAAGGAACATCGAATCTATAATAATTGAACGTTTTAGTTTATATAGTATATGATTTTTTAATTTAATTCTCGTTCATTTTATTTGATTAATGCAAGATGTACCAAGATGATGGGAGGAATTCGATTGCTATAAAAAAATTACATGAATTAAGCACCATTTTTGCCATCTCTTTCTAACACTTTCGGATTTAATCCAAGTTGAAATAAAAAAAAATTGAAATCACTTTACCTTATTAATGGTAATGATTTTTCGAAGATCTGCCATAACGAAAGTAAATTTTTGAACGATATTGCATGACCTTGCTCTCAACACGTTTTTCCCAAGAGATGCTTAAATCAATTTTTTTATATTTAATATAATTTCAGTTTTATTATTATTAGTGATAGTAGTAGTTACAAAATAATCTTACAAACTTGGTATTATTTATACAGTAATTCTTTGAGACTTAATGGGAAATTAAATATGATATGTTAAACAATTATAATAATGAATTATTATATTTATAAATAATTTACTATAAATACTTAAATATTAATTTATTAAAACATATTTATGATATACATTTGTAAATAATATAATTAATTTTTAATATAAATAAATATATCCTATTGAGAATTAAAAAATAATAAAAAATATATTTTAATAAATTTATATATATAGGGTTTAAAATTTAAAATGTTTTCTTCTTTTTAAGATAAGATTTAAGTTTATATATATATATCATTTTGTTTACCAAAGTCAGGAAAATATGTCATATTATATAAGAATAAAAAGAATATAATCATTATTTCAATAATTGAAATCTATACAAATCAATTGTTCATCTCAAAATTATAATAGTCCGTAATTTCAAGATCAGAAAGACATAGGTATCTATCTAACATTATTCTATCACGAAAATATTGCTCCTTGTCATATTGGTAACAGTATTGAATTGTTTTTTCATAATTAAAATAATTAATAACAACTGTCAATAAATAGTAAAATCGAAATATTATAAGATTCAAGATTTTTTTATTTTGATTTTGTTTTTTAAAAACAATCTATTTCTTTAATCGATTTCGTTCATTTAAAATATTATTTAAAAATATATTATGGTATTTCAAGCAAAATATGATTTAATAATATTAATTAAAATTTATTTAATTTAATTAAAATGATAACTTTTATAATAAATTAAATAATTTATATTATTAATTCTTATACTATCTCTGTTCCACAATAGTTGTCACATTTGGATACTTTTGGTCCGATTATTGAAATTGTATGCTATTTGAGGTAATTTTTTTAAAGATTTGCTAAATTTGTACTGTATTAATTATTTTGTAAAAGTGCATATTTAAAAAAATAATTATTTAGTTAAAAAATTAAAGAAATAAAGTACTAGTAAGTAGTATTACTCACAGAATGTATTTTTTTTTGTTCCTCATTACTTCTCACATTTCATCTTACAGTGTGAATGTGCTCTGTTTAAAATATGTACGTGCGGATAACTGAAATAAATGTTACAAATATAAAATTAATAAAGAACTTATTTCTGATTCGCAATTTTTTATTCACCTATTGATCACCTATTTTTAAGTGCCCAAGTTGGTTAGAAAGCCATGAGTAACCCTTTTCAACAAATTATTACTTTTGAAAATCGGTCTAACACAAGCGAAGCTATAGCTGTAAAAGATTAATCAAATTTGATAACTATTATGAAATAAAATTTATGCATCATATTGTGGAACGGAGGTAGTATAATTTACTATTGTAATTATATTATATTCTTGAATAAATACTAGAATTAAAACTTTTGTATTCATTGATTGACCTTATTAAAGGTTTTATATTAAAAAATAATTTCTGGTTTTGTTTATATTCAATATAAATATAATTTTGATTTTCTATAGACTGTGCACAAATAGAGATATATATTATTATAAAAATGTTTCCAGAATTTTGTTTTTGCCGATATTCGTGGTGTGGTGCATCATGAATACGTTCCAGAGGGACAAGCGGTCAATAAGGAGTATTATGTGACTGTTTTGAGGCGTTTGCGTGCGTCCGTCGTGTTCGGCCGAAATTGTGGGCAGACAATTCGTGGATTTTGCTCGACAATAACACGCCATCTCATCGAGCCACGATTGTGAACGCATTTAAGTCAAAACACTCGATAAATACCATCGACCAGGCACCATACACTCCAGATCTGACTCCTTATGACTTTTTCCTCTTTCCAAAACTAAAATTGCCACTCTGGGGCACCCGTTTTGACTCCATACCGATTATAAAACAGAATGCGACGAGAGAGCTGAACTCCATACCGGTCAACGCGTATCAAAAATGTTTCGAAGATTGGATGAAGCTTTGGCATAGTGTATTGCTTCAGAAGGGGCACATTTTGAAGAAGACAAAATAAATATTGAAGATTCAACTATTTTGTGTTTTAGTTAGAAATTCCGGAAACTTTGTTGTCACAATGTAAGATAAAAAAAGTAGAATTGAAGAAATTCATTATAATCGATCCAATATCCCCTACAGAACCGCAATAAAATATTTTTTTCTGTTTGTTAAGGATTCATTTTTGAAATTACTGAGGAGCGGTTTATATATAGCTATACACATTAGAATAATAATCATATTAATAAATTTATTAATCCATTGATTAAAAAAGTTCATATATATAGTTTTTATATATCTTTGATATCGGTTTTACCTATACATATATAGTTTATCCAAAATTTTCTATAATATAACATTAAAAAGATATATAATAATTAATTTAATATTTTTAATAGTACCTTTTAATTCAAATAGAATGCATAAAAACAATTATAAATAAAATTTTTGACGAAAATAAATAATTACTTGTGATAAAACCTAGCTTTTATTAAATTCTTTATAAAAATACTATAATTCTAATCCAATTATTATTTATACATTTACACAATTTTATTTTCATTGTAAAATTAAACAATCGATTTGTGATATGATCGGTTAACACGAAATTTATGAAAAAAAAAAAAAAAAAAAATATTATTTTTATGATGAAATTATGAGGATAAAATGGATGATTAGGTGAATGGCTGCTCTTGGCATTAATCATATTTGATGACCATCCTGTCGGCTTCAGTCTTTTATCCGCATTCCCTCTTTTCTCTGAACTGTATTGTTCCATATATTTCTTAACATTAATAAAAAAATTACTATTTGCAAAATTTATAAAATTATTTTCTTCACTGATTAACACCTACGTACCTACTATAATAAATAAAATATCAAATCAAATAATATATAAAATTTATTTTTTTTTTAAATTAAATATTAAAGATTATAGTTGAAATTGTGTTGATAAATTCTTTAAATATTAATTATTTTGATGAGAGTGTTAATTATGAAATAATTTTAATATTTATTTAATTAAATTTTACTGACATTTCATGATTAATTATACTACTATAATGAATAGAAAAAGGTTTTTTTTTATTCTTGAATTACTAGAATATACATATATGTATATATGATTAATGTAGATTTAATTAAGTTTTTAAGTTTACTTGGAATGCATATCAAAAAAGTAAAATGAATTGATCTAGGAAGAAAAAAAAGTTAATTAATTTCTGTCTGTCAATTTTATCTGTCTCTCAAACTTTCTTATGTTATGAAATTCTTTAAAAAAAATTATATTTATTATTTATTTATGGGAAATAAAGAATAAAAATTATAATATTTTTATATTGAATATCAATTTATAACTACACTTAACATATATAAGATAATATTTTATTAGATTCATTTGCATTAAATAAATTTAATCATCAGAATAAATTTTGAATAATTACCGACCGACGATAGTAAGAGAGGTATTGTTTCACACCAAATTTCACATGTGGAGATTTTTACATATCACCACGAATCATGCACTTTGTATTGATTTTATCCTCGAGAAAAATCATCTTTATTAGTTTTTTCTTAATTTAAAATCATATGACGTCATCCAGCCATTCATGACGTCACAGCCAGCACTTACTTATATATTATAAATAAAATAAAATTAAAAATATTTAAGTTATATCCACATCTGTTTTTATTGCATTAATAGATATATTAAAATTATTTGAAATTGTTTCTGTAGCTGGAAATTAATTTACTTCAAACCGTCGGTCGGTTCGGACCTGGCCACAGGTCAACTTATTTTAATTTTATAATAATATAGAACGAATAAATATTTGAAGAAAATTAACAGAAAGACAGAAGTGAAGATAAGAAATAAAAAATCTATTTAATCAAAATGTCAACATTTTTGTCCCTGATCAAAACGCTTTTCAGGACTTAAAATAACATCGCTTGATTATTTTTTTTTTTAATTGTATTAAGTTCTAATTTTGAAGTCATTTACGGAAGCATTCTTCTCTTATTATTATATTATGATAGTCATATTAAAAAAAATTATTAAAATGATGATTAAAAAACAGAAAAAAATGTATTTTTAAATACAAATGTATATTTCCAACTTAGTTCATTGTTCAAGGACTATTCTAAAAACTTATTAAGTAGTTAAATATTTAAATTTCTATATATTAATTAAAAATATAATTTTGATTTTAATAAACTTTATGTCTAGATATCCTTCAGAAATTAAACTGTTTTATGTGTATTTAGTATGAAGAAGTTATTTATAATTAATAGTGTTTAATAATCTCTATAGCATTATCTTATTTGTTTTTTTTTTATAAATCTATAAGTAATTTAAATATATAAATTTTATCTTTGGTCTTTAAAATACTCACGAAACTTAGAGCCTTGAAATTTTAATAATATATTAATAAATAAATAAATAAAAACAATTTAACTTCAATTTAATAAATGAAATAGAACTAAATGAGTTTAATTCTCGTATTGCAACATGTTGGCCTACCTTGGAGAGGGTGAAGTAGATTACTTAATTTCTTTTTCCAATATTAATCTATAATTATTTAATAAAAGATTGGGGCTCTCAATCGAGGTCATTGATGACCGTCTTGGTTAATTAGTTTATTTTTCACGAATAACTTCTCTCATACGCTGCATTCAGTTCCCCTCCCTTCAACCTGCTATTTTTAATCTCATTAAAATATTAAACTATTAAATTATTAACTAATTTTATAGAGAGGGAAGGCGGTTAAGGCAGAATTAAGGTTAATCTTCACTTCACTTCAATTTTCTTTTTCACTTGTGTTTAATATCATCGATTTTCTAAAGAAAATTTATATTTATCTGATTAAATATATTGTTAAATAATATAATGTACTGAAAATCGGCGGACAGCCATCAGGTATCTGAAAATTAAAAATAAAACTCTCTTAATTTTTTTCTTCCAAAAAGGTCAGCATTTTGATAGTGTTATTTCCTACATCAACACCAAGTTGTTCTTAAATCCCGATCAGAGATCTAAACGTTGACCTTATTGGTGAAAAAGAAATTAAGAGAGTTTTATTTTTAATTTTTAGATACCGAAATGTGTTGATGTTGAGTGTAAAAAGAAGTTTAGTTATGTAAATAAAACCACATATTGATATTTGTTATTGTAAATTTATTCAAAAAATACAAAAAATATACACAATGTTTCGATTGCTACTTTTGCAATCGTTATCAAGCGACTATACTGTTCGAGCGTCCAGTGACGAGTGACGAATGATACTTAATATAAGACCTAGGTCGCCAACCAGATGGCGCTCGGAACGTGCTTACAAATTCAAAATTACAGGAGACAAAATAATTATTCTTATTTATTATATTAATATTAACTTAAGCAAAAGATTTTTGGCGGGAAGCAAGCCAGTTGTATTTGGCGGGAATTCAAACCGGTGTTGCCTAAAGATGATTCTCAACAAATGGAAAGTGTTGAAATATGAAACTAAAAAACGCCTTAGTCCTTCTGATCCTCAGATTCCTAAGATATACGCGAACTCCCAAAAATCCATAAACCAAACACCCCTCTGAGACCAATAGTAAGCTAGATTAATTCTCTCACATACCAGATAGCCAAATACCTTTCTAATTACCTTAAACCACTTTCCTATCAAACTTCCTCATTTGTTAGACTCCCCTCATCTGGTAGAAATACTTAAAAACCAGACCAGTTAAGGGAATTTCAATTAACCAAATAATTATATTTATAATGGCAATGAAATATTAAAATTATTTAAGAATTTTAATGCCTAGGCCATAGTGTGCTGGTTTATAACTCAGGGCGCCAAATATATAAGATAAGAACGGCCCTGTTTGGCAGAGCAATTTGAAATATTTTTGGCCGGCACTTAAACAAAGCAATAAATATTGACAGAAGTTTTGTTGATTAAAAGACAATTCTTTCAATAATTTAGTTGTTTTAAAATAAATAAATAATTAAACAATTGACAATAGAACATTTCAATTCCACTAAAATGTTGCATAATTTTACTGAAGCAAATATTTCTAACTCAATTAGTAAAATTATTAATAATTATTTTCATCGAAATGATTATTTTGTTTTACGATTATAAGATAAAAAGATTGACCTACATTTTCTTTTTATTCTTTTCCGAAGTTAAATGATTATATTTTAATTGAAAAACAAATTAATATTTTTAAAATGAACCAATCTAATCTTATTTTAATAGCAAAAATTTCAAGTATATTGTATATATAAATTCTTCTTGTTTTGCATGGGAGGTGAAAACTCTTAAATAAAGTAATCATTAATGTCAAAAGTCGAACTCTAAAAAACACAGGTTACTTAGATTAGAGAAAAAAATATTTTAAACCCAATATATTTTAGTAAAATAAAAGTTATCTTGGCATGTTTTTGGTCTTAGGTGGACCACTTCAAACTGTGTCTCAAAGTATACAGACACTTTAAAACTTTATAATGACACACTGCAAGACTTGGCTCCAGAACAATTAATAAGCAATCGTTTTAAAGATAATACTTTAAATTTCTTTATATTTAAAATATTTTCAATAAAAATTCGATTTACAAACTTATCGAAATTTTATATGAAATTGTCTACGAATATTCTTGTCTCGAGGTTTACAGCCACCGAAGGTGAGCCACTCTCCGCTATAGTATATCTAGTAATAAATTCAAGTTATTCTTATCATATATATATATACCTCCATGTTTGTAAATTGATTAGCTATTTGAAGAAACTAGAAATGAATTTTTGGTATAAACTCTTATTAATGTTCGATAATGAATATAAAATTATTTTTAACTATTCCCAGAATTATAACTAAAAATTTTTATTTTCAATTTTACCGATCGACGATAGTAAGGGAGGTATTGTTTCCTCACCAAATTTCACATTTGTAGATTTTACATATCTCCACGAATCATGCATTTTGTTAATCGAAAAAAGTATTTTTAGTATGCTGTCTGTGCTTCTGTCTGTTCGTCCGTCCGTATAGTATAGATGAGTACAGGTTGAACGGCTTAACAGATTTTGATAAAATTTGGTATATTGACTTAATGCAGTACGATGAATTCATCAACTTTTTGTGTATTTCCGGAATCCGGAAGTGGTAGTATTACCGACCGAGGAAAGTATTGATTTCACACCAAATTTCACAAGAGGAGATTTTTTTACATATCTTCATGCATTTGTTAACAGAAAAAAGTATTTTTAGTATGATATTTGTCCGTTCGTCTCTCTTTTCATTGTGTGTCCGTATAGTCGTGGATAACTTGAACGGGTCAACGGATTTTGATAAAATTTGGTATATTTACTTAATGCAACAGTAACATGAATTAATCAACTTTTGGTGTATATCCGGAAACCGGAAGTGGTAGTTTACAAAGTATTAATTTTATATTTATTGTCCTAAAATATTTCACTTAAAATATAGTAGTAATTAATAATTGAGTATTAAACTAAAGATAAAAACCAAGATAATATAATTTGGTCATTTTAATTCAAGTTTTGAAATTTTTTTTTATACTTTATATACCTATATATAATGTTGTTTGGAAATTAATTTATTTCAAATCGTAAGTCGATTCTGTGTCTGGCCACAGCTCATATTTTTAAATATCATTTAAACCAGGGATGTCCAACCTGCGGCCGTCGGGCCGCAGATTGGACCTATAACTACGCGGCCATGGAAAAAAAGGCTGCAACATTATATGTTAATAATTATTTAACTAACTAATTATATAATTTAACATATTCTGGTAATTTTGCGGCCCGGTTAAATATTTAAGTTTGCGATGCGGCATATTAAATTAAAAGGTTGGACATCCCTGATTTAAACTAATTAATTTAATTTAAAAGTTACAAAATCATTTAATAATAATATTAGATCATATTTATTAAAAATTATTTTTAATATTTCTATAATTATGAAAATTTCATTTTATTAAAAAGTATAGATTTTGAAGAGTATTGACAGCAACTGGTAACTGAATCTTATATAAACTTATTATATAAATTTAAATAACAACAAATAAATGAATTAGAAATATCTTCCATCTTTAATCTATGTTTTAAGCAAAATGGTCTTTCAAATTGGACGGATTTTTAATCGTTAAATAAAATACACAATTTGCATTGATTTCAAAAAAAAAAAAAAAAAAATTTGATCATTGAAGTTCAGTGTATGACATTTAAAGTGTATAGTATAAAGTGTATTTATAGTGTATGACATTTAAACGGATGGCTTTTCTCTAAAAATCATTTTTTCGGATGAATAACATTTTGAAATTGGTGGCTATGTTAATAAACAAATTTGCCCGATTTGGGGTGATGAAAATCCACGACATTACATCCTAAACGGGTTACTGTTTGGTGAGTTGTGGTCAGGAGGTGTCATTGGTCCATACTTTTTCGAAAATGATGCTAGTGAAGCTGGTAACGTGAATTGCCTCTGATATCGTGAAATGATAACTAACTTTTTGTGGCCTAAATTGAACAGTAATAACCTGGAAGGCATGTGGTTTCAGCAAAATGGTTCAACCTGTCACACTTCTCATAAAACCATCGAGTTGTTACAAGAAAAATTTGCTGGACGTGTAATCTCCAGAAATGGTGATATCAATTGGCCACCAAGATCATGTGATCTGACACCATTAGATTACTTCCTCTGGGGTTTCGTGAAAAGCCAGGTCTATGAAAATGATCAACAATCGATTCCTGAGCTGAAGGACAAAATTATTCACATTATTGGTGAATTGGAACTGCAACTATGCCATAATGTCATTGAAAATTTTCACAAAAGATTGCACATTTGTGGTGGACATATGTCGAATATTAATTTTGTGTTTAAATGTCATACACTATACTTTAATGACCAATAAAAATGTTTTTGAATTCAAAGCAAATTGTGTATTTTATTTAAGGATTCAAAAAACCGTCTAATTTGAAGGACCCTTTAGTTACCTATTTATGTAAAATTGGTTATGTAAAATGATTAAAATTTAATTAGACTATATGTGAATGAGATGAAAAATAAAAAAAGCCTGATTTATCTAATTATGCCATATCATCCTTATATACATATATACAATATAAACATATTTTAACACAAGGTCACCATAAATCAATACAGGATATCACGAATATATAATAATAAAAAATTTCATAAAAGATGAATTTCAATAATTATTTTTCATCATTTATTAAATATTTAATTTTTTTTTAACATTTCAAATAGATTAAGTTTTAAATAAAGAATATCAAATACAATTTATAAATATGAATAAATTTATATCTATTAATGAAAATGTCAAAATATGATATCATCGTTGAAATGTTAAAATAATAATAAAATAAATTTATTTACTATAAAATGTTATAATTACGACACATTTAATCAAAGTTCACTTATTTTTATCTTATCAGGTTTAGTTATTCACAAAGGAATAGAAATAAATGTTTCTTTATCATTCTAGAGAGGTAAAAAAATATTTTAAATTTTATTCATTAAAATATATCATTTTTATATTTTATATATTATTAATTTATTTTTATAACGTTTTTCTCAACTTCACTTGGCGTCTGTCTGTCCCGGTGTCTGTCTGTTCGCTCTTTTGACAAATTGAAATCAATTTTTTATCGATTTTTTATTGAGATAGAGCTTTGAAAATTTTTATAGATATTTCAATTGATCCCTAGAAGGTATAGAACAAATATAATTGAATTATAATTAATTAATTTTAAGGTAATTAACGATAATTATGATTTAATATTTTAATTTTCATTCACGCCATCTGATGGATAAAATTGAGTTGGTTTTCATTTTGAAAGAAATTCAAAAATATTTATAACATTAAAAGAGGAATTTTTAATTAATATAATAATTATAATAAATATATTTTAAAAACATTACTTCAATAATAACATTTACTTAATTATAATCATTTTTTTATGTTTTATTCTATTTGAAAGTAACAAACTCCTTTTGTATTGCTCCGATTAATTTTTTTTCAACGGATTCTGAAACATAAATATTGATTTCAGCATAGATTTTCATTTTGAATGTAATTAAGAATATTTTATATAAATAAATAATTTATATTTTATATTAATTTCTTAATGCATGATAAAAAAAATTTGTCAGTTTATGTGTTTAATAAAATTTTTATTATTACAAAAATTTGACTTGATTTTTCATATTAATAAATAAAACTAAATGCGCCCAACGTTTTTAGTTGAATATGAAGCAATTCATTTGTCAGGCTTATAGAAAAATTATTTTATTCTTTTTAGTCCATTGGAAAAACATTATTTTATAAAAAAATTTTATATTTATATTATTTTCTTTTATTAAATTTTTGCAATTCTTGCAATTTTTAGAATTTTTTTTTTTGTAATTTTAAATTAATATTCAAACATTGTATTGCATATTCTTTTAACAAATAAATAAATAATTACCCTTATTAATTTAAAACCTCCCTACTAACTCCCATGTTTTACATTAAACATAAAAAAAAAATCAATTTGTATGGTTAATTTTCTTTAAATTGCTTCATAAGATTATTAAGCTAAAACTCACGATTATATTTGTAATTAATATAGAAAACTGTATTTAGTCCGAAAATGGCTAAGTCAATGATAATGATAATAGTGATGGTAAAGTTAATAAATGGTTAGTATGAAAGGAGAAACTCGTATTTTATTTCGAAATCTAATAATTCCCATACATTAATTAAGATGAACATGCGCCTGCAGACAATATCTTGTTAAATTAAGCTTGATCATTTTATTTCTCAATTTGACTAACAACTTTAAATTTATTGAGAGAATATCATATAATACATAATTTTAAAAAGAGTTTACATATTTAAAAATGTAAAATATTTATTATCTACTATGGTAGGGGAGGGAAGTGAATTTATTTTACTCAATTACTATTGATCTAAAATAACTTTTCAATATATTTGATAAATACAAAGAAAGTTTTTCGGTTTGGCAAATAATGTGATGATTTGTTGGGGATTATGCTCCAACAATTTCAACTTCTGTTTTCGGGTCTGTTGAAATGATAATATTAATCAGGAGAAAATGTTTAAATTATTTTTACATTAAAATAAAATTCTTAAATTGTACTAAGTAATTTTTTTTATACAATTATTAACAATATAAACGTATTATATAAATACTTTTAAGTTACTTTTCCATACAAAGAATTACTTTATTTTATTATATTTTATTAAATAAAATCAAGCAATGAAATTAAAATATTGAAACGATTTATAAATATTATCTTATCTTATTATACTATCAAAAATTCTATATATATTTATATATAAATATTTGTATATTTTTGAGATATTCAACCGCTCTAAGGATTTTTTTTTAAATTCACACCATAGATAAAATTTATAAAGAAAAATCGATCTGTATTGGTTTCAGCCTCAGGAAAAATCAAATTTTCTCAATTTAAAATAGTAAATTTAAATGAGGTCACTATGTCATTCATATTGAAATTTGCCTCCTGCCTTTTTTTAGTTGATATTGTATTAATATTTTTTTATATTTAAAATATTTTATTTAATTCCGAAATAAAATTAAATTTTAATAATCTTTTAGAATCAAATTACGAAATATTTTTATTAATCTCTTACAAAAAAAATAAGTTGACCTGTGGCCAGGTCCGAACCGACCGACGGTTTGAAGTAAATTAATTTCCAGCTACAGAAACAATTTCAAATAATTTTAATATATCTATTAATGTAATAAAAAACAGATATGGATAAAACATAAATATTTTTAATTTTATTTTATTTATAATATATAGCTGAGGTAGCCGGCGTTACCCGAGGCTGTGACGTCATGAAGGGCTGGGTGACGTCATATAATTTTAAATTAAGAAAAACATAATGAAGATGATTTTTCCCGAGGATAAAACCAATACATTTGTGGTGATATGTAAAAAAATCTCCTTATGTGAAATTTGGTGCGAAAATAACCCTTCCCTTCTTATCGTCGATCGATAATACTACCACTTCCGGTTTCCGGATTTGTACCAAAAGTTGATCAATTCATCCCACTGATGCATTAAGTAAATATCCCAAATTTCATCAAAATCGGTTGAGCCGTTCAGGCTGTACACATTTATACGGACAGACGGAAGGACGGGCGGACGCACGGACAGACATCATGCTAAAAATACTTTTTTCTGTTAAGAAAATGCATGATTCGTGGTGATATATAAAAAAATCTCCTCATGTGAAATTTGGTGTGAAAATAACCCTTCCCTTCCTATCGTCGATCGCTAATACTACCACTTCCGGTTTCCGGATTTGCACCAAAAGTTGATCAATTCATCCCACTGATGCATTAAGTAAATATACCAAATTTCATCAAAATCGGTTGAGCCGTTCAGGCTGTACACATCTATACGGACGGACGGACGGGCGGACGGACCACTTCCGGTTTCCGGATTTGCACCAAAAGTTGATCAATTCATCCCACTGATGCATTAAGTAAATATACCAAATTTCATCAAAATCGGTTGAGCCGTTCAGGCTGTACACATCTATACGGACGGACGGACCACTTCCGGTTTCCGGATTTGCACCAAAAGTTGATCAATTCATCCCACTGATGCATTAAGTAAATATCCCAAATTTCATCAAAATCGGTTGAGCCGTTCAGGCTGTACACATCTATACGGACGGACGGACGGACGGACAGACATCATGCTAAAAATACTTTTTTCTGTTAAGAAAATGCATGATTCGTGGAGATATGTAAAAATCTCCACATGTGAAATTTGGTGTGAAAACAATACCTCCCTTACTATCGTCGGTCGGTAAAAATATCCATGAAATTAGCAACATAATAAAACACATGAATAATTATAAAGGAAGGAATTTCAAATATTTTTTTTAGAAAAGATGTCTTATGATGATATAAATTAAACATTGGTTTATTAAACCATGTTCATTTTTCTGAGGACATCTATACAGAAATTTTCATAAAATAAAAGAACGAGCTGTCATTATTAAAGTCGAAAAAATAAGATATGCTACTCAAAAGTTATCAACAAAGGAGTTATATAAACTGAACTCCGTCGTGGATATGAATATTTTAATATACTGATTGAATTAAAATGAATTAAAACCTTTTGCTTACAGATTTTCAATCAAATACTATGTATCACTTCGGGGGTACTGGGGGCTGAGCACCCTGTCTAGGTGCAAAAAGCGCCGAAGGCGGCCTACGCAGCTAGTTTAAAATAAAATTAAAATTAATACAATTTTTAATATAGTAATATCTATTTATTTTTCAATGATGAGAACTGATATAAAAATTCTCTTTATACTTATTGATATATTATTTAACTGGATAGAAAAATTAAGTAAGTTTCCTTTTCAAATCATTAAAGCTTTCGGATGGAGACAATTGATTTTTTAAGGGAACAAGTGCTAACATTAGTTATGATGTACCTTTCATCTATATTATCATAAAAACAAGTATCTTGATCGTAAAGGCTTGTAAAACATACAATTAAAAGTCAATTGAATTATTCTCTTTACCAAATAAAGAAACATTGAATGAAACATTAATTAAATAATGATAAAAATTAATGTTTATTAAACCTATATATATTCATTTCATTAGAAGATTAAGAGAAAGGAAAACTGATTAGGACATTATCTTATATATGATAATTAGATTTATGTATTTTTCTTTTGTCAAAATTCAATTTTCCATATTTTAAAAACTTAATGACATGTGTTTCGATATTAAACATTAGATTAACAAATTAATAATTGTTTTATTTTATGTTTTTCGTTTTGTTTTTTTTTTACAAATAAAACGTGTATAAAACGCCCTCAATTTTTTATGATGAAAATTGAAAATTTGTGCAGGATTTCAGGATTTTTTCCACATAGAAATAATTACCTATATAGGTAAAGAATATATAAAAATTTAAATATTATTATTTTTTTAAGCAGGTATTTAATAAATCATATTTGTATTATTATTAATCCATTTAAAGGTTCTTCTACAACTTGGGTCTTTCATTTTACAAATCACTCTTCCCCTTTACCCCGGAGGGATGTACAGTATTTTGTTTAAAATCTATACGTAATAAATAGCCTTTGACTTAGTATATTAAAACGATAATTTTCCTTTTGTTATCTTATTTAATTTTTAATTTAACCACTAAATTAATTATTTACCATATTGTATATGTTTCAGCTAAATAACCGTGGTTCGCAACGTCGAAATACTACCTAAACACTTTTATTAAGAAGGAAAGTAAAACTTTTTTTTATAATTTTAGACTCCCTGCCATTTCCAACATCTTTATTGCCGAACTGAAAGCAATTGAATTATCTCTCTCCTATATTAAAACCAGAGGTTTGAGAAACGTAGTTATAATAAGTGACTCTCAAAGTGCCCTCCTTGCTATCGGAGAATATAACGCTGCACATCCCCTGATACAAAAAATACAAGAACTTTATTATGAATGTTCAGGTGGAGAATCGCATATCTACTTTTTATGGATCCCCGGGCATAAAGGCTTAAAGTGGAATGAGGCTGCCGACCAACTAGCTAAAATGGGAGCTAATAAAATTGAGTTCGACTTCCTTGAAATCTGGTGTATTTAAATGACTCTCTTGAGTATATGAAAAATAAAATCTATAACATTTGGACTCAAGAGTGGGAGAGGAATAGCGCATTACTTAAGAGAGTCAAACCAATCATTTGTCCACTAGAAAAATACTCAGTATCAAGAAAAGAGAAGGCAACTGCTTTTTTGCTCATGGACATCTGATTCTGAAAGAAAATGCCCCTTGATGCACAATATGCGATATGAGAGTCACCGTGGATCATGTTCTTGTCGAATGTCCATCGTACTCATCGGCAAGAAGGTTATGTAAAATCGAAAATTTGGAAAAGATTGAAAATTTTGAGAATTTGTTTAGGTTTCTACATAGGATTAGATTGCTATACAAAATATAGTATTTATTTATTTATTATTATTATTATTTATTTATTACTATTTACTATTTACTTATTTATTAATATTTATTTATTTGTAAATATAAATTGTTGTTTTTGTTATTATTGTTTTCTGCATAGGTTATTGTTGTTATTTTTATTATTATATGTTAGTCATGTTCAATGAGAACCCCTTTACAGTCCCTTTTTGGGCGGCGATATTCTTTATTATTTATTCATCTATTTATTTATTTATTGTATTTATTGATTGGTTAATTATTGAATGGATTGTTTTTGGACTAAAAGGAAAGATAATTCTTTCCAAGTGATCTACCCGGGGAGCGTTGATTCTGACACAATGGAATCGGTCAGGGTTCAGTAAACTACTGTTTGCCTGGCTGTGCCCCGGGGAAGAAGATGATATTCTCTCTTAGGGATTTCTTGAGGAAGAATGAAATTTATCTTGTACGATGGATGCTTTCTTTAAGGCACAAATGGCCGTAGTAGCTGAAGTGCCTCGTTCTTCAAATAATAATAATAATAATTTTATAATTTTTTTTATACATCTATTCTTAATAAAATAAACTGGAGTGTCTCCACTCGACTATCTCGCAATTTGAATTGGGTTAAATAACATATATTATATTTAAATGAAATATAATTAATTATAAATTATAAATTAAAATTTATAAATAATATTTATTAAACCAGCGCGTGTTTGGCTCTTTATTGATGGCACCACGTCACGTGATGGCGCGTGATTTGCAGTGTTAAAAAATTAATTCTGATACTTTCAGCAATTCAATCAAGCTGAAATTCTATATATAGCAGTTTTATACAATTATTAATCATGTGAAAAATTATCAAATATATATCTTTATTTTTACGGTCACTTTAGAAGAAAAAAATCAAAACGTTGTAGGTAATGACCCTCTTTCGGTTGAGCTACATTTCTTAAAAGTTGATAGAAAACTATCAATTTTGAATAATGCCCATGTACCAAATTTCAACATTCTAGCTCAAACCGTTTTTGCATAATCTTGGTTACATACATACACACACACACACAGACTTTTTTCTCAACCCTAATGAAAATGATTCAAGGACCTTCAAAACGTATAAAAACATCAAAATCTCAACATCGAAAATTTTCGTGATCGCAATACTATCTCTGACGAGATAGTAAAAATTACAAAAACATAACTTTAAAAATAAATAAACAATAAGTTATTCTAATTTAATAAGAAAACATAGTAGGAGTCGTAAGCATCCGGAAGTAACACTACAAGAGAACATGAAATGCACCATCATTGGTTATCTTCATCCGTGCATCCAATAAACAGACAAACTAACTTCTTATATATATGTATATAAATTGTTCGTAAAATAGTCTAAATCAGACTGATATCCCTTTTATTTGAGCTATTAATGCATAAAAATGAAAAACAAAAATAAATAAAATAAATTTAAAAAAAAAACTGGAGTGTCTCCACTCGACTATCTCGCAAATTTGAATTGGATTAATTAACATATATTATATTTAAATTAAATATAATTAATTATAAATTAAAATTAATAAATAATATTTATTAATATATATATATATGGATATATATATGGAGAGGGTCCGAGGACCTCATGACTTTATCACTTATATATAAATAATTAAATTTAATATATATAAATAAAAACTTAGACTATACAATATCATAATATATAATCTATAACAACATAATATAAAATAAAAAATTGTTTCTAATGTAATTATAAAAGAAAATATGTATACATTAATAAATTATATATAGATTTTCTTTTTTCTAATGAAAAACATTCCTTAAATTATTTTCTTAATCAATTTAATTATTAATATATAAAAAATCAATGATATTTATTTTTTATAAATGCAGGTGGCAAACGGGCCCAGCCAGAATAATTCGATTGTTTATAGGATTGCATTGAAAAGCGATAAGCGACTCGGCCAATTCTTTGAAAAAGAATATTAAAATATTAAAATATAAAATAAAAGAATTTTAGTATACATTGAACAGTGAATAGAAATAGACGCCAAAATTGCTGAGAGAACATTCTAACAGGTAATTAGCATCTATTATATTGTATATAGCCACTAATAATCCATTTTAATTATAAATATTTTATTAATTCATCATAGTTTTTATTCGTTTAATAAACTTCCTCTATGAATAGATTTATTAATTATGATTGTAATATTATTTTTCACATATTCATAAACTCGTATAATTATATAAATACTTTATATACTTCAATTACTTTTTACAAGGTGAATTACAAATGATTTGTATTTAATATTCTTTGAATAATGAAGGAAAAACTAAAATAAAAAAAATCTGAAATGTCTCCCCCAATTTGATTTGAATTAAATGATATATATTAAATTTAAATTAAATTTAATTAATTATAAATTATAAATTAAAATTAATAAATAATATTTATTAAACCAGCACATGTTTGGCTCTTTGTTGATGGCCCCACGTCACATGTTGGCGCGAGAGATTTGCAGTGTTAAAAAATTAATTATCGTACTTTCAGCGATTCAATCAAGCTGAAATTCTATATATAGCAGTTTTATACAATTATTAATCATGTTTAAAATTATCAAACATATATCTTTATTTTTACGGTCACTGTAGATGAAAAAAAATCAAAACGTTGTAGGTAATGTAGGTTGAGCTACATTTCTCAAAAGTTGATGGAAAACTACGAATTTTTAATAATGCTCATGTACCAAAATTCATCATTCTAGCTGAAACCGTTTTTGCGTAATCTTGGATACATACATACACACACACACAGACATTTTTCTCAACCTTAGTGAAAATGATTCAGGAACCTTCAAAACGTATAAAAACATCAAAATCTCAACATCGAAAATTTTCGTGATCGCAATAATATCTCTGGTGAGATAGTAATAACAAAAGACAATAGATAAATAAATAGTATTAGATATATTTTTATTTCTCTTTAGTAATAATAATTTAAATTAAAAAGAAATAATTCGTTATTAACAGAATAAAAGAAAAATGTAAAGCCTATAGTGTCCTATATTTTAGTTTATTAGATTAAGTTATAAAAGAAAGAGAAGGTGAACGTTCAAGTGTTATCGAGTGAGAGTGAGAGAAAGAGAGAGAAAGAACCAAACGGAGAGATTTAATAGTTAAACGTTCATCCATTGACGTCGTGCTGCAATGATTTTCTAACCGATGATTGATGAAAGTCACGCATCTGAAACCTGAACCTGAAGTTGAAAAGCATTGACATTGACCCAGATGGTAGGCAGGAAGAGGCGTGGTAAACAAAAACAACAACAACCGAACATAACATCATCAACTACATTCAAATCATGATATCAATTCAATTTATTCATTTTTATTATTAATATGAAAATTTTTTGAAACCGTTGCGCGGGCGCAAATGATTATCATCAATCTTCGAAATTATATTGAAATAGAAAAATATGTTACGTTAACTTTACTCAGGGACACATCGCATTTCATCAGAGTGTAAATTATAAACAAATTTTGAATTGTTTTATTTAACATTATACTTTCAAATGTAAGAATGATGATCGGTGAAATTATTAATGACTTATGCATCGATATTTTCTTATTTTTATTATCGTATTTATATCATTTCATCATACAATACTACAAAAATATAAGAGAAATGTATGACTATTGATCTGATTTATTAAACATTTATTGTTTCCAAACATCTTTAATCATTTTCTCACCACCCAAGTTAAGAATTAAATCTTTTTTTACCGACCGACAATAGTAAGGGAGGTATTGTTTTCACACCAAATTTCACATGTGGAGAATTTTACATAAGTTGACCTCTGGCCAGGTCCCAATTGCCGATGAAGTAAATTAATTTCCAGCTACAGAAACAATTTTAAATAATTTTAATATATCTATTAATGCAATAAAAAACAGATATGGACAGAACATAAATATTTATTTGCACCAAAAGTTGATCAATTCATCCCACTGATGCATTAAGTAAATATGTCTATTAAATGCGTATTATAACTTATTATAATAATCATGGTTCTATATAGGATGTAAAATAATTTTAGTATTTTAATATTACAGAAATAAGATAATATTTTTAAAAATACACTTTTTTAATCCTATTAATATTATTTATTTATTTATATCTTATTTTCTTATTTCCTGTATATAATATAAATATCTAATCTTAATTATTTTTTTCTTTATCGAGGCGAGAGTGATGGACATCCATTCAAGTCTACGAGCTGTTCTTCGAGTTTAATCTGCGAGTAATATCAACCCTTTATTAAATCCGAGGTCAGTATTTATTATTAATTTTATTTTTAATTCAATTTAAATTTATTGATTATATACTAATAAGTTATTTTTCTTATATTTCATGTTTCAATCTTCGTTCCTGCTACTGAATGTTGATTTGAATTCTTGATTATCTTCCCCATCCTTCATGACGATGAAATGATTTCAATACAGCTCTCCAAATGTAAGTAATAATCGTTATTTATTTAGCATGGCGCACTTTAAAATAGAAAATGTAAATATAATATGTAAAGTAAAGTTTAATATAATATAGAAAGTAGAATTAAATTACAATGATTTTTTGCTTTTGATAATATTCATTAGGAGATTATAGAGAAATATATATTAAATTATATGACAGAATTTAGTGAGATTAGGGAATTTCAGAGTACATCTTTCAAGAAGAAGCATTGATAAAGGAGGCAGAAGAGACAAAGGTATTTTTAGAATTAGTAGGTTTCGATGCGTTATACAGGGAGGGTGGCTATTTTTTGATATATATAGTTGTTAGGAATTTTCAGGTGGTTGCCTCCTACATCCATGCATGTTCTCATCCTACTAATTCATAGATTAGATTAGAATTAATAAATAAATAAAATGTGGGTGGATAAAACAAATGCCATGCTATTATTTAAGGGATGGATTGCATGAATTGCATGTCAGGTCTGAATTGTGCCATTTTGTATTACTGAGAGTGTATTTGAGGTGGATTGAATGAACGGGAATTCGGGAAGGTAATTCAGCATAGTTCCGAAATGGGATTAGCCTGAACAGGAACAAATTATTGGTTACCTTTTGAGCGCAGGGCTTTTTCGATTAGCATGGGCCTTCCATGCCTATTGATGGAGGCTATGCTCTCCCTTACTAGGTAGGTTTTATTTCAGGTTGCCCCGAATGTCGCGATTTCATTTCCAAATCCAAAAAATCAAAGGCACTCTCAGCTGATTCAAAGGGGCTACAGACCAAACGCCTTATTTTTTTTTTAATCTTTTTTTTTAAGGCAAACTTTCTTTATTATTACTTTTTCTAAATTTCGGAAGGCGAGGCTTGGAAGGGCTAATTTATGGGGAAAGGAGGAGGCCCTATTAAATATTCAATTGTTTTTTTTTTAATTTAATTAATAATAAAAAAATAATTGAATATCGCGATTATTTTTTTTAACGTTTTATTTTCATTTTGAAATATACAATTTCAAATTTAAACTTTGTTATATTTTAAATATTTTTCTATATAGGTAGAATTAATTATTATTATAATTTCTCAATTTAAAATTAAAATGCAAACAATCGAATATATCTATACTCAATAATAATTTAATATTAATAAATTATCAAATTTTTTTCCTTATCATTGTACTGATAAATCACATTTGGAAAGAAATAAAATATAGTTAAGCTTATTTAAAAAATTAACTTAATGTATAATTTTTGTTAATTATAAACATGTGGTACATCTTATTTTAAAGAAATAAATAAACTTCGTGATCGCAATACTATCTCTGGCGAGATAGTAAAAATAAAAATTAAATTAATTTTATAAAATCTATTTTATAGAAGGATTAATAAAGTTATTGTTTGCTAGGATATATCAAATATATTTTTTAATATTTAAAATTAATATTTTAATTATATATAAGTGTTTTTTTGATAAAATTAAAATATCCAATAAGGTTGGGGAAAGGAATATAAAGAATTTTAATGAAAAATTCAAAAATTATTATTACTTTACTTATATACAAAAATATTTATTAAAATATAAAAAAAATATTAAGAATACAATTATATAAATATAATAGTTAATAATATATAATAGTTACATAGGATTTTGGAGAATAGTAATATTATATAGATTTTACATTATTTATAACAAAATAAAAATTAGATATTAATAATATATAAAGAATAATTAAATTCTTAAATTATAATAGAAATTTCTTTTTCTATGGACTCTACGACTTGTTAAGTCCAGATTTCTTCTCCTGGATCGTCGACGATTAATCGGGTGATTGATCACCGTCTCGATGTCATCCTCGTTCGGCGGAATATTTTCTTTATTTGCCATTATATCTAAAAAATTGATGTCACCACCAACTAATCTTTCCGGGGTTTCAATTCTTATTGATTCATCGTGGAAAACGTCGAAACGTCGTCTATGATGATAGTAATTGAGTCCTTTTTCTATGATATTGTGAAGAACATTCCACTCCTGTTTTAAATCCATTCTGAAATCAAAAAAAAAAAACAAAAATAATTAATGATATATAATAAAATGAAGAGGACAGATGAGGGGAGAAATATTGAAAATAGTTTGGTTGTGTTGGTCACACAGAAAATTCTTTGAGAGCGACTGCTTGCCAAGAGAATTGAACACTGAATGACTCTCAACATAAATTTTCTGTATAGGTATATACTCCCTTTGTAACAAAGAAATACAATAATGGGAACCAATTTGTATGGGTCATACATGTACCTTTTGTATTGGTATTTTGTTTTGACTCTTTGAATAGACCAAATTTACAGGTAAATCTTTTCAATTCAAAATAAACAAAAATTTGAAAAAAAAAAATTTTTTTTTCTTTCATATAATTTCATAAATATAATTGAAAATATTTAGGCTATTTTTAAAATTTTGGCATTTTGTAATATTTATGACTTTGTTCAATTTCTTATGTATTGTTATTATTTATTATTTTTCTATTACAAATTGTATCTATCCTTTCTGACAAAATACAAATAATTTAAAAAACTAAAATTAATTGTTAAATGAACAATACAAAGGGAATTTCTTAATTAAAATAAAATTTTAAAAATTGACAATGATAAAAAAATTAGCTGGAGTGTCTCCACTCGACTATCTAGCAATTTGAATAGGATTAAATAACATAATATATTATATTTAAATTAAATTTAATTAATTATAAATTATAAATAATAAATCTTAAACCAGCGCATGTTTTATACAATTATTAATCAAGTGAAAAATTAACAAACATATATCTTTATTTTTACGGTCCCTTTAGAGGAAAAAAAATCAAAACGTTGTAAGTAATGACCCTCTTCCGGTTGAGATACATTTCTCAAAAGTTGATAGAAAACTACGAATTTTGAATAATGCTCATGTACCAAATTTCATCATTCTAGCTCAAACCGTTTTTGCGTAATCTTGGTTACATACATATACACACATACACACACACATACATTTTTCTCAACCTTAGTGAAAATGATTCAGGAACCCTCAAAACGTATAAATCCATCAAAATCTCAACATCGAAAATTTTCATGATGTATGTGGCGTTGTACATAGAGGGATCCAAGAGGCGGAGATATAATTATATGTTTAATTAATTTATTTTATTTAATTAATTTAATTAATTACTAATCACTAAATCATAGAAAAATGAAAATATTTATCTTATCATTTATATTAAATATCTTAAAAGATGAATATTATAATATTATAAATTAATAAAAAATAAAATTAAAATTACAATATAATGTGAATACGTATAATGTGTATAAATATAATATTGTTTTTTATATTAGCGAAAATTGAATATATCTATTATCCTTTCTGAGCTTGAAAATTGTCAACATATAAAATTTTTAAAAATAATTCTTGCTTTAGTTGATATACATTTAAAAAGATTACTAAAGAATAGCTTATTTCAGTTAAAATATTCAGCAAATATCTTTAATATGAATAAATAAATAATAAATAAATAAATGATCTTTAATATTAAATTAATTAAAAGGGTAACTTTTAGAATAAATTAATTTATATTTAACTGTTAGAAATAAAAAGAAAATATTATCTTATAATTCTAAAATTGTATGTGAAAGTATTTGAATAAATAGTAATATTTTTTATATTCTTTGCCGAATTTTTAAGCACAGGTTTTCTGAACCAAGTTGGCATTGGGGTTTTACTTAAATTCTCATAGGTTTTATATCAAAAAATAATTTTTGAGGTTTTGAAAAATTAAATTGATTGACTATCTATTTCCAATATAATATAAATGGCGGTTATTATAAGTTAGAAATAACATAATGAAAAAAATTCATAACAATACTTAGCCTAGCCTTCAAATAGACCTGCAATATGCGTGTTCTTAAGACAATCTTCTCAAACTGTAAAGAATAAATTTTTGAAGTAAAAAGCGGTGACTAAGGTATTTCATTTTAATACAAATTTAAATAATTAAAAAAAATTAATTTGAATCATTAGAAAATTATATGAATTTTCCATTTATATTTTTTATCTTAAAAAACTATTATTTTTAAATTTACTCTTTAGTCAATTAATAATTTTACTCCTTATCTGAAAATTTATAATTAATTATTATTTTTATTAATTTATAATCTGTTTGTAAATATAATTTCAAAATAACATTTAAGGTGTAAAATAATAAAGAATTTAAAAATACTTATTTTATTTATTTAACTGTTCATTTACAATAGTCAAGCAAAAGAAAAACATAAATAAATTATAAAATAATTTATAACAGCATATATAATATAATAATTTTTAAGCATATATATACTTATTTAAATTTTATTAACAAACTTAATATCCACTTTGAGGACTTCTTGGACCACTGGGACCAAAGTTCCCAGGACCACCCCTTGGATAACCAGAGTGAGAATCCCCTGAAGATGCACCATTATTAGAACTACTTTGTTGTTTTCGGCTATTGGAACCAATATGTCCATTAGAAGACCCACCACCAGAATACCCTTGTCCATCAGACGATCCTCCAGGGTATCCTTGTCCGCTAGACGATCCACCAGAATATCCTTGTCCGCTAGATGATCCACCAGAATATCCTTGTCCACCAGATGATCTACCAGAATATCCTTGTCCGCCAGATGATCCACCAGAATGTCCTTGTCCGCCAGATGATCCTCCAGTGTATCCTTGCCCACCAGATCCATGGGATCCTTGTCCTCCAGTAGAACCGCCAGAATAACCTTGTCCGCCAGATGATCCACCAGAATATCCTTGTCTTCCAGACGATCCTCCAGGATATCCTTGACTTCCAGAAGATTCACTAGGGTATCCTTGTCCACCAGATCCATGGGATCCTTGTCCTCCAGTAGAACCACCAGAATATCCTTGTCCACCAGATGATCCACCAGAATATCCTTGTCTACCAGATGATCCACCAGAATATCCTTGTCCACCAGATGATCCATCAGAATATCCTTGTCCACCAGAAGAACCGCTAGGATATCCTTGACTTCCAGAAGATTCACTAGAGTATCCTTGCCCACCAGAAGATCCTCCATCAGATCCTTGATCATTAGGAGATTCTCTAGGATAACCTCTTCCATTTGATGAACCAGCACCAGAATTCGCTTCACCTTCATAACGAATTTCAGGTTTATAGCCATTTCTACCAGCTTCATATTCAACAACCTGTTTGCGACCATCTGGCAGTAAAACATTATATTGTCCCTGGGCAGTTTCACCATCTCGGGATTCGGTATGGCCAAATTGAGCACCCGTTTGTGAGTCTTGCACCTCATAATTAAATTCGTATTTTGCTGGTTCCTGAAATAGATGAAATAAGTAGTTATTTTTAAAGTTAAAATATATTCATGAGTTAAGTTTGAAAACTATTTAATATTCATTAATTTATTAGATATTATATATTATTACTTATATTAATTTTTTTACCGTTGATTGATTATCCTCATTATTCGGCACACCATAAGAATTTGAGGGAGAAGAATTACTTCCTGGAGGACCATAAGTATTTGAAGGCTGTCTACTTTGTTCATTATCATGAGAATTATATTGACTTGAAGGACTAGACCCCTGTGGAGAACCATATTGATTAGATGGAATGTTTCCTTGTCTATTTTCACTAGTAGGTGGACCATATTGATTTGAAGGGCGACTTCCTCCTTGATTTCCTAATGAATTACCACCTCCTGGTGCACCATATTGACTTGATGGACGACTTCCTCCTTGATTTCCAAATGAATTACCACCTCCTGGTGCACCATATTGACTTGATGGACGACTTCCTCCTTGATTTCCAAATGAATTACCACCTCCTGGTGCACCATATTGGCTTGATGGACGACTTCCTCCTTGATTTCCACCTCCTGGTGCACCATATTGACTTGATGGACGGCTCCCTCCTTGATTTCCTAATGAATTACCACCTCCTGGTGCCCCATATTGACTTGATGGACGACTTCCTCCTTGATTTCCAAATGAATTACCACCTCCTGGTGCACCATATTGACTTGATGGACGGCTCCCTCCTTGATTTCCTAATGAATTACCACCTCCTGGTGCCCCATATTGACTTGATGGACGACTTCCTCCTTGATTTCCAAATGAATTACCACCTCCTGGTGCACCATATTGACTTGATGGACGACTTCCTCCTTGATTTCCAAATGAATTACCACCTCCTGGTGCACCATATTGACTTGATGGACGACTTCCTTCTTGATTTCCAAATTTATTACCTCCTTCTGGTGGACCATATTGACTTGATGGGCTTCTTCCAAGATCGTTTAAGTTTTCTTGTCCATTTCCACTAGAGGGGGGACCATATTGGTTTGATGGACGACTTCCTCCTTGATTTCCAAATGAATTACCACCTTCTGGTGGACCATATTGACTTGATGGACGATCTCCACCATGAGTCCCAGTAAAACCAGTTTGACTGTTTCTATGATCATTTCTGCCACCTTGCTCATTGCTATTTGATGGTGGGCCATACCGAGATGATGGTCGGCCACCATGCCCTCCTAAGGAATTGCCATTTCCGCCTGAGCCGAATTGATTGGAAGGACTATTGGGAGAACCATAAGTAGTTGACGGTGGATTTTGACCAAAATCGCTAGGAGCTCCGTAAGTGTTTAAAGGTCGATTTCCAGAATTTCCATTCTGTGGAGGTAGATATGAATTGGGTGGTGGTTCTGTATTAGCAACAGCTAAAAAACTCAGCAGCAATAATATCTAAAACAGATATTGGAAAAAAATATTATTTAAATAAAATATGATTTTATTTTTTATATCAACCTAATTCTAAACATTTTCAACCACATTTAAATATATTCTCTCTTGCATAACCACTTTTATTACTTTGTACTCGTTAGTTAGACGCTGTGGTTCAAAAATGTCGCAAGGGATGTACTAGTGCTTCCCTAACCCAAATGCAATTATCTAATGATTGCACTCTTTCAAAGAAAATTTATTTATCAACTAACAATCTCTCCAATTAAGAATGTTTAGTAAACCTCTATAATTTTTATGTTTAGAAAAAATAATTATTATTTAGAAAAATAAGTTAAAAATGATTAAAAATATTGAATTTTAAATATTCTTTTATTTTTATAAATAAGTTTTTAAATATGTTAAATTTTGTATTTATATTTAATTAAAATATATAGGTTTTTGATATATACATATGTTTTTTTTTTAATAGTTATTTATCCTTAAAATTTTTATTCATTTCTTAATTTTGCTTTTAAATTTGAAAACAAAATAAATAAATTTAAATAAAATAGAGAATTATTCATATTCAATTCAAATAATTAATAATTATTAAAATTTATAAATCTATGCAATAGAAAATATATAATTTATTCTACATATTTAAAAGAGTTTTTATATTTTATTACAAATATTTCTCAATATTAAATTGTTTTAATCAATTATTTGATTTTTATAATGAAATATAATAAAATTAGGGTTCATGAGATTAGGATTAAAGGACTTGAAAAGCTCTCTCCAACCTCTTTAAAATAAATACTAACGCCAAAAAGATACACATACCATGATCCATTTTTTGAAATTTTGAATTGCTTAGCTCTTTAGATTATTATTTTAAGAATACATTTATTATTTATCATTAGTCCGAACTAAATTTAAATTTCTCAGCAAAAGAGAGTAAATTATTTACTTAAATAATTTCTTATAAATAAAATATTTATTACATTATTTAAACTATTCAACTATTTAAAATATATTTTATAAGTTTAAACTCATATAAGTTATATAAGGGTTGTTTAGAATATTATTTACTTACCTTCATTTTAGTTAATTGTCCTTATTAATCACTTGCACTATTGTATTAAGATGAGGCGCTTTTTGCGCCAAATCGATTACTTGTGCTTTCATTTACTTTTTCAGATGCTTTTATATATCAGGATGGAAGCTCTAAATACGTGATTCGCCATGACAACTCATAAACTGTCGCCTCTCCAAGGCATCCCCCTACTCCTTGCAAAATTGACAATCTTGATAGATATTTTTTTTTGTGAAAGTCACTTTTATGGAGGTTCCTTCGATTATCTATCTATCTAGAATAACTGATTGAACATAGTACATCACGCGAAACGATCCCCATCCATTGGGTGCCATTGGTGGTGGTGATGTTGGTGATTAAGCAAGTGCACAATCAACAAACAGGAACCGGGGAGGCAATCACGATCATCCGACCGCATGCTGTGTCGCTAAACAAAATTTCAAATTGTTGTTTTTATGCAATCCATAATTTCCTATTATAATAAATAACAATTGAAGATTTAATTGGGTGGGGAAATATTTTACTAGGATTAGAAATTGTTCATCCTCATTTCTCATTTGAATTTCATTGGGAGAACATGATGAATTTCAAGGGGCGAATATTTATGTATGAATATATTCAAATTATATATATATATATATATATATATTTATAATTATTAATTTATTATTCATTTTTTTTATTTGTATATTAAATAACTATAATTATTTAATCATTTTACATATTCTTTTTACTATCTCGCCAGAGATAGTATTGAGATCATGAAAATTTTCGATGTTGAGATTTTGATGTTTTTATACGTTTTGAAGGTTCCTGAATCATTTTCACTAAGGTTGAGAAAAATGTGTGTGTGTGTGTGTGTGTGTATGTGTGTGTGTATGTGTGTGTGTGTGTGTGTATGTGTGTGTGTATGTATGTAGACAAGATTACGCAAAAACGGTTTGAGCTAGAATGATGAAATTTGGTACATGGACATTATTCAAAATTCATAGTTTTCTATCAACTTTTGAGAAATGTAGCTCAACCGGAAGAGGGTCAATACCTACAACGTTTTGATTTTTTTTCCTCTAAAGTGACCGTAAAAATAAAAATATATGTTTGATAATTTTTCACATGATTAATAATTGTATAAAACTGCTATATATAGAATTTCAGCTTGATTGAATTGCTGAAAGTACCAGAATTAATTTTTTAACACTGCAAATCTCACGCGCCAACACGTGCCATGGTGCCATCAATAAAAAGCCAAACATGCGCTGGTTTAATATTTATTATTTATAATTTATAATTAATTAAATTTAATTTAAATATAATATATTATGTTATTTAATCCAATTCAAATTGCGAGATAGTCGAGTGGAGACACTCCAGCTAATTTTTTACAAATTTTAATTAGTAATTATAATTAATATCCTCTTCTGATTTTTGTACTATTTTATCTATTTTATCTTATTTCTATACTTTTTTCTTATTTATGTTTTTTCTGGAAATTCTTCATCACTCTTTATTCGATTGAAAAATTAAAATGTTTTTTTTTTTATTTTCGATCCGTACCAACAAATTTTTTTAATCATTAATTAATATTATCTTAGAATATTATTTGTTTATTAGTTGAATTGCGATTATTATTTTGTAAATATTCTGGATCTTTTTAGTATAGTGTTTCGTAAGATAAAATATCTATTTCAATAAACAGCCGAAAGGTACTCTAGTAATTTTCAATAATAATATATAATTATATAAATATATTAATACAATATAAATTTAATATTTTTAAAACTATTTTTAAGTTCCAAGAACTGGAGAATTCAAATATATTGTTTAGGGGTGAGCAATCTATGGCCCAACAAACAAATATTTGCTACCAGCCAAGCACAATAGTACGATATCATTTTATTAGGATTCTGAATTTTTTTCTTGGCCAATAGATAATTGTAAAATTGGAATAAATATTTCTGTGACACCCAGTAAATAAGATATTATACGATCGTATATATAGGTACATATCTAAAATTTAGACCATTATATATTACTAATTGAAGATATTAAGAAATATTAACATTTAATTTCCAATGTTTCTTAAAAAATGTGATAGTCAAATGGACATTAATTAATACATTATAATATAACTTTATTATCTTTTATTCAGTGAATTTAAATAGTTCAGTTGCTCTTTCTCTAAATTAATATAATATATAAATAAACGATAAATATTAAATATTATGCACAATAAAAAAATAAAATAAAAATAACTAAATATTTGGTTTTCTCATTTTTTACCGACCGACGATAGTAAGGGAGGTATTGTTTTCACACCAAATTTCACATGTGGAGAATTTTACATATCTCCACGAATCATGCATTTTCTTAACAGAAAAAAGTATTTTTAGCATCATGTCTGTCCGTCCGTATAGATGTGTACAGCTCAACGAATTTTGATGAAATTTGGTATATTTACTTAATTGATCAACTTGTGGTGCAAATCCTGATCTTACATATATATTATAAATAAAATAAAATTAAAAATATTTATGTTCTATCCATATCTGTTTTTATTACATTAATAGATATATTAAAATTATTTGAAATTGTTTCTGTAGCTGAAAATTAATTTACTTCAAACCGTCGGTCGGTTCGAACCTGGCCACAGGTCAACTTATTTTTTTAAGAACCAAATTGAAAAAATTTAGAAAATACTGGACTAGATTTATGAATTAATTTGCATATATAAAAAATTATTTTGGACATAGTTCCTCCAACTGAAAAATATACTGGAACCAAAGAAGGTTGAGATATATAAAATGTTAATTGGGTATGTAACTAATGTATTACTTACTAAATTTTTTTAGAATTAAAATAGAAATTCATACTAGAAGCGATCGACTATAGGAAGGGAATTTCACATGAGGAGATTTTTTACATATCACCACGAATCATGCACTTTGTATTGGTTTTATCCTCGAGAAAAATCATCTTTATTAGTTTTTTCTTAATTTAAAATTATATGACGTCATCCAGCCATTCATGACGTCACAATCTGGTCTTACATATATATATATTATAAATAAAATAAAATTAAAAATATTTATGCTATATCCATATCTGTTTTTTTATTACATTAATAGATATATTAAAATTATTTGCAATTGTTTCTGTAGCTGGAAATTAATTTACTTCAAACCGTCGGTCGGTTCGGACCTGGCCACAGGTCAACTTATTTTTTTTTATTTTTGACCATGAATTCTTTTAAAAAAGGTTGAAATTCAGTTTTATCTAAATATATTATATACAGTTTAATGTTTGAGAGCCCTAAAAATCGTGTGAACTTAGAACAATGTCTAATCCGCCTAATGAGTAATGTTTGTGATTTCATTTTAATTTTTCAAAATATCAATAGAAAAATAATAATTAAATATTTTATAAACATTATATTCAAAATATTCTTATAATAATCTAGTTCGAATTATGTAATTTTTATATTAAGCTTGTATAGTATTTAGTTTAAGATAAGATAATAACTAATAATAAATGAAAATATGCATCGTTCATTTTTTTTTAAATATTTTTTTCTTAATATACCTACCTTCATACCGATCTATATAATGATAAATATTTTTACATATCAATCATATATCTATGGAAATTTAATTTTTTCGTAACTTGCATAAAATTGTGATTGAATATATTTTTTATTTAAAATTGAATTTTATTATAATAAAACTTTAATCAAGAAGTAAAAAAGAAATATTTGTAAATTTGATTTAGCAAGTTAAAGACAGTTTCTCATACCGCAAAAATGAATTATGTAATGAAAGATTTATTTGTATTATATTTTATTACATATGCTATGTAAATAAGTCAAATTGTAATTATCTAATATGAAAATAATAAAAATATATTAGAAATAGAGAGAGAAATATAGAAAATAATTTATTAAATTACTTTCAGACCAAAAGAACTCTTTAATTAAAATAATTCATGTTATCCTCTTTAAATATAAATCTATGTGATTTCAATAATTTTCTTATAAATGATATCATTTTTTCCCTGGATTGTAACATAATTATTTCTAACTAATTAAAACTAATTTATTATCATTCCACTCTTTCTAAGAAATGTTTTTCCTTCTTACTCGGTTTAATATGTGTTGATGTTTAATATTATTTTATAAATAAAAAATCTGGAGTGTATCCACTCGACTATCTCGCAAATATGAATTGGATTAAATAACATATATTAATTTAAATTAAATTAAATTAATTAAATTATAAAATAAAATTAATAAAAATAATATTTATTGAACCAGCGCATGTTTGGCTCTTTGTTGATGGCACCACATCACGTGTTGGCGCGTGAGATTTGCAGTGTTAAAAAATTAATTATGGGACTTTCAGCGATTCAATCAAGCTGAAATTCTATATATAGCAGTTTTATACAATTATTAATCATGTGAAAAATTATCAAACATATATCTTTATTTTTACGGTTACTTTAGAAGAAAAAAAATCAAAACGTTGTAGGTAATGACCCTCTTCCGGTTGAGCTACATTTCTCAAGAGATGATAGAAAACTATGAATTTTGAATAATGCTCATGTACCAAATTTCATCATTCTAGCTCAAACCGTTTTTGCGTAATCTTGGTTACATACATACACACACACATAGACATTTTTCTCAACCCTAGTAAAAATGATTCAGGAACCTTCAAAACGTTTAAAAACATCAAAATCTCAACATCGAAAATTTTCGAGATCGCAATACTATCTCTGGCGAGATAGTAAAAATTATAAATATAATTGATAAATTGAAATATACTTATTTATATTTTTATTTATATCTAAATTGACATTTATTTTTTTACCTATACAGGGTGTTCATTTAAAGATATTCAATATTGTTATCATCAACTATTATTTGTTTAAATTAAGAGTTAGTTAGTTGGTTAAATTAACAATTTTTCTTTTCAAAATAAAAAGAAACCAGTTCGAATAATTTTTAGTAAACCAAACACGAATATTTAATGAGTTCTTGTAGGATAGGAGAGGGATAGAAAGAGGCATTTATCTCTCAAGGAGATGATGTAAGACGAAACATTAACACAACATTTCTAATGGAGTATACGGATACGAAATGAACGAAAAGTTGCATTTTGCGATTAATTAGCAACTAAGTCATTAAGAGTAACAGCCTTCTTAATGATGAGTTAACTGATCAATAAAAGAGTTTAATTCCTACTCTTTTCAATCTTCTTTGAAAGAGAAGAAAACATTTATTTTTATGATATACAAAAGCGTTCGGGAGATTACGAGTGAGAATTTTACAAATTAGTGATTATTTGAATTGGATATTAATGGTTATTCCTCTAAAATTTTATAATAGACTTACTTAATTAAAATTTTTTAATAAATATATAAAATATTTAAACATCTTTTGCTTAAGTTTAATATTAATATAATAAATAATGTAAAATTAAAGAACTCAATTTATTCATAAAATAATTGTAGTTCACGTTTTGTTTATAATCTTTAAATTAATTGATTAAGAATAATTATTTTTTCTCCTGTAATTTTGAATTTGTAATTTCCGAGCGCCATCTGGTTGGTGACCTAGGTCTTATATTAAGTATCATTCGTCACTCGTCACTGGACACTCGAACAGTGCTGTCGCTTGATAACGATTGCAGAAGTAGCAATCGAAACGTTGTGTATATTTTTGTATTTTTTGAATAAATTTACAATAACAAATATCAATATGTGGTTTTACTTACAAAATTCCGTTATAAATAAGCTTTAATAATTTAACATTTAAGAAATTATTAATAATATTGGAAATAGTTTTAAAATTATTATTTCAATATAAATAATAATAATTATAATATATCAAAATACTAATTAAAAAAAAAAAGTAAAAAATATGAATAATTTTTTTGAATCTTCTGAATATATAGTGTAAAATTAACAAATAATATTACTTAGAAACTTCATCGGTTTTTTATTTAATAGGACTTGTAAATTGTATGTTTAGTTTTGAGTTTTAATTTTTAAAACTAAAGTACCTTTGGTTAATTCTTAACTACATAAATAGTTAATTTTGACTGGAAGTTTGCGTTTTCTGGTCCCTTTAGGATCACACATATTGGAAACATCTTTTGTAGCATATCATTTCTAATCTAAATTTCAAATTTTTAAGTTTTATAAATAAATCTAGAGAGAAGAATTTATAATAATATAGCAGATGCTTGTAAATTTATCTTTATTATAATATTAATAAATTTTATATATGTTTGAATATCGAAATATTTTTTATATATTAACAGTATTGTTGAAAGGTAAGAATTTTTAGAAAAATTTAACATTATTATTATTTAAAGATCGAGGTACCACAGCAACTACGCCCATTTGTACCTTAAAGAAATCATCTATAATATATGATTAATCTCATTCTTCTCCAAGCAATCCCTTCAGGGAGAATTTCATCCTCTTCGCAGGAGCATAGCCAAGCAAACAGTAAATTACTGAATCCTAACCGATTCCATTGTGTAAGACTCAACGCTCCCCGGGTAGATCACTAGATAAATAACTATAAATAAATAAATAGTGCAATAAATATTAAAAAATATCACCGCTCAAATAAGGGACTGTAAAGGGGCCTCAATGAACATGGCTAGAATTTAGTAAATAAATAATAACAACAAAAACAACAATTTATATATACAAATAAATGATTAATAAATAATTTAAATAAATAATTATAAATATTATATTTTGTATAACAATTTAACCTTTTATCCAGAAACTTAAACAAATTCTTAAAATTTTCAACCTTTAATAATAGATCTCTGATATTTAAATTTTCAATTTTACATGAAGTCCTTGCTGATGCATACGATAGGCATTCGATAAGGATATGATCCACTGAGAAGAAAATTATTTGAGAAATTGCAAACTGAAGTAAATTAATATTTATACAATAAAATGTATGCAGCTGAATATACACTTTTACAAGTTTTTACTATCTCGCCAGAGATAGTATTGCGATCACGAAAATTTTCTATGTCGAGATTTTGATGTTTTTATACGTTTTGAAGCTCCCTGAGTCATTTTCACTAAGGTTCAGAAAAATGTCTCTGTGTGTGTATGTGTGTATGTGAGTAGGTATGTAAACAAGATTACGCAAAAAAGGTTTGAGTTAGAATCATGAAATTTGGTACATGGGCATTATTCAAAATTCATAGTTTTCTATCAACTTTTGAGAAATTTAGTCATTACCTACCACGTATTGATTTTTTCCTCTAAACTGACCGTAAAAATAAAGATATATGTGTGATATTTTTTCACTTGATTAAAAATTGTATAAAACTGCTATATATAGAATTTCAGTTTGATTGAATCGTTTAAAGTACCGGAATTAATTTTTTAACACTGCAGAACTCGCCAGCACGTGACATGGTGCCATCAACAAAGAGCCAAACACGCGCTGGTTCAATAAATATTATTTATTAATTTTAATTTATTATTTATAATTAATTAAATTTAATTTAAATATAAAATATGTTATTTAATCCAATTCAAATTGTAAAAAAATTACCGTGTAAAAGGGACTATAAATCTACTCTCGCTTCTTAAAGTCATGTTCAAGACTATGGCTCACACACATACAATACAACCGGCAAAATAATTGTTTTATATATTTTAATTTTTATTCCCTTTGATAATAATTTTGAAGTCCTTTACTGCATGATAACAGGCATTACCCGATTGCAACCTCGATTTAAATTCTTTTCGAATATTATTCCTTCGTGATTACAGAGCCTAAGTATTTAAATTTTTCTACATTTTCCAATTCTATGCTTTTATATTAAGACTTTTTGTGTTAATACTATTCTTCTCCTACTACTAAATATAAAAATATACACCTATATAGATATATAGATATTATAAAAAGAAGTTGAATTTATAAGTTTCAAAATTTGAATTCCAACTTTCAATTAGATATTATAAATTGTTGAACTATTATTATTTCAAATTATTATATTTTATATAGTATATATGTATAATTATATGAATTCTTACTAAATAACACAAAAATTTTAAAAAATATCTTCAACAAACTTAAAAAAAAAAAATTATTTGATTTAGATAACCATTGATTTAGTCATAAATTCGAATACAAAGCATGACATTTTATTATATTACTGATAAGCTTGAACTGGTAAACAAATGATAATTTCATGTCTTCTTTTTTTAGTTGAATAATGACTTCTGTCGAGGTATTACATCAAACGATTGTCCGGGAATTTTCAATTTCATCTTCCGATGTAATTATACAAGAAAATTCTGATAATGGCAACAACGAATCATTTTGTTCCCAATCGTATCAAGCCAAAGTGAAACGCAATGGTGTAAGTGAAAATTTGTTCATTAAAACTTTACCAAAAATTCTATGGAAAACAGATTATGACAATTTAAATGATCTGTTTATGAATGAAGCATTCATGTTTCGTCATGTTTTCATTGAAATTTTTAATGAATCCAAATTTAAAAATGAATTATGGAATTTATTCCCGAAATGTCACTATGCCGATGATCAATTAATGATTATGGAAGATTTAACGGACCAAGAATATAAACTGGGTGAAAAATTTTTAGATGAAAATCATTATCAGATTGCATTGATTGGATTAGCGAAATTTCATGCAGCTAATTATGCTTATAAAATCCGTCATCCAGATAAATACATGAGTTTTGTAGAAAAAATTAAATCATGTTTTTCGAAGAATTATGAAAGTGAAAATGAATTGTTTGCTATTACCTCCATGCATGTGTTGAATAAATATATAGAAAAATATTCGGATGAGTCGATCATTTATCAAAACTCCCTGTTGGAACTGAAAGAAATTTTTCGAACCCCCGGAGAATTTTTAAAGACAGTTTTTTCGCATGATAATATATTAGCGATTCTCTGTCATGGCGATTTTAATAGAAATAATTTAATGTTTCGATATAATGCAAGTGGAATACCAATTAGTGTAAAAATACTTGATTTACAAACGCCTCGTTATGGATCACCCATCATAGATATTGCATTTTTTGCATATTTAAACTCCAAACCTGAAATGCGGATTGTCCATTGGGATCGATTATTTACTGAATATTTCACATATTTAACAAAACATCTCCTTATGGAATTACAAGTGGAACAATTACCGGAACATTTCACTCTCCATCGTTGGCAATTGGAATATGCCCAAAAAAAAATGTATGGATTTTTCATTGTCTCGTTTTTTTTGAGAGTAATGATGTCACCAAGAGAATTGTTTGAAAAAATTAAATGGAAATGGTATAAAGATGGAAAAAAAAATATTAAAGAATATTTATTATTTGGAAATGAAGAGACTGATGTACTTTTAATTGAAATTTTACGTGAAATTTTACTTAAAATGAAATCTTAATTGTATCTGGTATATGATCATATTTTACTTATTTTATTCAATAATTTTTTAAATTAATTTTGAAATTCTATAAATTAATATTTACTAATATTTTATTTTTTATTATAATTAATTTCTTCACCATTCCAACAATCATTATATTGTAGAAGTACAGAAATGTATCTAGTTGCTAAAGATAACTGAAAAATTTAAATAAAATTAGAGTCATATATTATTTGCAATAATTTTCTCTCAATTTTATTCTTTAATCCTACAAATAATGTTTACAATTTTTAAATTTTTATATTTAAGTTATTGATTAAATAAAAATAAAAAGAATATACTTATAATAGCTCTTTCCTCTTATTATAATATAGTAGTTTTATTTCGTCACAATAGAAAATTTAACATTTAAAATATTTTTTTTAAATTTTATTCTTGATTAATAAAGCATTAAGCCGCTCAACCAATCTTGGCGCCTGAGGGCCACAATTTATTGGCTTAACCGACGGCTATAAATTAATCATTTATATGTCCAGTTAACTGAAACTAATAATTTATTGTACTCAAATTATATACAACTACATAAATATCATCTAATTTGATTAATATTAAATATTTTATTAATTAAATAATTATATAATTTTATTCAATTCTAAAATTCATATAAAAGTGAAAATTTAAAATTTAATCCTTTTAATCTATTTTATATATCAGTTTTTATATTATTATTATAATTATTATTTGCATTTGGACCATCTAGGATCACGCAAAGCTCCCATATATAAGGGTTTTGACGTTAAGTGTGCCCATATATGAATGTTCTTTAGGTGTTAACTTCATTTTTCTTTTTTTTTTTTGTGTGCTCGTGAAGATCCGGTGTTATTCTCATCACAAACCATTGTTGCTTGAATAGGATATTGATGTTAAGTGGGCCCATATATGAATGTTTTTTAGGTGTTAACTTTATTCTTCTTTTTGTCTGCTCATGAAGATCCGGATCCTCTAGGTGACGGGTGGATTTGTACCACCTGGAGTTATTCTCATCACGATCCGTTGTTGCTTATGGATGATTGTTTTTGAAGTAGTCCTGCTGGTGTATAGAACAAGGGCAGTTCCTGTAGCCTGAGGCAGCTGATGTTAAATTGAATTTATTAGAAAAATCCGTTCTTGGTTAGAATCGAACGCTGACTTCTTGTGTAGAAGGTTGCCACGCTACATTCTCGGCCAAGCCACCTCCGTTTTTATATTATATTTTATAATTATAATTTTTCTGATTATTTTTGTTCTAAATATTATTTAAATTAGTTTTATTATTTATGGAGGGTGGGATTATAAAAAATGGAATGTAGGATTATAAAAAAACATTATTATATTATTGATATCTCATTTATAAAAAAGATCTACCTAGGTTACATGTATGATTGATAACAATTGTACTATTTTTTCATTAATCTTCTTTCTTAGAATATGAAAAATTTTCAGAGAAATGGCTTAATTAAATGTGATTTATTATAAATATATATTCAAGCATTGATCTATCTATCTCTGTAACTCTAGAGAACTCGAAAGTTTTTGTTCGCAGCAACTACATTTGTCCAAACATCCCTATCCTGAGCTACTCCTATCCGACTCCTATATTTTCTCATTTCTTTTACGCCCCTTCCTACATTGCCTTCCCACCGTGTCCTTAGTCTTCCAACAGCTACAATCGAACTTACCAGAATTAGAGTTTTTACCAGTCTAGTATTTATTGATATATACATAATTAATTATTACATTTTTTTACTCCCTCAAAAATTATATTTAACTACACACATATATATATATATATATATATATATATATATATATTGTAATGATTTTTTTTATGGGTGTATATCGACAAGGGAAAATTTTAAGAAAAAGAAGGGTTGGTCACAAATGTGTATTGCAAAAGAGTGGACTTTGAATCGGCGTGAACTGACCTGGAGATCTGGACTACAAAAAAAAAAAGAGAAAAAAAATTAAATTTATCATTAAGAATAACAATTTATTATAAGATTTATTATATTTAATGTTTAAATATAAACTTTTAAAACCTTTAGATTTAAATGTAAATCTTTTAAATTATAATTTTCTATACAAAAATTTTTTTATATTTTTTATAAAAAAAAAAATTAAAAAAAAACAATCCTTCTTGAAAAATAATATTTTTTGTTAAGAATGTAGCCGGTCCTTTTGTAAGAGATAGTCCGTGGACGACCGAGTGTAATGGTGGTCCTTTTTTCCTCCAATAAATTCCGTCTGCTCCCGACGGTAGCCCAAGAACGAATGCCCTTGTCTCCTTTCAACAACTCTTCTGGGGAAAAGTATTAAAATAATCTTTTCCAAAAATAAATTTATTTTTAAATTTTTTTTTTTTTTTTTTTTTTTAAAGATTAATGATATTTTTAAAATATCATTACAATATATATATATACTAGTTATTTCATTAAAAGACGTTATATATTTATATTTGTTTTAATATCTAAATAATCAATTTTAAATAGGTTATATCTAACCTACAAACAAATATTAACGCTGTTTGGTCGCCTTTAAGCTATGCAACCAAATTTTATTCCAAAATTCCTCTTGTCCAATAATTTAGTTAAATGATAGATATTTTCTTATTTAAGTCGTAGAAATAATTTTTATAAATTACATTGATTTAGTTTATAGAATTATGATAATTTATTTCTTTTTATTTTTATTTTCGCTAACGAAAATACAATATTAATTCCCTAATAAATATTCAATAATTGTTAAATGCTTTTTTAAATGATTAAAAATCGTATTAATTTCCGACTAAATAACTGAAATTATTCAAGGATATAATGGACTAATAGGGAAAGAAGTATTAATTAAAGCCGAAATATAAAGCCGTTATATAAAAATAGGTTTAAAATAAATTAAAAAAATAAACTTTTTATTGACGATATAAATAAATTAGCTGGAGTGTCTCCACTCGACTATCTCGCAATTTGAATTGGATTAAATAACATAATATATTATATTTAAATTAAATTTAATTAATTATAAATTATAAATAATAAATAATAAATATTAAACCACCGCATGTTTGGCTTTTTGTTGATGGCACCACGTCACGTGTTGGCGCGTGAGATTTGCAGTGTTAAAAAATTAATTCTAGTAATTTCAGCTAATCAATCAAGCTGAAATTCTATATATAGCAGTTTTATACAATTATTAATCATGTGAAAAATTATCAAACATATATCTTTATTTTTACGGTCACTTTAGAGGAAAAAAATCAAAACGTTGTAGGTAATGACCCTCTTCCGGTTGAGCTACATTTCTCAAAAGTTGATAGAAAACTATGAATTTTGAATAATGTCCATGTACCAAATTTCATCATTCTAGCTCAAACCGTTTTTGCGTAATCTTGTCTACATACATACACACACACACATACACACACACACACACACACAGAGAGAGACATTTTTCTCAACCTTAGTGAAAATGATTCAGGAACCTTCAAAACGTATAAAAACATCAAAATCTCAACATCGAAAATTTTCGTGATCGCAATACTATCTCTGGCGAGATAGTAAAAACACTGAACACAAAAAAAAAAAAATTATATTTCACACCTTTATCAACTTTAAAAGTCATTATAAAACATATTTCCCAGCTACTTCTTCTCCAGCATTATGTATTGTCATACAGAAATTTTTGGAAAATCTTTGTCTATAATCAATAAACACTTTTTTCGATATTTTCGGTATTTTCAGTTTCTTCTCTTTAGTTTTCAAAATATTTGATAACCGAAGTCTGTTAAATAAAGATGTGTATAAATTTTACTGCAATAATTTACATTATTTAAATTTTTAAAAACTATTGTAATACTAATTACCTATACAATTAATAATATAGAAGTGGCAAATATTGTAAATATTTATATATAAATATTAATTTGATGACAATTTCAGTCCATAACTACTCTAATATAATAATTGAAATTTTACATTAAGTAATTAATTAAATCATGAATTTCATGAATTATTTTTATAATACAATTTTTTATAATTTTATTAATTAGATTTGAAATTAATTTTTTTTTTATTTTTTTCGAAATATTAATGATAATAATTATAAAAATAAGATTGCATTATAATTTCCTCACACACACACACACACACAAGGGGTTAAAAAAATTATGTTCACCACTTTACTCCTTGCTATGAAAGTCCTACTAATATCTTTTTATTGTTTCACTATAATAATGATGATAATAATAATATTTTGATTTTTTTATATAATATGTAAGTTGATTTTCAATCTATCGGTGAAATCTATTTATTCCTTATGCAGTTAAAATATACATGAAGAAGAAAGTCAACACTATAAAACAAAAACAATTGAATAAGAATTTATCTTCGATCGATCATCTTGATTATTGAATCTTTAACCAATTATTCAATTCAGATTACTCGATTTAGTATTAAAATACATAAAATATATTACACAATATTTCTGACAGTAACCTTAGCAGGGTAATAAATTTGAAAAACTATATAAACGAAAATGAAAGTAAGTCAATAGGATAATTGTTGATGCTGCATTCAAAGTATCGACATAGGTATAATTTATTTTTTATATAGATATATACAAGAAATAAAGAATTAGATAAATGACGTTCCATAGGTATTTTTGATTTCAAAATTTTGTCTATGTGATTATTTTTAATATTACTTTATCTAGGTGTTTTTTTTTTAGTACAAAAATATAAATGAATTTATTTATTTATTTAAGTATATTTGAACTATAATAATATATTTATTTGTAATTTTTATATTGAAGGTTATTCAGTGTGAATATGCGAATAATAAATATTATTATATTAGAAAAACACTATATTGTATATGCCAGGTTGTAATTAAAAAAAAATTGTATCGCTAAAATTTCAATATTAAAAGATCTGAATGACTAAGAAATTGAAAAAATAAATGAATGATGAAATTAAATGATTTAGATTAAGATCATGACTTTAAATGAAAAATAAATAAAAAAAAAAAAAAAAAAAAAATTAAAAAAACAATTAAGATAAATAGATCTTGTAAAAGATCTAACTAATCATTTTACTTTTAATTAAAGTAATTATTATAAGGAAATTAGTTTATTTATTGAATCATTCCTCTATGAATATTAATATATATATTTATTTATTATTACTGAAAGATATTTTAACTCAAAACCCGTCATAATTTAAAAAAAAGATTAAATATGCTTTAAGACTTAAGTCTTAAGGATCTGTAATATATAAATTAAACAATCATCATTATATATAAGAAAATTTATACTTATATATACAATGATTGCTCTTATAATAAAATAGGGTTGAAAGATTGAAAACAAAAAATAATAATAATTAATTTATTTTTTGCTTAATTTCAATATTATTGAGAATATACTTCATTAAAACCGTTTATATATACCTACTTACTATAAATTAAAATAATTTGTTCTAATTATTTATTTATATAATAAGTACGACCAAAATTTAACGATAATGAAATGAAATAGAGCCAAAAACTCCAGAACTAATAGGACTAATAGAAAAATACACGCAGGTTAAAAAAGAATTATCCGAAATGAATCAAAATGGCGGAGGAGATTTTAACGAAAAATGGAAGATTATCTTGAATTTGTCATCAATTTGAGAATTTATTATTATAGATAAATATATATAATTAATTATTATAATGGTTATTTTTTTTTACTAAAGAATATAATATATTATCATAATACTACAATACATATACTATCATAAATATCATATTCTGTTTTGTAATTAATTACACTTAATAAATTTCTTTGTTTATCAATTTTTTTTAAGATCATCTATCCAGAACAAACCTAGAATATGTTAAATTAATTGCAATCAAATTACTCCAACGAAAAGTCAATTAATTATTGAATCGAAAAGAAAGATTTACAATCTATAATCCCATTTCATACCCAAATTTTATTATTTTTCCTTTGGAAAATTTATTAATTGTTTATTAGTAATATGGTATACCTCTCACCTATTAAGTTTAATGGTTCAAATACCCGCAGATTATAAATAAAATAATGATAATACTAAATAAGTACATTTTGGTTTCTAAGATCGATATTGTTTAAAAAAAAAAAACTTTATAATTAATTAAATAATAAATGATGAAACCAAATTTTAAATGTGTCATTAAGTGACATTAAAATATTTCATATTTGGATATATATGTATGAACAAATTTAAGGGTATAATAAAAAATATTTGTGAAATGAAAGAAGGGTCACCTATATTAATTTCGTGTGAGTGTTTGTAAAATAAGGAGGTGTCAGGGCCAAGTGACACAATGCATTTGTTAAGCACAACAGAATAGTATTGATTGATTTCCATTGAACAGGATCATCCTGGGCACGTTTTGCGGGTCCTTGGTTTGTCAAGGCCCCAGTCTGTTTCAACCCACTCGCGGGAATCCGTTAATTAGATCTCGGCACAGGAGTCGCTTTGCGATCGATTGTAATACGATTACGCCATCCACTCACTAAACACTCCTCTTCACTTGCATTGAGAAACATTGTAGCTGTAAGATGCGTGTATATGTGCTGGTGTCGTGACCTCCGTCAAGTCATCTACGAATCCAGATCTCCTTCTTTTCGTTCCCGCCTCCTCCTTCTCCTCACCCTCAACCTCTACTGCGCTGCATCCTCTTCGCCAATGAACCGTTTCACTTTCACTGGAACATCTTATAAAAGGAGTACACTTGCCTGCCAGCCTGCATTATACATACGAGGGTGGACTGAAAAGTTTCCGGCCTGACCAAGAAAAACGATGTTTTTCAATTTTTTTTTTTTTTTCTTATTTTTCAACATAATCGCCATCAACACTGATACATATCTCATAACGGTGTTCTAATTAATTTAATTAATTAAATTAATAAATTAATTAATTAATTAATAAAATTTGATTTAATTTAATTTAAGTCTCATCAACAGTTATGAATCAACGCAAAAATTCGTTTGGATTATGCCTACAGCGCCAAATTGTCGTTAGAAATGGTTTTTCGAAGCAATTTTTGGTCTAACTTTAGGAAATGCGGCACCCACGTTGCACACAGCTTTCCATATTCAAATGGTTTTGCAAAATATTTCGCACACGTTCAGCTGACATCGTACAGGTCTCAATTATCTTGAATTTTGAAAAATAAAACAAAAAAAAAATTGAAAAACATCGTTTTTCTTGGCCAGGTTGGAAACTTTTCAGACCACCCTCGTATGTTCGTTTTTGCTACTATGTATATCGTTCTTTGATTAATTTCATATTTATTATTTTTATTACATATAATTTTAATTTTAATAAATCAATAATTATTCGTATAATTTTACATATAATTAAAGATCATTTAATTTATATTTTTCAAAAATACAAACAAATTGTTATTCTTTTTCAAAAAATAATTTTTATTTTTTTTTATTCTCAATAATATACATATATTACATAGATATATGTAAATTTATGATATTTTTTACTGTTGATTATATTTATAGTGTTTTTTCTTATTATATTTTAAAAATACAAAAATTAAATCAATTTACAAAATCCTGGTTAAGTTAACTATATCATAAGTTATTTTAGCCGAAGCCAGATCCGCTGGACTGTAGTTAGAACAGGTCAATTTGGAAATGACTCCTTAGCAATAGGATAGTTTTATTTATTTTCACTTGTGGTCATTTTTTTTTATTATTTAAATTTGTCTTAACTTATGAGGTATGAACATTAGATCTCAAATTTAATGACTCAGAACGAATCTACTTTACTTACAATTGAATATAAATGGTCTCTTAATTTATAACAATTTCAATATGTCTGTTTGTCGTCGGATATATAAAATATATAATATTTGTAAAAATATTAATTCAAATTTAACTCCCTTTATGCAAAACCAACCAAACCAAAGTTATTCTTCAGACGACTTGCCATCTAATCAAGGAACGGCGCTGTTATGAAGACCACCCTCTCTCTCCCCTTCTCCATTAATTCATTATTTTTTAATAGTAATTATATTCAATGTATCTCAATTTGTTTAAAATGTTATTTTTTTCCATTTTATTTCCATCTGTTTTTTTTCTTTTCTGAGTTGAGAAAGAGAAATTTCTGATGATGGTGTAACAATTGAAATACACATAAACTTGAAACTTCACGAAGAGTTTATTAAAAAATTATTCTTATTTTAAATTTTACATATAAAAATTTTAGTTCTTTTAAATAATTAAATAAATGAAAAAATAATCAATATGTATTATATGGAGACAAAATAAATTTAAAATAAGTTGACCTGTGGCCAGGTCCGAACCGACCGACGGTTTGAAGTAAATTAATTTCCAGCTACAGAAACAATTTCAAATAATTTTAATATATCTATTAATGTAATAAAAAACAGATATGGATATAACATCAATATTTTTAATTTAATTTTATTTATAATATATAAGGAGGCGCTGGCTGTGACGTCATGAATGGCTGGATGACGTCATATAATTTTAAATTAAGAAAAATTAACAAAGATGATTTTTCTCGAGGATAAAACCAATACAAAGTGCATGATTGGTGGTGATATGTAAAAAATCTCCTAATGTGAAATTCCCTTCCTATCGTCGATCGCTAAAACTACCATTTCCAGTTTACGCATTTGCACCAAAAGTTGATCAATTCATCCTACTGATGCATTAAGTAAATATACCAAATTTCATCAAAATTCGTTGAGCTGTTCAAGCTGTACACATCTATACGGACGGGCGGACAGACATGATGCTAAAAATACTTTATTCTGTTAAGAAAATGCATGATTCGTGGAGATATGCAAAAATCTCCACATGTGAAATTTGGTGTGAAAACAATACTTCCCTTACTATCGTCGGTCGGTAAAAATTATCATCACAATCAGAGGCGGATTAAACGCCGGGCGGCCGCCCGGGGGGCCCACAGAAACCTAAATAAAAATATTTCCTTAAAAAAAATTTAAAAAACTGTTGAGTTTATAGATAATCGGAGTTTAAATAAAACCTTACTATCGTCAGTCGGTAATTATAATATACTTAAGTGAAAAATTCTTTATAGAAATTAAAAGAAAATTATTAAGTGGTAGTTTAAAAACAATATTTTAATTTTTAATCATGAAATATTATTTTTTTTATTTTGATTGTATTTTTAATATTGTCATAATAATGTCGTTTTTGTAATGATTTTTTGTCTCCATGCTTTGTTGATTGAATGTTTTGGATCTTTTTGGTTAAAATTAACACAAACCTCTAGTTTATAAGAATTCATTATATTATCAAGCATTTGATCAGAGAGTAAGTCAGATTTTTAAATTGATATAAATTAATATTACTAGATTAATATTTAATATTATTTCATGATAATATATGTATTTTGTAAATATTTTCTTTCTAAAACTGTGATACGAATAAATAAAATACGAGGGTAATTCGCAAAGTAAGTTACGTTTTGGAATTAAGACAAAACTAGTACAGGAAAATGTTTTTTTATTATATACATTTGAAAGAGCAACTAAAATACTATTTTTCTACATAATCGTCAAAAAAGTTGAGATATTTATCGTAGCGATGAACGAAATTCCTTTCTCAGAGAAATCTGCCTCTTGAGTGTTGGGGCACACACATTCTCCCAAAAAACCACGAAAGTGTTTGCAAAAGTTGTCTTGGGGGGGGGGGCGCTAAAGGAAGGTAGTCAAATGTAATATTTGTTTAAATAATAAAAAATTATTCAAAACACAAAAAAATAAGATTAAAAATGTTAAATGACCCCTTTCATAAATACAAAAATAATATATTAATTCTAATACATGAAGATTAAAATATGTATATAAAATTTTATTTTAATTTCTAATAGTTAGATATTATTTAAATATAAATAATTTATTTTAAATTTTAATAAATTACTTTATTTTATATTTTAGTATACATACTTTAAAGCAGTGGTTTCCAAATTTTTTTAAAAAACATTCTTGCGCCCCCCCCCCCTTAATTTTTGTAATAATCTAATTTCCTTTTTCAATAGTCGGGCACATTTCTGAAATAATATAACAACAGGCGTGGGCCATGGTTCAGAGTATAGCAAAATCATCTGACCTTTTTTGAATCATATTGAAAAAAATTGAAAAAAATCGAAAATTTTCAAAAGTTTGCGGGCACTTGGTTCTAATGCCTTCGCGCCCTCCAGGTTGGAAAACGCTGCTTTAATGTTTGATTAATTATCATTTTAAATAAATTTATAGTTTTAAAAAAAATCTTATATATATATATATATATATATTATTTAATTAATATTATAATTTAATAAATTTAATCTTAAATTTAATATTCTATTAATATGATTATTATTAAGAAGAGTATATACATTGTTTCTAAAGGTTCCTTTTATTGTTTTCATTTGGAAATTTATTGAGGCTTGATATTAATTACTTTGATAAGACTTATATGTAGTTAGATTGATTCTTCCCTTTGAATACCTCCTTAGAAATGAATTTCATAAAAATCTTCTAAAGAGTTTAAAAGATCGGAAAGACATATCATATTCTTAGACAGATATTTATATAAATAAAATACAAATAAAATTAATTTGTAACTTATTTAATTAAAAATATAATTATTTTATTTATTTATACTCTTTTATAATGATTTAATAATATAGTACCGGGACCCCGAGCCTCGGCTCGGTACTTAAGTTAAAAAAAATGATTCATTATTATTGGGTATGGCTGGTAATATTAATACCTGGGATACCGAGCTGTCGCTCGAAAAAATGTTTAGACATTATTATAGACATTTTCATTCTGTAAATTAAATAATTTTATTTCATTTAAATAAATATCTATTTTTAAATAATTTTTCTCTACATTATTTATCTAATTCTGACAATATATTAAGATCACACCGGGACCCCGAGCCTCGGCTAGGTAATTAAGTTAAAAAAAAATAATTCATTATTATATTGGGTTTGGCTGGTAATATTAATACTTGGGACACCGAGCTGATATACAATTCTTTAATTATTTATTACAATTATTAAATGTTGCATCATTGCATGGAACTTGGGGTCCTCATTAATACATAAATATGTATTATTAGATATGTTTCTAAGTGCATGAATATTTTTTTTTTATTGGAAGAATGATAAATATATATCGTAATTTATAATTATAAAATATTATTAAAATATATATTTTTAATTTTATTTCGAAATTAAATAAAAAATTTTAAAATATTTTAAATATAAAAAAAATATTAAAACAATATCTTTTAAAAAAAGGCGGGAGTCAAATAAGATAAGTTAATTAAAATATATATATAAACAAAAGCAAAATTAAATAATAAAAATTTATAAAAAATAAAAAAAAAATTTGAATTAATATTAAATTATTAGTTAATGACTAATAAGTAATTAATAAAATAAAAAAAATAAAATTTATTGCAATATTACAATTATTAAATGTTGCATCATTTTAATTAATAAAATAAAATAAAAGAAATTAAATTTAATCAAAGAACAATGAATAAATAAATATAAAATAATAGATAAAAAAAAAAAAAAAAATTTTTCCGCCGGTTTCGATCCTGCTAAGTTGACTATTCAAAACAGTGCCTTTACCCATTAGACTGATATATATTTACTTAATTAACATGACATTTTTACTCTCTTTGCAAGAATTATATGTTTTTTTGTTTTTGTTTTTGTTTTTTTTGAGAGTGATTAATAAATATATATATATATTTTATTAAAAATAAATATTTTTAATTTTATTTCGAAATTAAATAATGAATTTTAAAATATTTTAAATATATAAAAAAATGTTAATACAATTCATTTAAAAAAAAGCGGGAATCAACCAACCGTATTTTATTTTGTTAATAATTAATTAATTAAGATTAATAAATATATATATATATATATATATTATTAAAAATAAATATTTTTAATTTTATTTCGAAATTTATTTTATTTTAAAATATTTTAAATATAAAAAAAATATTAATTGAAGTAAAATTGATGACGTCACACCCATATATAATTTTCAATTAAGAAATTAATAATGAAGCTGTAAGTTTCAAGAGATGTGATCAATAAAACTCAATTTTTCTTTATAAATACTATATCTAGTGTGAATTTGAAAAAAATCGTTAGAGCGGTTTTTGAGAACCAATGGTTATATATAGAAAGAAATATAGATATATAGATATATATATACAATTTTAGCTAGCATAATAAGATAAGATAAGATATAATGGATTAGGAAGCAGCGAGTAGCCAGAAAGAAATCAGGTTTAGAAATGAAACTCTCTTTAATGCTTCGGATCAGTATGAAGACCTACATCATAACTTTGTTTATGTTATTTTTTGCATTTGTAAAGTGATAATGAATGATAAATGTTAATTATAGAAATATATATATATTTAATTTAAGTGACCACATTTCTATCCTTCTAGTTAAGAGATATGCTCATAATTATATTTTTTTTTTTATAAATTTGATTAAATTCTTTATTATTAAAAATCCAAATTTAAGTAAATTATTATATATATATTTATATATACAAATTTATTTATCCATTCTTTTTTCATCAAAATTTAATCTGTAAGAGCGGAGGATCAAAACTTATTAGTTTTTTTTTCTAAGTCGAATATAATGACTAATTTATTTAATGATCTTTTTTAATATATTATTGAATAAATAGTTCTTTGCTTTACTGTTATAAATTTATTCATTTAATAAAATTATTAGAAAATATATTTTTAATATGAATCAAAAAGTACATTACCAACAGAATCCGCCACCTAGTTATAAAAATATAAAACATTCACTTCAACCATCTCCTATAAGATGTCGCTAGGTGGTTCGAATTTAATTACTCATAATCTTTACCAAATATTTTAAAATACAAATTTATTTGTAAATAATAAAAACAAACAAATATATTTAATATAATGATATATGTAAAAGAGAATATCATTGAATATAATTGCAATGTGAGTTGTAAAATAAAATATTTTTTTAAAATTTTAAAAATAATTAATTTAAAATTAACATTTATTTTATTAATATTAGATTAATAATTTATTTATAATATCTTAATAAACTTAATAAAATTAATTTGTTATATAAATTAATTAATAATTCGATATTATTTAATTCTATTTAATATTATTATTCGATATGGTCTGTGAATATTGTTTTAAGATTATTTCTCCAAGTGTTCCTATCCTGAGCTATAACCATCAAACTCCTATCTTCCCCCATATCTTTCACGTCCCTTCATACATTGTCAGATTTGTTCAAACCTTTATTTGAAATAATATATTCTTTTATTATCATTTTAAATGATTATCAATTAAAGATAGATATTGTTTTTAAAATCTAAATAATAAAAGGACTACGTAATCCTAAACTCCTTCTAAACGGCTTCATGGATCTTAATGGTTCGGGTATCATTAGAACCGTCATGACCCAGGGATAAGGTATAGGGTTGAAAATTTCAAAAAAGTTGTTCCGTTCCAAAGTTATGGGCAAAAAACCGATGCAACCCAAATAAACAACGTTCCATGAGTCGCCTCAATATAAAATTAATAATTCTAGAAATTTCCATATAAAGAATGCTTATAATATTCTATAAATTAAATTAAATTAAATCCCCCTACATTCCCCTCCTTATGGACTCTAAAATTAATCTTTAATTTTATAATGCTATATAAAATATATTTAATTATGTTCAAAATGAAAATCTATCTAGAAATCAAAATATTTATGCTTCAGATAGCGTTGAAAAAAAATAAACGCTCCAAAACTAAATTAATTACCTTTATTCGCTAATTACATTTAATTGAATGATTATAATTCAAATCTATTTCTACCTTCTAGAGACCTATTTAAATATCATCAAAAATTTTCAGAAAGTTATTTTAATTGAGCGATCAGACAGACATTAAGTGAAGTTGATAAAATCGTAAAAATAACATCAAACAAATTTTTATATAATAAAATCACTTTTTTCTAAATATTTTAGAAATATTGTAAATAGCCGGATGGGCAAAAAAATTTTCTTTCCCTTCATTTTCTACAATTCCCGGGTAGTTATTATATAAGTTTTTTTTATTATAACATACCTATTTTCTTTCACATAAAAATATAATAATTTTGAGAATCTTTATTATAATTATTTTTTTCACATATTTCTTTCTTTCTTCTCTCTGAAAATATTTTTTTTTTATGTTGTTAATAATATTATTAAATATCAATTGAGGTTTTCACCTTCCGTGACTCTCCCTAATTTTATACACTGACCTTCCCACTTGCATTTGTTATTAATTTGATTTCAAATACACTCAAACGAGTTATTTTGGCAGATTGAACTTTTCATATATTTTACTAAATTATTATATTTAAAGTTAATTTTTCAAAATGGATTTTTATTTTTTGTTCGCTAAGAAATCTGAACTTTTATAATAAATTTTAAAATTTATTAATAATTAAAAGATATATTTTATAATATCTAACTATTCTAAGCTTTATAATTATAATTATAAACAAATTTTTATATTTTTAAGATTAAAATTAAAAAAAAACAAATATCCAATAGGGTGACCCAGCCAGTAGTTGAACCCCTTCCAGTAGTTGAACAAATTACCAAAAATCCGCCAAAATCTCAAGAGGAAACATGCTTGGAACGTGAAATTTTATTTTATTTTTAAGTTGTTATGTTGTCACAACTGAAACACCTATCGTCTGCTGCACGTGACTTAAGTACTCAGAGATATTATTTTTTTTCTCAAATGAAATGCTTGTTTTTACATTCACGACTAGTCTACTGAAAATACGGTAAGTAAAAGTAATCCACGTGCATCCTAGTCATTTTTAGAGATATTTTTACCGAATTGGTCTTAAATTAAAGCTAAAGGACTACATTTTGAAGCATGATATTAAGGTATAGATATTTTTTATTTTTTAGAGCTCTAAACAGACTGTTCAACTAATGGCATTGTTAAAATGCACAAATTCCAGTAATTGAACAGTGGTGAACGGTGCCCGCCATCAAAGATCACCAGACTGTGAATGTTCAATCCCTCTTATACCTTGAATCCCTCTTCCCCAAGGTTAGGCCTGAAGAATTTAGAAAAGTGCAGGGGGGGAGTGGGAGGGTAATATTGGGGCCCGTGAACTGTTTCAGTTTTGGAAAAGGCTTCGGAGCAAATGTCTTAATGAAACTCAGACAAATGGCCTTTTGTCTGAGTGTATTGAAAAAGAGCCCGAAATTAATCATAATTTTGATGCCTCACCTTCAGCATTGAATGTTAGTGCAATCCAAGCAACACTTTCAAGACAAACGGACTCGCCTAAAGTAAAGTAAAGTAAAACCAGGAATCTCTGTATGCAGTAACGGGACTCGACTCCCAAAGCAATTTCGTATCAAAAGTTTAAAAAATTTTAAAAATATTTTTAATTTTGTATCTTATGTGTATATTGCCGATTGGTGTTTGTTTGAAATAAATAAATAAATAAATATATGTATTATTGTTATTATTATTATTATAATTTAAACATTGAGCAATGTTTGGAATGTGAATCAGCCTTGTATTGTGTTATGAGTACTCAAGCTATAGGCCTAGATATTTGTTAAGTCGTTTTGGATGTGTACCTAAACTTAAAATAAAAAAAAACTATGAAATAACAGGTGTTCAATTACTGGAATATCGAGCGTTCAAAAACTGGACATGTCTGTTCAACCACTGGGATAAAATCATAAAAAATGCTGTGAATTTTTTTTTGCTTTTTATTTTTCAGTTAAGCACTGTTTAATATTTTTTTTAATAACTACAATAATAAAGCTTTTTTAAAAATCCATTAGCTTAGTTTTACGGCTAATAGTATAGAACTTACAACAGGATCCGTGGTAAACTGGCTTTATTTGTTCAACTACTGGCTGGGTCACCCTATATAGGTATGTATAAAAATTTAAATTTAACTTAAAATTGAAATATATATTTCGAAAAGACTGGAATAATAATCTTAAAAACAGTTTTAAAAATAAATAATTAAATCAGAATAGATATTATTTAATTTGTTTTTCTATTAGCAAATTAGCAATTTTTCTTCCATGTTTTAAAATGATGAGAATTATTTACACCTATAAAAAATTAATAATAATAATATTATTATTTATCTATTACTAACAAAATTTAATTTTTATTTAAATACAACCATTGTATTTTAATAAATAAATATATATATTTTATTTTATATTATTATACAATTTAATCACATTTCGTAAAATGATTTGTTAAGATTATAGTCATTTACCATAGATCTCATTAATAAGTAGTAGTAAGTATACTAATGTAGTTTTTTATTCAATAGCTTCATTCATTCATAATCCTCATACTATATTTCTTTTCAGGTGAAGATGATAGATTTGAATCAGTGAGTGTTTGTGTTGACTGGTTAGCACGCGCCTTGTCCAATGAATAACCTGACGAAAAAAAGACCCTTGGACTTTGACCTGAGACCTGAGACTCGGAAAATACCTGCAATACTTAAAGCCAAATGAAAGGAAAAGGATCCATTTAGTAAACAAACAACATGATTAAATAAATATTTTAATATTCATTTTATTTATTCGTCTAGAACAGGGGTCGGCAGAGTTGACAATTAGAGATGAGCCAAATATCAAGTTCATATATTTTCTCATACGTTCAGAGAGCCACAACTTAAACTTAAATGTTTCAGAGCATCGCAAAATCATCTGACATTTTTTTTTTAAGAACCATATGAGTTTTCAGGCATTGAGTGAATTGTAAGATTTTTTGGTTGATTTAATCAGTAAATAAATATATTTAAGTATAATTGAGAATAATAAAATTAAATAAATATAAAAATATCAAAAATATCAAATGATATGAGAAAATAATCAGGAAAATAAACAATTAAATTAAAATAAATAAATAAAGTAAATTTCTATTTTTTCCAAAAATTTATTTTTTCACGTCGATTATTTTGCGTTGGAGGGGTCTTAAATTATACATTTATTTTATATTTGAATAAGTTTTTTTATTTTAATATTTAATAAATATATTGAGATTATTTATTTGCTTTTTTTATTCATTATACTATTTCTATACTTCATTTAAAACTACAAACTACTACTCATTAAAATATTAAAAAAAAAAAAAATAAACATTTTTTAATATAAATAAATTAAAGAATATTTATACATTTATATATTCATTTTTTATTTATTGAAATCTCAACTTTTTTTTTTTTTTTTTTTATTTTTCATTTGATCATCATATATAAATGTTTTTAAATATACTTACTCAATATTAATTGAAAATTTAATTATGTATTTTATCCAGTGAGTTTTATATTATATATATTTAATTAAAAAAAATCAAACTTATTTGTTCTTTTCCCTATTGTTTTCTTATAATATTTATTAGTTTATTTTTACCGACCGACGATAGTAAGGGAGGTATTGTTTTCACACCAAATTTCACATGTGGAGATTTTTACATATCTCCACGAATCATGCATTTTCTAAACAGAAAAAAGTATTTTTAGCATGATGTCCGTCCGTCCGTCTGTCCGTCCATCTGTCCGTCCGTATAGATGTGTACAGCCTGAACGGCTCAACCGATTTTGATGAAATTTGGTATATTTACTTAATGCATCAGTGGGATGAATTGATCAACTTTTGGTGCAATTCCGGAAACCGGAAGTGGTAGTGTTAGCGATCGACGATAGGAAGGAAAGGGTTATTTTCACACCAAAGGAGATTTTTTTATATATCACCACGAATCATGCACTTTGTATTGGTTTTATCCTCGAGAAAAATCATATTTATTAGTTTTTTCTTGATTTAAAATTATATGACGTCATCCAGTCATTCATGACGTCACAGCCTGGTCTTGCATATATATTATAAATAAAATAAAATTAAAAATGTTTATATTTATTATTTATGTATCCATATCTGTTTTTTATTACATTAATAGATATATGAAAATTTTTACCGACCGACGATAGTAAGGGAGGTATTGTTTGAAATTGTTTCTGTAGCTGGAAATTAATTTATTTCAAACCGTCGGTCGGTTCGAACCTGGCCACAGGTCAACTTATTAATTTTCGTTTTTGTTTCCGTTTTCGTTTTAGTTTTCAATCGTCCTATTAACTATTAATGAAATGAAAAACAGACAAAGAGATTTTTTTAAATTTGTAAATATGTAGATATAATATGAAGAGTGTGAGAGAAGATCGCGCGCGCCTTAGGCTCTTCATTTGCACCGGAACAACCTTGACTGTATACAAACAGTTTAGTGAGAGGGGGGGGGGGACCTTGACCCCCAGAATGTCAGCTGACAAGGGCATTTGACCATCACTCTCTCCCTCTCTCATACCCTTACATGCACATTTACCCTCACTCTTGCTAGTTGAACGTAGGTTCAATTAAAAAACAATTACACACATCTGTATGGACTAATTAGAGTCCCCATTCCTGTCATCCATGGAATGTGTCCATGTGCATTAAAATATTAAAAAAAAAACGTCTACTTGTCTTCTCACTTGAATAAATAGAAAAATTCCCATGCGTTGTTGATATTATGATTATTTTATTTTATAAAAAGCCTTTTTTTTAATTGAATTGATGATATCATATAAATTACACTTCCGTGATATATTATATACGGTGTGCACATTTATAAACAAACAGTAAAAATGAACATCGCTCTTTTATATGATAGTAACCAGGGTCCAAATATATATTGTAATAAATTTTACCCTTATTTAAAAATGGATATGTATTTATAAATTAAAAGGATATAAGTGTAAAATTTAATATAAGTCTAGAACGCCAACAAATAAGATGACCCTTTTTACTATCTCGCCAGAGATAGTATTGCGATCACGAAAATTTTCGATGTTGAGATTTTGATGTTTTTATACGATTTGAAGGTTCCTGAATCATTTTCACTAAGGTTGAGAAAATGTCTGTGTGTGTGTGTGTGTGTGTGTGTGTGTGTGTGTGTGTGTATGTATGTAACCAAGATTACGCAAAAACGGTTTGAGCTAGAATGATGCAATTTGGTACATGAGCATTATTCAAAATTCATAGTTTTCTATCAACTTTTGAGAAATGTAGCTCAACCGGAAGAGGGTCATTACCTATAACGTTTTGATTTTTTTTCCTCTAAAGTGACCGTAAAAATAAAGATGTGTGTGTGTATGTGTGTATGTATGTAGACAAGATTACGCAAAAACGGTTTGAGCTAGAATGATGCAATTTGGTACATGAGCATTATTATTATTATTATGTTTGATAATTTTTCACATGATTAATAATTGTATAAAACTGCTATATATAGAATTTCAGCTTGATTGAATCGCTGAAAGTACCAGAATTAATTTTTTAAAACTGCAAATCTCACGCGCCAACACGTGCCATGGTGCTATCAATAAAAAACCAAACATGCGCTGGTTTAATATTTATTATTTATAATTTATAATTAATTAAATTTAATTTAAATATAATATATTATGTTATTTAATCCAATTCAAATTGCGAGATAGTCGAGTGGAGACACTCCAGCTAATTTATATCTAAAAATACTCTAATGGATTAAATTACTTTTCAATTTATTTAAAAAATGAAGCTATATAGATGTTAAAAAGTTATATGAAAACACTTACATATATTTTTAAATCAATTTATTGAAATTTATAGAAATGATTGATATCTTAATATTAAAGTAACGATCGAATTTCTGTTGAGTAAGCCAGTCAATCTATCGAATGAATGGGTCATCAATGAGATTCAATCAACGGGTGGCCGTTTCGAACCTGCATTTGACATATCCATTAAATTGACCCTCAGCAAGATCAACCAACTCTCTCCTATTCTTCACCCGAATCCAAGACCTTCTCCTCTTGATTCATTCGGGTGTCTAATTGATTTAATATAACATTCAATGATATTCCTAAATTTACTTTTCTTTTATTTATATTTACATATATGTTTGTTTATAGGTTATATTTTTAATTTTCTAGGGCTGGGTAGATTGGATTATCAAAATTTTTTTTTTTGGTATGTTGGTACACATATGTTTCTCATATGTTGACATTATCAGACATTTTGGATTAGTGGTTTATTTTTTACAACTGTAAAAGTTAGTTACGTTTTTGTGTTCTTCGATTTTTTACTTAAAAAAAATGGATCAAAGGATCTGTATTAAATTTTGCGTTAAAAATGGAATAAAGTGATTTAAAGCACTTAAAATATTGCATTTTGTGGCATTCGGCGAGTCTACTTTGTTTCAAAAAAATGTTTATAAGTGGAGTTTAAGGAACGCCAATTTCGATCAAATGTGAAGGTTTTGCATACTGTTTTCTTCGATTTCTATGGCGTGGGTGCATCATGAGTTCTTTCCAGCAGGTTGTACTGTTGATGAAGAATACCACAATGAAGTTATGGATCGTTTCCGTGATGCAATACTGCTCAAACGATTGGAATTGTGGAAAAAACAAATAATGAATTCTGCATCACGTTAATGCATCAGCTCACACTTCAATGCTTATAATTGATTTTTTGGTCAAAAACAACACCGTAATCATGCGTCAACCACCGTATTCACCAGATTTGGCTCCTTGCGACTTTTTTCTATTCCCAAAACTGAAGAGACCAATGAAAGGAAAGTGTTTTGTCACAATTGATGAGATAAAGTCACAAGTTGATGGTCGTACCGAAAAGCGCATTTCAGAAGTGCTTCGACGATTGGAAGAAGCGCTGGCATATTTCTGAGGAAAATCACTTTGAAGGGGACAAGGTGGATATTGATGAATAAATAAATACATTTCGAAATAATTCAAAATTCACCTTTTCTTTTGAACAAACAAAAATGGCGTCTTCTTTTCGATTCATATCTATTAATAATATTATTTTTCGTAATTAGTAAAAATTTGCTAAAAACGACCATTTTATTGGAAGTTAGTTCTATTATTATTTTTATTTTTCATCAAGAATAAAAATTTTAATCCAAATTTGTGATCCTATTATCGATTAATAATTATAGCGATAGTTTGATTCAATTTCTTGATCTTTCGATAGCTCTGGTTCTCTTCCTTAAATGTCAACTTTCAATTTTTGATGAACTGAACGAGATGACCTTTGAAAGAGATCAATTTTCGTAGGTAGGTGGAAATTTAAAAATTTTGCAATCACTTCTATTATTCTTCTGGGCTTGGAGATTTTCGATGATTATAAAGTGAAAAAGAAACACTAGCCCCTAATAATGTTTCAACAAAAAAAAAAACAAAAAACAAAGATAACTTCGAACGTGTCTTATATTATGCAAGATATCTTCAATCGACTATGAAATAATAAAAAATCATATGATCTTTTTTTTAGAACATTAAATACATTTGGAAATTAAAATTAAGATTTAAAAACATAATTTTTTTTATTGGTATTAAATCAAATTAATCTGATGTGAATATTTAATTTATCTCATTCTAATAAAGAAACTTATCTTTTATATATTATAATATAATAATATTTTACATTTGTTTATATTCAGGCACCCTTATATACTACATTTGCTCTTGGGTTACATTAAATAATACCTACCGTTAATTTTATTTTTCAAATTTAAAAAAATAAATAAGTATAAGATAAAATAAGCTGGAGTGTCTCCACTCGACTATCTTGCAATTTGAATAGGATTAAATAACATAATATATTATATTTAAATTAAATTTAATTAATTATAAATTATGAATAATAAATATTAAACCACCGCATGTTTGGCTTTTTGTTGATGGCACCACGTCACGTGTTGGCGCGTGAGATTTGCAGTGTTAAAAAATTAATTCTGGTAATTTCAGCGATTCAATCAAGCTGAAATTCTATATATAGCAGTTTTATACAATTATTAATCATGAGAAAAATTATCAAACATATCTTTATTTTTACGGTCACTTTAGAGGAAAAAAAATCAAAACGTTGTAGGTAATGACCCTCTTCCGGTTGAGCTACATTTCTCAAAAGTTGATAGAAAACTACGAATTTTGAATCATGCTTATGTACCAAATTTCATCATTCTAGCTCAAACCGTTTTTGCGTAATCTTGGTTACACACACACACACACACACACACACACACACACAGAGAGAGAGAGACAGACAGAAAGACAGACATTTTTCTCAACCTTATTGAAAATGATTCAGGAACCTTCAAAACGTATAAAAACATCAAAATCTCAACATCGAAAATTTTCGTGATCGCATTACTATCTCTTACGAGATAGTAAAAATAAATTTGTTTTAAAATTTCTCGATAACGCGTATGGTTTATATTATATATTTCTATCTATATTTCTATTTATATAAATTATTATTTGAGATCTGGGAAAATGTTTTTATCCAAAAAAGAATTCCGACATTTCTTAAAACCTAAATTTATTTAAAAAATACATTATAATTATAACTAATACTACTAATATTATTAAATACTACTAATACTAATTATAAATACTAATAATATTATTATATTTTCCGATTTTGCTCTACAAACCAAACATATATGAAAAATATTTATGATTTTGGATAGTAAAAGTTACAAAACTTTTATTTTTAGTGAACAGATTAAATATAGGATATAAAATATTGGAATGACTAAATATTGAGAAATATATAACTTATGAACTTTTTATCTTCTAATTAATTATTATTTAAAGATGATATTTTCACTTTCATTCTTTTAGATTGATTTTAGTTGGGTACTCGACATCAACTTTCTTCTAGAAATTTTCAATTTCACTTAAAAAAATATTAATTTTAAAATGACTAGATATATCAACTTATATATAAATTAGAATTTGATATTAAATTATTAAAGCTTTGGTGGTTGTTTTTATTTATAAGGGAATTTTGTAAATAAAACCACATATTGATATTTGTTATTGTAAATTTATTCAAAAAATTCAAAAATATACATAAAGTTTCGATTGCTACTTCTGCAATCGTTATCGAGCGGCTGCACTGTTCGAGTGTCCAGTGACGAGTGACGAATGATACTTAATATAAGACCTAGGTCACCAACCAGATGGCGCTCGGAACGTGCTTACAAATTCAAAATTACAGGAGAAAAAATAATTATTCTTCTTAAACAATAAATTTAAAGATTATAAACAAAACATGAACAACAATTATTTTATGAATAAATTGAGTTCTTTAATTTTACATTATTTAAGCAAAAATCTTTTGCTTAAGTTAATATTAATATAATTTCCTGGTCAATTTTTAATATGTTTTCAAAATTTATATGTTAATTCTCTCAATTTATATTTTATATTTTAATAAACATATATATCAATTTCTCTACACCAACTAAACATTATTTTTCTATCTGAATATAATTTGAATAATTTAATGTAATATGAAATAATATTTTATAGAATAAATTTATAGTAAATATTTATAATAAAATATATGTACCTATATTAACTTAAAAACTGTACATAAAATATAAGATATTCTTCCGAGCAGTGTAGTTTAATTGAGACTAGGAATAATTTATTTAATTTAATTTATTCGAGAACAAATATTACATTCTTTATATTAATAATATATATTTAAATCGTTCAAATAAATAATTTTATTTTTTACGAAAATAGTATATTATTATGTAAAAATTAAAAAAAAAAATATTATTGTCGTATCCTTTTCATACTGATAATTGTTCAGAGTAGATATTATCTTTTTTCTTTTTTTTCCTCAATTAAATAAATTACAAATCAACTTTTTATTTACCTTATCAATATAAATCAATCGTGTATCAAATTATAGTTGTATTATTAATTCACTGAACCAAGAAATTACTCTTTATTATTTATGTCTATATAAATGTTGTCATATATCGCACTTATCCAATAGCATTTATCAAAATGACACTTTTCACACAATATTCCTTGGTGATTCTTTATATTATTTTATTTGGAGAATTTTCTTTATCATTCTGCGTAATTATTTATATTATAATCTTTTTTTATTTACCTAATAATTATTTATAACTGCCCTATATTAAGGGCATCAATAATTTGTTTGTTTATATATTTACAATAATAATATATAAGTACAAAATAATTTACATTTTTACAATAGCATTTTGATTACTCGACTCCGTTCGGTGGGAAAATAAATGAAGAATTATTAGGTTAGAGTTGAAGAGTTTAGAACTTAAAAGGAATTGTAGGTACAAGTATAGGCACAATGTGAGGAGGATTATTTCTTGGGTAAGAAAGGAGAAATAGATAAGAGTAACACACAACGCGTCAACTCACTCTTTAGAATAAGTCAATTGATCAGAGTCGTTTAAATCTACATACGAAATCCTCTTAGATGAATAGTTATCTAGCTTTTTTGTTCGGGCTTCCAATTAGTTTGATCATTTTCTCTTTTTTTAGGGTCTCGTGCTTAAGTCTAACTGATATGTTGGTTATTATACCCCAAATATTTTGGATCTCCTGTAATTGATTTATATTGAATACACCAGTGGAACTTCATAAATGGACACCACAAGGGAATTTTGTAAATAAAACCACATATTGATATTTGTTATTGAAAATTTATTCAAAAAATACAAAAAATATACACAACGTTTCGATTGCAGAAGTAGCAATGTGTATATTTTTTGTATTTTTTGAATAAATTTACAATAACAAATATCAATATGTGGTTTTATTTACAAAATTCCCTTATAAATAAAAACAACCACCAAAGCTTTAATAATTTGACACTACAAGTCCATACTATTAATAAATTATCTTTTCCTTTACTTTGAAATATGTATCTTTCATATAGTTTATACTGTAAAGGGTACAACCATTTTGAATTAATTATATTTATTTATCTGGAAAGAAGATAGTTTTCTAATAAATAAATTGTTAATTTTTTCACCAATTAGAAATTTCCCTTACAAAAAAACATTAAAACATCTATGGTTTTTTGACTTTAACTTTGTTAGGGATGCATAGAGTTCATATAATTCCTCGTGATTAAATCTCTAATATTCCCTTGTAATCTCAGCATTTGCGGCTTAAAATTGTAATATATGTGGAGATATTGTTGTCTTTCATTTCTACTTGTTCTTTTAAATTGTTTCAGTTAAAATCGAAACCTGCACAGTTAATTCAGATGTCTTCCTGTCCTGACAAGAGAAATTTACCTAACCGTTATGAGAACATCACTATCGAGATCGATGGTAATATACCTTTTCTTACCGGTGCAATAAGAATCACAGAAATGATGGATAATATTACGGTAAATATTTTATTTTTACTTTCTCGATCATAATATTATCCGTTTCGTTTTTTTCTTCTTCCATTTTCTTAGATTTAATTTTGAATTGACAATTTTATTCTTTTAATTCTTATTTCTTATTTTAAAATCTTTTTACAAACCTTAATTGTATAAATTATAGAATATCAAAGATATCACTGGAATTGTTTATCATAGTAATTCTATTGTCTTGTCTTAAATTGATATTTATCTCTAGAAATTTGGTCTATAAAATCGTTTAGAATTTTAAAAAAATAATTTTTGAAATTGATATAAGTTAAATATGTTTATAAATTAAAATTTACATATGTATTATATATATAATATCCCACATCACTCACTCACTCGCTGGCCCCGTAAACCGTAACGCTCGGGAACAATCGGTTACATTCGGTTTTATTCGGCCACATGGCGACTCTCTTCTTTCAGTGGGTCTTTCAAAAAAACAAAATTCTTCTGTAAATAAATGGTAATTTGTATTTTTAAAAAATGTTAATTGAATATACATATTTATATATATATATATATTTCATTCTTTTAAATTTAATTAAATATTGAATTAAATTGAATTAAGTTATTTGATTATTTTTTAAATTATTTAAATTATTTTTAAATTATTTACTAATTAAATTATCAAAAATTAATTTGGTGGATTTTGAAGGGGAAAATCTTAAGAAAAAGAATGGTTGGTCACAAATGTGTAATGGAAAAGGGTGGACTTTGAATGAATGGTTTATTTCTTTTGGCATAAGTAATCTATTATTAAAAATTATAAAGATGCATTTTACACAATTTAATATTTATTGAAATATTTTTTTAAGTTCATTATTGAAGTTATTATATTTTGAAAAAAATGTGGGGGTGGGTTGACTATTAACGTACCAACTTACTGATGTTCAAGAATGGTTCGATAGTAAGAAATCGGATTCCAAATTTCCCGCAAGAGATTTAGAAATATTTTTGTTTTTTTGTGAGGAGGAAAATATCTAACACATTTTTACCGACCGACGATAGTAAGGGAGGTATTGTTTTCACACCAAATTTCACATGTGGAGATTTTTACATATCTCCACGAATCATGCATTTGCTTAACAGAAAAAAGTATTTTTAGCATGATGTCTGTCCGTCCGTCTGTCCGTCCGTATAGATGTGTACAGCCTGAACGGCTCAACCGATTTTGATGAAATTTGGTATATTTACTTAATGCATCAGTGGGATGAATTGATCAACTTTTGGTGCAAATCCGGAAACCGGAAGTGTTAGTATTAGCGATCGACGATAGGAAGGGAAGGGTTATTTTAACACCAAATTTCACATGAGGAGATTTTTTTATATATCACCACGAATCATACACTTTGTATTGGTTTCATCCTCGGGAAAATCATATTTATTAGTTTTTTCTTGATTTAAAATTATATGACGTCATCCAGCCATTCATGACGTCACAGCCTGGTCTTGCATATATATTATAAATAAAATAAAATTAAAAATGTTTATATTTATTACCGACCGACGATGGTAAGGGAGGTATTGTTTTCACACCAAATTTCACATGTGGAGATTTTTACATATCTCCACGAATCATGCATTTTCTAAACAGAAAAAAGTATTTTTAGCATGATGTCCGTCCGTCTGTCCGTCCGTATAGATGTGTACAGCCTGAACGGCTCAACCGATTTTGATGAAATTTGGTATATTTACTTAATGCATCAGTGGGATGAATTGATCAACTTTTGGTGCAATTCCGGAAACCGGAAGTGGTAGTATTAGCGATCGACGATAGGAAGGAAAGGGTTATTTTCACACCAAAGGAGATATTTTTATATATCACCACGAATCATGCACTTTGTATTGGTTTTATTCTCGAGAAAAATCATATTTATTAGTTTTTTCTTGATTTAAAATTATATGACGTCATCCAACCATTCATGACGTCACAGCCTGGTCTTGCATATATATTATAAATAAAATAAAATTAAAAATGTTTATATTTATTATTTATGTATCCATATCTGTTTTTTATTACATTAATAGATATATTAAAATTATTTGAAATTGTTTCTGTAGCTGGAAATTAATTTATTTCAAACAATCGGTCGGTTCGGACCTGGCCACAGGTCAACTTATTATTTATGTATCCATATCTGTTTTTTATTACATTAATAGATATATTAAAATTATTTGAAATTGTTTCTGTAGCTGAAAATTAATTCCAAATTGTTTCCATTCATCATCACTCTACTATTTGCCCTACGTTTAGATCTCGCATGCATAAAAGTTGTCACATGTACCCAATTGTCCTGGAGACTCAACTTTCTGGAGCTCTTCTTAGTTGAAAGTTGACGGATCATTACGAAGTCAGAGTTGCCTCTTAGTTGTGTTGATGATATTTTAATTCGAAGAATCCTGATTGGTGTTTTAAAAGACCTCATCTGTGTTAACTCGCTTAGCTGTTGAATATTGGTCTCGAACGTTGTTGTCAGTAATAGAGGTTACCGTGATTTGTCTTCTTCTTCATCATTCTTTTTTTAAACATTTTGATATACATATCATTGTTTTATAACGTAAACATATTTTCTCGTAAAGGGAAAAAACAATTGGTAAATTTCTGCACCTCCATCATGTATTATAATATCGGATTTCTAATTGAATTTAACTTACGTTGTTGTAACTAAAAAAAAATGACGCAATCGTGATGACAAAAAAGTCAACTAAATATATGGACATTAGTTCCCACCTATCTTTGATTAATGCTATGGTACGAAAAGTTTAAGTAAGTTTTGATTTATTGAAGACCACTGAGAAAAAATTGATAAGTGGGAAAAAACAACTCTTTAGGAGAATATTTTTTGATATTAACACTTTTATGTAATATCTAGTTTTCTCAAAAATATTGATTTCCAAATTTCACTTTCAAAGGATATATACTCAATCTCTTACATCTTTCACTTGAAGATATGCATTTCTTCGACCAGTAAAACATCCCGTAAAGGGAAAAAATAATTGGTAATTCTAGATACTTAAAGCGATTTTGACCTTTTCGAATAATTATCTATATTTAATAAAACTGATAAAAAAAAAACTTAAAATCAAGATTTAGTAAAATTCAGGGATATAAAATATAAACTTAAAAAAAAAAATACTTAAAAATTATATTTCCATAAAGGTTTTATCTTTTTATAAACGAAGAAAATATTTTATAACTTGAAGTAACAACATTTCTGATGTTATCTTCTACAATATGGATCATGTCGTTGCATATGATTAACTCTTAGTCAATAATCTATTCAGGGCCATTCATTGAGTTGGCAAAACCAATACCTTAACACCTTTGAAGATTTAAAAACATTTTTATCATTTTCCTTCTTTCATTGTTGTTTTAGTGTTTATTTTTACTGACCTATTATAATAATAATTATAATAATGAATGACTTTTCAGAAAAATTAATAATAATTAACATTTTTATTATTTATTAATGATTATGAGATTTTTTAAATGATAAAAAAATATTAGTTCAAAATGGCTATAGTGACTGACTCATCGTCAACAATCCAACCAATTTTTACTATCTCGCCAAAATTTTCGATGTCGAGATTTTGATGTTTTTATACGTTTTGAAGGTTCCTGAATCGTTTTCACTAAGGTTGAGAAACATTACGCGAAAACGGTTTGAGCTAGAAAGATGCAATTTGGTACATGGGCATTATTCAAAATTCATAATTTTCTATCAACTTTTGAGAAATGTAGCTCAACCGGAAGAGGGTCATTACTTCCAACGTTTTGATTTTTTTCCTCTGAAGTGACTGTAAAAATAAAGATATATGTTTGATAGTTTTTCACATAATTAAAAATTGTATTAAACTGTTATATATAAAATTTCAGCTTGATTGAATCGCTAAAAGTACCGGAATTAATTTTTTAACAGAGCAAATCTCATGCGCCAACACGTGACGTGGTGCCAACAACAAAGAGCCAAACATGCGCAGATTTAATAAATATTATTTATTAATTTTAATTTATAATTTAATAAATTAAATTTAATTTAAATATAATATATTTTATATAATCCAATTCAAATTTGCGAGATAGTCGAGTGGAGACACTCCAGCTTTTTTTCATTGTACACTTTATGTAAATAAATAATTTAATATTGTTAAAATTTAATACATATTTAAATATAGTAATTATATATAGTCATTTTAAAAAGAAAAACTTTGTATCACAGAAGAGATGGTTTTAATGTTTATAAAACATAAAATACCGTTCATTAATGATACTAGATAAAGCCTTGCAGTTGAATATTTAATACATTGTATAAATTATCTGTTTGACACATGGGTGTATTGATTAATTAAAAGCCAATTAGCTAACAATTAGACCTAAAGCAAGATAAGCAAGAGCTGACCTTTGATATCTTAAATTGATTAAAAAAAATAATTGATCATCGAACATATATCAGAGGCCATTCATAATAGCACCAGCATCTCATTTTAGGATTTTAATTATTCATAAAATGCACATCGTAATTACTTAGCAAATGATATTTAAAAAAATAAAATCAATGATGAACAAACAAAAACATGATCATTATGAAAATGATTAACCATAAAAGAGAAGCAATATGTATAGTTATGTAGATAACACTGTTAGTTAAAGAATCTAAGAAATAACTGATTTTAAATAACAATGATCTTTAAGAGACCTCTTATATTTGTAACAACAAATTTAAATATATTTTTCTTCATCTGCAATCAACCCTGCAAAGAAAACAATTATATTGGATCATTGAATTATTATTATTATTATTATTATTATTATTATAATTAAAGAAATCAAAAGGTCATTTTATTCTTTATTTATATATATAATATATTCACTTCTCTTCTGTACATATACCAATTCTCAGCGCTTTATTAGAAATGCGAGTATACAAGGAAATATAAAAAAATTCCTTCACCTATTCCCCACTCACTTTAAAAACTAATTCAGTGAATACCGATGATTTCGCAGGACATGCATCGAAACTAATTTTTTTTTCAAATTGTTGCACGAGTTTTTTGTTTTCTCGAAGTTTTTTTAAAAAAGAGTGTTTTAGGCACTATTTTTCTATTATATCCTGAAAATTGTGAAAACTTTTTATGAGGATTAAGAAAACGTTTTATTTTTCATTCCCTTCTCAATTTGACTTCATTTTTTCCACATGAATCTATTTACGTTCTTCAGATCACTTTGTAATTGCGTCTTATTTTCTTCCCTCTAATAAAGTCTAATATGCTCTCGATAGGTCTTTTAGGAATAGGTAGGTCTTGAATGTTCTAAGACAGGGATGGCGAACCTATGGCACGCTTGAAAAATTTCATGACACGCATAAAGACAAAATTATTTTTTTAATAATTATAACTTTTTACAATAGAAATAAATTAAAAATAAATAAATCAGTTTAAAATTAAAATTTATGAAATTTGAAGTACTCAATATTTATTTATCTATCTTAGTAGATTAAACCGGCAAATTATACATTTTATTAAGCGTCAGGCTGTAGCGACAGGCCGGCTGGATCATCTTCGCGTCGCATCAACAATTAATGGAGAAATGTTATACGGTTAACGGCTAGGGCGTCCCCTGCAAGCGACGCACATTGTCAGCACCCGGGCGATGTGAGAAATGGGTTAGGGTTACCCACCTATGGACGAGGTGGGCTAAAGAAGATAGTCCAACATCTACATCCACATCAATATCAACATCGACATCATCACCGACACGAACATCGTCACACCGGTCAGCATCAGCATCATTGCCATCAACCTCACTCAAATCGTCCACATCTTCATCAAAAGTCGTCAACACCATCATCACCATCATCACCGTCATCAAAGGTTGAGTACCAAAGACCGCGTGGGAGGCCTAAAAAAAAAAACCAGCTGGTCCTGCCGTATAACGGGAGATCTAATGGCATCTGGTCTCTCTACAGACGACGCCAACAACAGATTTAGTTGGCGCCAATTAACGAGAAGAGCCGACCCCACACCCCGTGGGAAATAAGGCTAAGAAGAAGAAGAAGATTAAGCTGAAATATCGCTTGAATTCCCTCGCAGTATAAAAACATGCATGATAGATAGACTCAGTGTATACCGTTTGGACTTCGATTATGTCATTGGGTGTTGTTACCGTACAAATAGCATTGTTCAGGATTTAAAATTTTTTACAAATCTTTACTCTTCATGACCTGGGGAACCCAAATATGACTTTTGTATTTTTCGTGTCTGTCATTTTATTTGTCTGTTTGTCTGGGAAATTGTGAAGTTATAAACTTAAAATTGATTGGGGCGATACACCTATTACCAGAATATTCTTATATGCTCTTATTTTAATATATGCTGTAAATTTTATCAATATTTATTAAAAAAAAAGAAAAATTAATTTTATAAAATTTATATCAAGCTTTGCTTTACTTTACGCATAGGACGGTTGGAGAATAGTGCCAGAATCGCAATCTTTTTCTAGAATTTAACATATCATTATCAAAACAAGAAAATGTAAGTGGTTCACGGTATCAAATATAAATTTTGCTTTTTTGTTATTATCTACAACTAAAAACTACAAACTAAAATCAATTAAAGATTTCCATACAATAAAAATAAAAAAAAATTTTTAGGAAAGATATATTTTTACCAAAAATAAATTCCAAATTTTTTAATAATCATTTTATTTTTTTTGGAATAAAGTTTAATATTTAAAATTATAACACTTAGAAGTTATACAAAAATATTTGATTATATATTCAAGCTAAAAGGGGTACAGGTGGTAGAGAAAAAAATGACAATTTTGTGGCATGTTAGTTATTTCAAAAAGATTTTTTATAATTTTGTGGCACGGACATTGAAAAAGGTTCGCCATCCGTGTTCTAAGATGCTTCTCCTGATCTCATAATTCGGACCCGCTAGAATCCTAATGCCTGCTTTTTTTTTATTAAATTAAATTTTTCAGTTGAAGTTAAATGTGGAAGCATGTGAAGATATCCTGGATAAAAACACTTGTCGAAATTATATACGACTAATTTATAACGATTTTTGTGAAAAACTCAAGGAAAAAAATCAAATTTGGTCTGATTTTCAAGAAAATGTAGAACCGCGATATGAATGTCCTATCAAGCCGGTAAGTGGTTAATTTATTTAAATCTTGTTATTTTGCGAGAATATGATTTAACATATTCATGATGATGATAGGTGACTAATAAGATAAATTCTAAAAAAATATTTATACATATTCTATGAAGAGATTTGCATTTAAAGAGCTTTTCATTCAATAAATGATTTATTTTTTCTGTTTGTTTGCCCAGATGTAAATACCTACATAGTGAAAAGCATGTCCATTAATTTTCATATATTGACAAACTTTCTTATTCAACTTAAAAGTTAAGCTATGCAAGCTATATATTTGAATAGAAGGAAGAGGATTTTAGAAAATTCTTAAAATCCAAAAAAAAAAAAAGTATTCTATTGTCAAGTAAATTTCGTTATTATTTCTATAACCAAATTTCTTCACGTTTTTTATGAAATCATTAGATTTTATAATTTTAATTATTTGTATAAAAATGAATGAATTAAATATAATTACTATAAGATAACATTTACGACTGTTATTTAAGATATTTTTCGAAGTTGAATCTTTTATTAAATTGATTTACTGAATGATCTCTTTTTGTGAAATCACTAAATGTATAATATTTTATTGTTTGTCATATATTTTTATTTAATATTTTTTTTTAATATATGATAGAAAAAATATATATAAATATTGTGTGTGAAATATCAAAGAAAAGATTTTTAAAAAATAAAATTATATTTTGAAATAAATCTTAATTCACGTGAAATATGTAAATATTTATAAATAATGTTTTTTTTTTTACTGAAATCTTAAACTTGACTAACTATTAAAAAAAACGGATTTGAATTTACAAACAATACATGCATTATAATTATTCTTTTGAAAACAAAAATTAATTTTATATTTAGTTTGAATTCTCATTGAGCAAGTTATTTTAGATAAAGAGTTATAGATATACCATGGATTTATTACACAAATAATTCTCCATTTTAATGATTTCTTAATTTTTTTTATTTATTATTAGTATTATTTTAGGTGAGAATTAAACTTTCAGTTAATTAACTCGTGAATATATTCATATAGATTTTATTTTTCAATTTATTTATTTGTTTTTTTACTCATGTAATGACCTAGAAAAGGATTAATACCCAAATAATTTGCGAATTTAATTTTAATAGAATGGTTAAGCAATGGATATAGTGATTTACAAAACAAAAGTAAAAAAAATAAATAAATAATATAAACAATTAGTATATCATTTCGAATTCATTTCATGTCAAGGTGAAAAAAATAATTAAATAGAACTATTTTAAACAATAACATTAATTTATTTATTCACAGTATTGTCTGTAATTTCATATATATGTATTTTTCATAAGTTTTTCTTAGTTATGTCAATTTTTGTAAAATGTAATTTTTTTGAAACTGTTTATTAGTTCTTTTATATCAAGAAACATTTACACCAACAATGAATTTTTTAACTCATTTTCATATAAGATAATATCTAGTTATAACTTTAGTATAATTTTCGATTTTATACTAGTAGTTTAAAAATTAAATATTAAATAATTATAAAAATTTTCCACTATTTTTCTAGATTAAAAATCATTCTTGATTATTTTAATCTGATATTTATTAATCATTCAATATAAATATAATAAACATTTATAATTTTAAAATTTTACACATTAATAATATTTTTATTGCAAGGAAGAGAAAATGAAACCTACAAAAAATGTGTTAAGTAAAAATAATTGAAACTATTAATTAATTTGTATTCAAGCATCCAATTGTTTTAGGTTTGCCGATCATAATTTTTCTTAATATTTGTAAATTGTTTCTCTAGTGTAGTCCCGAAAGAATCTTTTTTTTTAGTAATTTTTTTTTCTTTTGAATATACTATAAATAGAAATATTCATTATTATTTACACCATGGTGAATGAAATACAAATTAATATAATGAAAATAATAATATTATTCTTTATAAATAAATTAACTAAAAATTGAAATATTCAAACTTAAAATACGTTTAGGTATTACTGTGTTTATTATTAAAACTGAATTTATTCAAGCCTGCTTTAATGTTATACTGATTACTAATTTAATAATTTATATTTATATATAGTGAACTCTCTATAAAAGCAACTCATTTGAATCAATTTCAATAAAAAGTTAAAAAGTTTTGAACTAAACTGTGTCAGAATAAATATAAATAACTATGATAATTAACTTCAATACTGGCAGGACAAAACACAAACATTCCAATACAGAATTTTTTTACAAATTGAGGTTATTTATTGTGAACAGTTATTAGCTTAAATATTTAGTTTTAAAAAAATAAGTTGCTTATACAGAACAGTTGAACTAAAAATGTTTCTTGTATAGACGTTGGTTATAGAGAGGTTGCTTATATAGAGCGTTCTCTGTATATAATATAGTAGTAAATTTATTAAATAAATTTCGATATGTTATACATAAAAAAAAAATTAAATTGTTAATTTTAATTTTATTTTGAATTAAAATAAATAATTTTGTTTTAGGGAATATATAAGGTCAACCGTTTTCCAATTAAATCCACTGATATGAGCTTTGTACCTCTGGCCAAAACAAGCCTACGATTTACATCTCAATTATATCAAAAGGGTCATTTGATGATGTGTTATATTAACGAGGTCGAAGTTGTTTCCAATTAACTCCAATAGTGAAATAAAATCATTAAATATTCTCTTTGATTAAGCTATTTTCTTTAGATACTATCCATCCATCCAACTCAGTAATATTATATTTGGATACTTCAATTTCATTCATTTCAATATACTAATGATGTTAATTAAATTTGAAAATTTATTTTAAAATCAAAATCGAGAAGTGAATTATATGTATAAGCTAAGCCTGACGATAATTTAATTTAAAAAAAAATTATTTAAGTATGTCTACATTATTTTAGATGTCTCAAGAGCAACCTCCATCCAATTTCAATCCTGTCTTAATTGTTTAACATATTATTTTAACTTTGATTTACTCTGGTCCAGCAGAACCCGAGGGAACTATTATCAATCAAATCGAAAACAGTTGATTATATTAGAAGAAATAGTGTTACTTTATAATGAAGTGTTTTAGTGTGTGGTATGTAAGTGTATATATAAATTATAGCTCTATAAAGGAATTTAATTGCATAGAAATAAAATAGAAAGCAAATGAAAACTAAATGTGCACAATGTTTTTCTTTGTATCTGAAACAATTCATCCATGAACTTTGTCAGACTTATAGAAAAATTATTTTATTTTTAGTTAATGTAAAAAACGTTATTTTATACAATTTTTTATAACATTTTTATCATTTTCGCTTCATGTCTGTCTGTCTGTTCGCTCTTATTACAAATTGAAATCGATTTTTCATCAACTTTAAAATTTAAAAAATACACATTTTTTTTAAGTGTTATATATTTTTTTACAAATTTATTAATTTTTATTATTTTAAAAAGCAAATTAAACTAATGATTATGTCAATTAAATTTTGGCGCATAAATAAACATATATAAAAAAATATATATAAAATTTTCATTTTCATTCACGCCATCTGACGGATAAATATTGATTGGTTTTCATTTTGAATAAATTCAAAATAATTCATAACTTTGAAAGAGGAATGGGGTAGGCTTTTTAGTAAACAAAAAAATATCTGACTCTGTATTGGAGTATAGTCTGTCACAATCCTGTTGACAGTCGAATCATGCTTTGAGTTTGAAAGCTAAAGCTTTCAGTCTTAATTTAATTCACGTTTATGCTCCCACATCAGATACTGAGAATGAGGTCCTAGATATATTTTTCCGAAAGTATCGAGACAGAGCTGGTAAATATTTCGAATAGAGACACTGTGCTGATACTGGAAGACTTTAATGCCTCCTTCGAAGGTAATCATATAAGCGAGGTTGTAGGAAGACATGGGATTGGCGAGAATAATGAACGGGGCGCTATACTTATTGGATCTCTCCAAATGGACCAAATCATAACCAAATCGATTACATACTGATTAAATTTAGATTTTGAACGTGTCAAAAAATATCTGGGTGCAGACTGTGATCCAGACTATCATCTGCTAGTGGCTGAGTTATACCTTAAGTTCAAAAATCTTGTGGGGTGAAAAGTTTCGAGAAATCTCATGATTGCTGACTCTTTTAAGTTTGGCAGGAGTGTTGAAGTCATCAATTCTAGGTTCTGATACTCGAGCGATGTTTCTGTAACGCAGATCTGAATATCCACCACGGCCTAATAAAAAACTCGCTGAATGGTCCAGTTTCCACTATTAGAAACAATTCATGGCTTTTCAATTCAACACTTTTGCTGATATAGAAACGTGGTAAATTAAGAACCAGTGGTCTAAATAGAGAAAATATGATGTCAATGCTGAAACGGCTTAATAAAATAATACAGAGGGCTTGCCGTAATGACAGGTTAATATATTACATCACTTTGTTATATGGTCTCGTGATTAATAAAACAAAAAACAAGATTATGATCGTGGATAGAACCAATGAAAAATGACCAAACACTTAGAATAGTCGATTATGAGTTAGTGGACAAATTTGACTATTTGGGTTCTATGATTGGCAACAATATCAGCTGTGATCTGGAGATAAATAGAAGAATCTGAAAGAGAAAGCTAGGAATAACCGGGTTTTCTAAAATCTGGAGAGATGTGGACATCACCAGGTCGCATGTCTTCCAAAAAAATTCACGGGAAGCGGATTGATCCCTTCGAGAAGTGGTGCTGTAGGAGGATACTTCAAATCCCATCGTACATAGATCTCAGATCTAAAAGATGTTAATGTGGGCTTGCGTCTCTCTAGCACTATACTCAGGAGTTATGAACTATTTTGGCCATGTGACCGATATGGATAAATTTATAAAAGCGAGTGAAATTAATGATTAATAAAAACATGAACTATCATCAAATAATTGAATATATTGTGTTGATATAATGTAAAAACAATTCAATTATAAGTCAATAAATAATCATTATTTTGATTGATTCATACTCTTAAACATTCATTTTCCTTTGAATCATTGATTTATTTATTGTTAACATATAAAAAAAGATTATGAATATAAAATCAAATTTATATACGAGTAGGTATACAATAATGAAATAAAAAAAAATTTATGTTGATTTTAATGTTTTCAACTCCAATCTGATGATTGTTTTTCTTATTTTCTAGTTAAATTAAAAAAAAAATATTTAGAAGAAATTAATGATTTAAAAAATAATAAATGCGAATTTAATTGTTTTTCTTCTATATATTTATTTTAATAATGATTATTTTATATATTTATTAATATAATAAAATTCACATCATGTCTAAGATGAATTGATTGAAATTCTTTGAATGTTCCTCGTTCCTTTGCAAATATAAGGAACGTCTGAGATTCATTTAATCTGAATGCAAACAACCTTTCTATATATCTACCTGTTGATTTTCAAGGCTTTTAACAACTATTCCGACATATGCTGCAGGCTTGCATCTCATCTGCGTTTACTTCTTTTGGCAAACCTGTTTATAATTTTTGCAAATTATCATTCAAAAACTACAATTTTATTGTATTTATTTGATGTGTTTTTCTTTGTTCTATTTTATTAATTTTTATCCATAATCATTTCTTTTCGTTGGCGAGAATCAGTTATAGAACATATATCTAGAGGTTCTATAAATATAAAAAAATTATTAAATCCTAACTGATATAAAAGGTTTTTTTAATATAATTGTTAAAGCCTCTCCCTGATTTAGATTTATTTGTTTTAAAATCAATTTATTTTTATATAATTTTTTATATAAGTTTTTTCTTTTATATATATATATTTTTGTATATTTATATTCAACCACGTGGTCGGACTGTTCAGAAGCTAATTTGACTGTGCGAAAAGGGTCACATGACCCCTCACAGCCAATCTCCTTAATGCCCTTTGTTGATGTTGGGCTCAGGGCTTCTGCCTCTGAGCTTCAGAGAGGTGATCTCTCACTTGCTTTTTAGACTTGATATTGTTTACACGCTTTTGGCTTTTTTAGCTGTGAATTCGCCATTTTTAGATTTGTTGGCCACGTGTTTTTTAAACTGTGTTGAGTTATTATTATTATTTTTTTGTAAACTTGTTTTGTTTTAGCTGAGCATTAGCTAGAATTTATATCTTTTTATTTTTTATATTTAATTTGTAAATTTTAAGGATTCTCTCCTTTTAATTTTATATCAATTTCATTTTATTTTTACTTTAGAATAATTTTCTTTTCATTAAATATTATAACGTGGCAACGAACCTTTTTCTTTTATTGGTAAAAAAGTGAATCTAATTTTTTCCTTTGCAGATTCATATGTTAGCATCGAATATTTTGATTAATTTGATTTGTTATTATTTCTTTCCGATTTTTGTTCTCCAAGGCGAATCGCCTAAGCACTGATAGTCAAACGTACTGCACTCTTTGGTGAAGTTTATTTCAGGGTCCTTTTCCCGAATAATTTTATTTTACTCCCCGTGTGAAAGAGAGTTGAGAATTCTTTTTTTAACTCCTTCACTAGTGGCACAGGTGATCCGACAGGCTCAACAATATTTTATTTTGTTTCGGCTTGTCCAATAATGATCCTAAATTTCGTAATCAATAAAAAAGAAAATAATAAATAAATATAAATCTACCTACATTTTTTGCATTTTTTTTTAGATATTATAATAAAATAAAATAGTTTATTCAATTTATGAATTAATATGATAATAATATAACCTGAATATTTATTTTTATTTGAATATATAATGAATTTTATAAATTTTTTATTTTTGTGATTTTATTACTACATATATTTATTATATATATAAAATAACACAATTACACATTGACTAATAATTTATTAATTATGAACTGATAATTTGAAAATCCATATACACGTCTCATTTACAGAACAATATACGTATCTGTCTCGTTTAATTAAAAAAATAATTAATAGACATCAACAATTCATATTGCTCTCGAATTTCGTCTTTTGATTGCTTGATTAAAAAAATAACACAAAAAATGTTTAAACAAACAGAATAGCTTTGGGGAAAACACAAAAAGAGTAAATAATAAAAGTTACTACTCTTTATTCCTTAAGGAGTGAAGTAATGTCTTTTAAAAATCAATAATGTAATCTATTAATACTAAGACAATTTTATCATTAATCGAAGTAAATAACTACACTCAATGGATTATTTCTCTCATCCATTGTTTTTGTTTAATAAGCCAAATAATCTTTAATGATTTATGAAATCTGTTTTTTTCCTGTTCAGTAAAAATAAAAAAAAATTACACAATATTAAAAATTTCTTATTTCTATAAATATTGTTTGTATTTAAGTGTGTGTTTCACATAATCACTTCCACCACCCCCAATATATCTAAATAAGGATTGGCATTCAAATTAGTTAAGCAAAAGAAAGAAGATAATTTCCGGTTCATATAAAACTAAAAATTTCCAGCGAAAATGATAAACTAGCAGGAATATGAAATGTATTTCATTAATGCCAGAACATAAATTATTAATTTCTTTAAATCTGATAAAATATTGGAAACTAACCCAACAACAAGAGAAGAAGGGGCATCGCTTTCTTCTCTCCATTAAATCAAAAAGAGATATTTCTTGTTAAGATGATGATAAATATGTAAAATATTATAGAAAGAGTAATAAATCTATTGTTAGGTATTGAAATTGAACAAATGTCGATAAATCTTATAGGGAAAAATGCAATTTTATATTGACAAGAGAAATATAGGTATATAGAAAATTATATATAAGTATATATATTATTTATTGATTTTTTGGTATTTGAAAATTTAAATTTATTTAATATATTCATTTAATCCAAATTTAATAGGTTTGAATCCCTAGTTATTTTAAAGTATACAATATTGAAAAGAATGGAAGTGTCTATTTTCTTTTGTAGATTAAATAATTATCATCAGTTGTTTATAAAAAAAAATATAGTACTTATACAAATATGTATCTTGATAGAATCTTTAACTGAAAGTAGAATGAAATGAGAGATTGACTAACAGATTTCGTTATTAAAATATTGTCTAAACAAATTCGCTTTGTTGCTGTGAATTTTGCTGTAGGTTTCATTTGTCAAGAGGGTAAGGTACATAAGTTCAGTGGTAAAATGCTGAAATACTAAAAATGAAGGTGAGAGTTCAAATTTCAATCGGATAACATAAAAATATATCCTATAATGTTGTTGATAAACACAACAACTAATGTGGAAACTAAAATGATATTTATTTAATATATTCAATCAACTTAATCCGCCACTGATCACAATTAAGTCTTCAGAACACATATACACCTACATTCGTTTAAGGTGTATATGTTTTATGACTATTTTATGTTATTTTTAGAAAACGGTTTTAAGTAAATTAATTTCCAGCTACAGAAACAATTTCAAATAATTTTAATATATCTATTAATGTAATAAAAAACAGATATGGATATAACATCAATAATTTTAATTTTATTTTATTTATAATATATAAGGATGCGCTGGCTGTGACGTCATGAATGGCTGGATGACGTCATATAATTTTAAATTAAGAAAAAACTAACAAAGATGATTTTTCACGAGGATAAAACCAATACAAAGTGCATGATTGGTGGTGATATATAAAAAATCTCCTCATGTGAAATTTGGTGTGGCCCACCAGCCCGAGGAGCCCACCAAAACCTAAAAAAAATATTTCCTTAAAAAAATTTAAAAAAACTGTTGAGTTTATAGATAATCGGAGTTTAAATAAAACGAGTTATTCTTGGTACAGATCTTTATTCGGTCGTGTTTGAACCCCGACTAACTTAAGAAAATATAATCAATTTTGGGTCTCGGCGACCACAGTAAAGATTATGTATTTTTTACATAAGTACTATATAAAATAAGTACTATATAAAACAGCCTAAATTATAATATAAACAAAATTTTTCTTTCAATTATAATTGTAAATAACAGAGGGGCCATTTCAATTTTACCGCCCGGGGCCCCAATCAACTTAATCCGCCACTGATCACAATTAAGTCTTCAGAACACATATACACCTACATACGTTTAAGGTGTATATGTTTTATGACTATTTTATGTTATTTTATATTATTTGAACGGCAGATCAATGAACCAGTTATTAATATTGCCAGCCAAACCCGATAATAATGAATAATTTTTTTTAATGACCGAGCGACAGGTGAACCAGGTAGTATATATATAATTATTATATTTTTAAGGAGTAATTCTTTGGGAAAAATCTTTTATTTATCTGATTTATGATATATATTGTTATATTTATAATTTATTACCGACCGACGATAGTAAGGGAGGTATTGTTTTCACACCAAATTTCACATGTGGAGATTTTTACAAAAGTATTTTTAGCATGATGTCTGTCCGTCCGTCCGTCCGTCCGTCCGTATAGATGTGTACAGCCTGAACGGCTCAACCGATTTTAATGTAATTTGGTATATTTACTTAATGCATCTGTGGGATGAATTGATCAACTTTTGGTGCAAATCCGGAAACCGGAAGTGGTAGTATTAGCGATCGACGATAGGAAGGGAAGGGTTATTTTCACACCAAATTTCACATGAGGAGATTTTTTACATATCACCACGAATGTATTGGTTTTATCCTCGGGAAAAATCATCTTCATTATGTTTTTCTTAATTTAAAATTATATGACGTCACCCAGCCCTTCATGACGTCACAGCCTCGAGTAACGCCGGGCAACGCCGGCTACTTCAGCTATATATTATAAATAAAATAAAATTAAAAATATTTATGTTCTATCTATATCTGTTTTTTATTACATTAATAGATATATTAAAATTATTTGAAATTGTTTCTGTAGCTGGAAATTAATTTATTTCAAACCGTCGGTCGGTTCGGACCTGGCCACAGGTCAACTTATTTTTATGATTCTTATTATGTTTTTAAAATTAGAATGAATTTAATAAGGTAAACACTTATTATATTCAGAATTAAACTTGGCATGTATATATATCTTAATTTGAATGTATATGACATCGAATACCCATAAAAAAACTATTTTTTTAAAATAAATAATCTTTGGCCTTACTTTACCTACAGCTACTGAATACGATACGAATGCAGATTAATTTATCTGTAGCTATATCATAATATTCTTATTTAAATACAAATCCGGGGATCTTCGGAATGCGGAAAAAATTCATCACATGACTTTCCTTTATAATGTGCCAAAATGAATATACCTGTATATATACATTAAATAAGAATGATGATAGTGAAAATTTGAAGGTTAGAAGACAACAACAACAACAAAAAAAAATGAAAGTTAAATAATTAATTTATAAATTAATACCTCTCTCTATATATATATAATTATAGAAATATATCAAATATTTAAATTATCAAAGCCGGCAATTTTTCTTGTAGAAATTTTTTTTTTTCATTATAAAAAATAAAAATAAAAAATAAAAAATATTAAAAAAATATTTCATTAATCACCAGATAGAGATGTAAAGGAATAAGAAATGAGAGATAACGGGATTGAATTATACAATATTCCAAGGTAAATGAACACTTGTTATTTTAAAGAAAAATGGTATTTGTCTAGACGAGAGAGGAAGAGGAATGAGAAGCCTCAGGAAATATCTATTTATTGAAAAGGAACAGGAGCTGATCAGAGTGGTTATCCAAGGAACAAACGAACAATAGGCTCACTGTTTGCGATCTAGAGAGGATTTTCAAGTGTTAAGCAATTCAGCTACGAATCAAGAGGCAGAAGGGTCAAGGTACGCTTCCACTTCAACGGGAAGTTAAAAGTTGTTAAATGATAGGGAAAGTAGATTAGCAAAAAAGAGAAACAAAAAAAAAAAAAAAATTGATCCATTCTTTCCATATTCATAATTTAGTATAAAATTATAATATTTATTATTTTAAATGAGAAGGTATACGGATTTTATTATAATATAAATCAATGCCTTTCGGAGGTTAAATATTTGAAGTGAATATATTAAGATATATAATATATATATATATTAATGAATTAATTATTATATTTTTGTTCCAATTTTTACATTAGAAATAAATAATACATCAATATATAAAAAAAGGTTTTTGTCTGCACATTGCACAGAATTTAAAATTTTTTGCTTATCTTCGCGTTTTATAATCTCTAGAATTCAAAAGTGAGTTTAGAATTTTTCATGTCTGTCTGTCCGGAAATTGCGAAGTTATAAACTCAAAATTGGCTGAACCAATTTCGATGCAATTATATCACAATATTCTTACATTCCTCTATTTTAGGGTTGCCAACTCTATATAGTTCCAAAAAAGAACACCCTTGAAAAATTAGGTAGACTTAGGACAGTCGAGCAGTGGCGTACCTAGAACTTTTTCCGCCCGGGGCGATCTCTAGTTTGCCGCCCTTTTTATCATAAGTCAATCAAATAGTGGTTTTTATAAATTAATACACGTAAATAAATTATTAAGTTATTTAATCAATACTAATTAATACACAGAGAGAGAGTAAATTTTTTTACACATATTTGTATGCACTCGTAAACATATTAATATAATATTTACTCTTCTAGCTTTCATACTAGAAAAATCTTGTATAATGCTCCCAAAATTTATATTTATATTTTTTCCGCCGGCCCTGCTTTTCAAAAGAAAAATCGATGATTTAAAAAAATATTGGTATATCACCTCAAAGTAATCATATAAACTTCTCAAAAGAAATGGCATTTATAAAATGATATCAAAAAATTTTAGTTAGGAAAAATTGCCGAACAAAATCGTAAAGATGCGTTTACGAATTCAACAAATTTTAATCAATACAATAAAATAAAATTATTATCGTGTTCTTGGAATTAGAATTCAAAATTTACACTAAAATGCATTTATATACACCGAGGAATAATATTCGAAATCATATAGTTAATCATAATTTATATAAATCAAATAGTAAACTTGTAATAATCATAATAATCATTTATTATTCAAGAAAGAAAAAAAATAAATATGAAATGAATAAGTTGCTTTTTACAACTAAAAAATGCCGCCCCAAGGTAAGTGCCGCCAGGTGTGGACCGCACTCACCGCCCCCTCCTAGGTACGCCACTGCAGTCGAGAGTATTTAAACGAGATAGAGTAAAAAGGACTGTCGTTTCCAAAAAAGGCCAGTTGGCAACCCTACACTAATTTAACATGGGCTATATACAGGGATGGGCAGGTTACTCGATTTTGAGTAACGATATAAAAAATACCAATTACTTCGGATTTTTGTAACAAAATACAAGATACCAATTACTCACGGGTTTGTGTAACGAAATACAAGATACCAATTACGTATTTCAAATACATTGAAAATAGAAATTACAAACAAATTTTCCATTGATTTTAAAATTCTTTTTGGTGGGGTAATTCTGGAACCCTAAATCAATTTAGTTAGGAAAGTGGCAACTAAACTTATATTGGAGAATACCTTTGGAAAATCGAAAACAATTAATCATGATATTAAAAAACATTTATTTATAAAAATATGAAAAGGTTATCCATGAGGGAATTTTGTAAATAATACGATAATACCACATAATAATATTTTATTGTAAATTTATAATAATAAATTGAATAATAGACTAATGGAAAGCAAACAAAGAAAATTTGACATATAAACATATTAAGTATTATATACTTTGTAATTATGATTACCTTTCAAAAAAAACAATCTGGACCTTGGTGGAGAATGAATGAACCCCGCAAATGAAATCAATCTTTCAACCGGGGAAGAAGAACAAAGATGTGTATTAAATCTTATAAATAATTCCTTTATTAAAGGATAAATGTTCAAAGAAGTGCTCTTATCATTAAAATAGGATACAATTTCTAAGTCCATCTTTGAGTTCATTTTATCTTCTGGCGAGCTCAATAAAACAGGAAAGTTGTCTTCCTCTCAATTTTAGATGAAGAGTTTTCATTATTATTCATACATTCTTTAAATTGTTTTGAGGTATAAATTATAAATTCTTTTTTTTTTCACTTTCAGGAGTATTTGTTAACCATCTTAATTTAAAAGTTGAATGTAAACAAAATGGGTTCGTTTAATTCAAGGGATAATTGAAAAAATAATTGAAATCTTCTTTCAAGAGCTTCTAATAAAGGTGTAATTAAATTACCAACATAGCGTAATCTCTCTGATTTCAAAGATTCAAGTTTAATCTTTAACGAAAAAAGTGTTGGAATCAAATGACCATAATATAAATTATTTTCACCATTGCAATAGGTTTCATTAAAATTATTATTTCGGATAAATAATCCAAATCAATATCTCTGAAAGACTAATTCTAGTTGTTTGCAAACAATATTAAGTTTATTTTTATATTTTAATAATTGAATCAATCAATCGTACAATGAGTTCCACCAAGTGGGTACTGGGTAATTTAAAGAGTATTGTAAAATATCTGAAATTATTTCTGAAAAAATACTCAAGTAATACTTAAAGAATTACTGAATTTAAAATTCAGTCTATTCAATAAATTAGAAATGTGTCAAGGATTCAATATTTGAATTCATTCCTGTTCGAGGGAACACGAACTCAAAGCGAATAGAAACAAACTTGATTTTCATATATTTATATTAGTTTTAAAAATAGTTTTATTAAATGTATATAAAATTAACAAATAATTAAATTAATAAATTAAAGAAATAAAAATTAGAAGTAAAAGAATTATTAGTATAGATATAGTATATATATAAGGGAAGGGTTATTTTCACACCAAATTTCACATGAGGAGATTTTTTACATATCACCACGAATCATGCACTTTGTATTGGTTTTATCCTCGATTTTTTCTTAATTTAAAATTATATGACGTCATCCAGCCATTCATGACGTCACAGCCTGGTCTTACATATATATTATAAATCAAATAAAATTAAAAATATTTATGTTCTATCCATATCTGTTTTTTATTACATTAATAGATATATTAAAATTATTTGAAATTGTTTCTGTAGCTGGAAATAATTTACTTCATCGTTGGTTCGGACCTGGCCACAAGTCAACTTATTTTTATTTAACACTAGCTGATTCTCTTCCTCCATAAATATATATATATATAGAGAGAGAGAGAGAAAAAATATACATTATTATTAATGGTTCCTGAATACCCAAAGTCAAGAATTTTGTATGTATCGAAAGTCTGTATGTAATAGTTTTTTAATAGTTTTATTTTTTTAAATGATTTTAAAATCTGATTAATTAATTCTTTCAAATAACTCTTTTTCTGACAAATAAAAAGTTGCAAATAATTCTTTATATCTAGATTTATTATTCTTTTTGTTTTCTTTTTGAAGTAAAATCTACTCTAGCAAGAAACACTCGAACAGGAGTGAATTGAAATGTTGAATCTTATTTTCGTTAATTTCAATAAATAATTAATACAATACTTTTTATAATAATAATATGATAAATAAATATGATATTTTTTGTATCATTTGTTTGATTTTATTATTTTACTGAATTTGACAAATGAAAATACACATTATTTTTATTTTAAAATCAAACAAAATAAAAATAAAATGACAAGTAATAAAACACACAGATTATTTATAATATTATTAATTACTTCCTGAATATGTTTATTATACATATAATTTAATTTTTCTATTGAAGACCTAATTTGTATATTTTTTTATTATTGGGCATCTTTTTTTTAAAGTTCATATAAAGTGAGTTCATCGATGTTGACCATGACTGACTATGAATAACATTCTCCTTCCTCTTAGTTGTTCTCTTCTTTCAGTAACAAGTGAATAACCTTTAAATTATGAACATCTACACTTAAATCAGATTAGAAAATATATATTTTTTATTCTCTCATCTCCTCTCTTAAATATTTTATATTTTTAAATGAATATGTCTATCCTGAAAAAATACTCATATACCCGTATTTATCATGAGAAATATTTTCATTTCAGTGATAGTTTCATATTTCAAATACTTATTTTTCAATTACTAATAATAATTTATATTTTTTTATTATCATTAACTTTTTACCTGACACGCTGATTTTGTCTCTATAATACGTACAGGGCCGTCTTAAGGAATTCGGCGCCCATGGGCTACTAAAAATAATGCGCCCTTCTTCCTAAGAAAATACAAAGAATGGCAAATGGGAGTCGGAAAAGTTATACAAAACAAAAGTGTCAGAACTAGAAAAAAAACTATTTATTACTTTTATAATAAACTGTTATCTTTATTGTAACTTTTCTTTAAAGTCACTTATTTAAAAGATGGGTATTTAAAAGATAGTTTACCCAGATTTGAGGGGATTATTTCAATAATGACAGTTCCGATCAGTTTTTAGTCTAATCCTTAGAACTTGATCGGAACTATTATATGATTAGTGGTCTTATATTAACTCCAGTACAGCTCCGATAGTTCAAATGCGACTGAAACAAAAGTACGATCGGTAGGGTGTTACTCCTATTTCTCGTTGCCCTTCTTTATCTATCGTTTTTCAGCACATTTGAAAGAAATAAAAATCAGTTTAATATTTTAAGAAGTGTTTTAATTTAAAAATAAGTAAAAACTAATAAAATGAAAAATAAAATTTTACTATATCGTAAATAAAAAATTGCCGCCTCAAAAGGCTTGCGCCCTGGGGCTATAGCCCATTTAGCCCTGTAGTTAGGGCGGCACTGAATACGTAACATTGATTTTCATTTTATAAATTGTATAGAATTGTATAAATTAATATGATTATTTGATATGTGTTATGTAGAATACAATTTTATATATTTATATATTCTTAATTATGGATAAAATTATCAAATGAATAACCGAATGACTATTACATATTTGAAGATGAGAGTGTAAGGGTTAATTCTTATCTGTGTTTTTTTAACACCGGTGTAATTGAAAAAATACTTTCAAATAGAAACTTAGATGAATAAATATAAAAAAAAATATTATTTATTTGTCAATAAAGATGCAAATTAAATTAATTAATTTTTATTGATTGTTTAAAAATATTAAACATAGGTATAATATAATAACTATAATGACTACTATGGAGTGTAATTAAGTAAAATTGTAAAGGAATTTTATATAAGTGTTTTTTTTTTATTTGCACCATCAAAATAGTAAAATTAGCCTCGAGGGGATTAGATATGTAAATTAAATAGCAATCAAATGATATTGGTGTGAAATTATCAAAATATATATTTATTTTTTATGTTATTCAATTAAATTATTGAAGATTATTAAAAAAGATTATGAATCATCCTATCATATCGAATTGCACAAAGCACAATTGCACATGGCATTTAAAATTGGAAGAATCGTGCACCTTCAATATGTCTAATATATAATAATAACATGATAATGGAATTCGATCTTGTGAAGGTAGAAGGTCATGATCGAAGAATGTAGAGACATCCACACCCTGTTAAAAAACACAGACCTCATCAATAAGGTAAGTGATGGCATTTAAATGTAGGGTGTTTGCAACGGAATCCTTTCCCAAGTAACCTTGTAACGTGAACTTTAATCCTCATTCGACAGTTCACAAAGCGATAATCCCTTCACATCCAAGTGGAGCTGTGAAACAAAAGCACTATAACTGATAAGGTATCACATCAATTATTGATCCGAAATCACATCAAATTTTAATTTTTAATTATAAAACGAAAATTAATTATAGAATGAAGTAATTTTTACGTGTATTTTATATATAACTAGAATGATAATTTATTATTTATTATTATTCTTCCTTAGTTAGATTCCAAATTTGACATTAATTTATTTGGATCGACAATTTTTAATATCATCTATTTTGGCTGGGTTCAATTTTTGGTTTTTGGTTTTTAAATAATAATACGTATTTAAATATACGTAGTAATGATTATGTACTACAGTAAAATCTTAGATTACAATCCGTTTAGCGTGTAATTTTTTTTTTTCAGAATAATGAACACTCAAAAAAAAAAAAATAATTTCAATATAAGAAATTTTTGTTATTCTAAATTTAAAATAATTGATTTAATTTTATTTTAATTAATTTTATTAGAAGTATAACTATAGATATTGCATTGTTCTTTGCTGATGTAAACTGATTACGTAAATTAACAAATTCAAAACCATAATTATTAAAAACATTTATAGAAGTTTTAAAATAAACGATCAAAATATTAACCAAAATAAAATAACTTCAAATTATTAAAATTAAATTGAAATTTATTTAAAATTAAAAATATTATTATTATATAAAAAAAACTTTTATTAAAATAGAATTTTAATATTTTTAAATTTGAATTTAAATACACATTTTGAATGATACAAATGACTCATACTGGTATTTACAATTATTCTGTCAATTTTTTTTTTTTTTTTTTGCAATTAAATTTTTTTATAAATGTAAAATTAAAATATTTAACCTATTGCACCATTAAGAAAATTAAAATAAAAATTAAAAAAAAAAATGAAAGTGGGATTTTTAATAAAAAGGCATATGTTTAAACTTAATAAAAAAAAATTAATTTTAATTTTGAAATTTATTTATAAAAAAAGAAAACATTTTTTTTTCTCATATTTGACAATAATTGTTCAAATATAATATACATAAGTAATATATTTAATATTCATAAAAATTAATATTAATACTTATAATCACAATGAATGAAACAATGATTAGTTTCGTTGGTTCTTTTATTAATATAAAAAAAAATGAATAATAAAATATAATATTAATAAATAATAATGTAGTATAAGAAAATGTGAGATAAAATTATAAAAAAAATTATATATATATATATATATAATATATAAACACTTAATGATGATAGATATTAAACAGTTTCTTTATCGGGCAGTTTTGTTATTATTTTCTTTGTTGAGTTGTGTGTGTATGTGGTTACAACATGTATATATTATATTATGAATAGGTCCATTTGGTGATTTATCAGATGGCTCACGCGATAGTCGAATTTTATCTGAAACAAAATAGCAATGCATGTAAATTTGACGTTTTTTCTTTAAAATAATTGTTTTTTATTGTTAAAAATGATTATAGTTTTCATATTATATTTTTTGGTTTGAAAAACAATTAAAACATAAAATAAAAGTTATTTATTTATAGACAAATAAATAATTCGTTTGGCCCAACTGGTAATTCGACGATTGATTTGTATAAAATATGATTATTTTAAATTATATTTGATATAAAAGTTGTTAAAACTATTAATCTATATTTATAATTAAATTAAAAATTATATAATTGTTATTTAATTATTATTAAGAATCATTGCTTAACGGTTTAAATAACACCCAGACATATTTATTCATTAAACTAAATAATTTCATATATACCTACTAAACATAAATACTTCAAATAACAACAAAATAAAAATAAATCATTTGGTCATGATAATTATGATTATATATATACTAGCTGCTCTAAAGAGAATTTATTAAAAATTAAAAATAAAAAAAGAAGCCTATTATAAAAAAATATAATAGAATATATAAATATAATACAATAATTTTGATTTAAAACAAATTTTAAAAAAATACTCAAAATTTAAAACATCTCGTTTATATATGTCTAAAAAATCATATTTTAATTTTTATATAACCAAGAAATCATTTTTTCACTTAAAATATAGTTGTAATTAATAATTGAAACAAAAACAAAAAATAATACGAGGGTGGACTGAAAAGTTTCCGACCTGACCAAGAAAAACGATGTTTATCAATTTTTTTTTACTATATTTTTCAACATAATCTCCATCAACACTGATACATTTCTCATAACGGTGTTCTAATTAATTAAATTAATTTAATGGTTTTTCGAAGCAATTTTTGGTCTAACGTTAGGAAATGCGGCACCCACGTTGCACACAGCTTTCCATATTCAAATGGTTTTGCAAAATATTTCGCATACGTTCAGATGACATCGTACAGGTCTCAATTATCTTGAATTTTGAAAAATAAACAAAAAAAAAAAAAAAAAATTGAAAAACATCGTTTTTCTTGGTCAGGTCGGAAACTTTTCCGACCACCCTCGTATAATTTAGTCATTTTAATTGACGTTTTGAAAATATTTTTGTATTCATAAAACATTAAAAAAAATATATTCTGTTTTTTTAACCTTTCACTTTCAAATAGAAAACAAGAAATATTCAAATATATAGAAAGAATAAATAAAAATTAAGTTAAATATGATCTAAATATTTTATTAAATTAATTAAAATGAGAACTTTTAGAATAAGTTATCTAATTGAAATGATATTTGAATATTAGAATTTAAAATAAAATATTATATTAATTCTTTGTTTGGGACTTCCGATAATAATTAATATATACACATTGTAAAAATGATTCCGCTAGAGTCAGTGGCCACATAAGGCTCTTGAATCAACAACACCGAGAATTATATAAACTTTAAAAAATTAATTTCTGCGGTTATTGATTTGATATTAATAAAATTTATAGCCTATGTTACTATAGAGGTATATAAGAATATTGTGATGTAATTTCATAGAAATCGGTTCAGCCAATTCTGAGTCTATAAAATAGTAATTTTCCGAACAGACATGAAAAATTCTAGTCACTTTTGGATTCTATAGGTCATGAAACGCGAATATATGCAAAAAATTTTAAATTCTGCGCAATGTGCAGACAAAAACCTTTATATATATATATATAGATACATATTAGAACAAAAGAGATATATTTAAATATAATGTTTACACATTTCTTAAATTTAACTTTGTCGCCAATAAAAATTATTTATTTTTTTTTCTTCTTTTCTTTTAATATTGATTATTATTTTCATTGAAAAATATTATAAAAAAATCTAAAAGTGTAATATTATTTAAATGCATGACCTCTATGCTATCCCAAATATAGTTAAAATCATAAAATTGAAAAGACAAGGTTGTTGATTACCCAAAATTAAAGTAAAAAAATATTATTTTGTTGTACCTATTATATATTTTTATTAAATTTTGCGAGTAATAAAATCTATAAATTTTTATTAAACATAAACAAACTAAAAAAGAATTTTAAAGGAAAATTTAATTAATGTAATTTTCGATTAAAAAAATAACGAATCAAATTAGTATTTTATTTGATTAATTGCTGACATCTCTGCTAATATATATGTTCTATTAGGTCATTCTCTAACTAAAATGTTCAGAAATTAGGCAATTTCATTTAAATTCGAAACAGAATCTAAAGAGGAAGGTGAGCAACTCATAACCCGAAATTGATTGAACCATTAAATTTACGAAAGAGGATAAAGAAATAAAAACCTAGTTCCACTTACTAAATCCTTCAGTAAGGTCCACCGGGTGCCTGTTGTGGCTGTTGGTAGGAGGCAGCCCCTTGTTGACCACCTTGTGGATAAGTCGCTTGACCCTCGTATCGTACATCGGCGTGGAATCCAGTAGCCCAGTCGGCTACGTAATTGACGATCTGCATTCGGCCATCGGGCAATCGGACACGATATTCGCCCTTGACCTGGTCACCGTCGCTGATGGCATTGTGAGCATAGTCTGTACCGTAATAATCATCTTTCACAGCATAGTTGAAATCATAGGGATTGCCTGGAACGTGCACGTGCTGAAAAATAAAGGAAACAATAGGAAATTTGTATAATCAATATAATCAAAGTGAAAAAAAAAATATTTTAAAAAAGATTTAAAAAGAATTAAATTTACAAATTTATTTATTTCCTTTTGAGAAATTTTATTTATATATTTGTAATTTTATATATATTTATTTATTTAGATTATTTAGAGAGATTCCTCTCTACCTCTCTCTCTTTATGAGGTTTAAGCTTTAATTTACTACAGTAATTTAACAAAACTTGATTCCAAATTCTAAAATAAATGTTTACTGATCATTTTTTACCGACCGACGATAGTAAGGGAGGTATTGTTTTCACACCAAATTTCACATGTGGAGATTTTTACATATCTCCACGAATCATGCATTTTCTTAACAGAAAAAAGTATTTTTAGCATGATGTCTGTCCGTCTGTCCGTCCGTCCGTATAGATGTGTACAGCTTGAACGGCTCAACGGATTTTGATGAAATTTGGTATATTTACTTAATGCATCAGTAGGATGAATTGATCAACTTTTGGTGCAAATTCGGAAACCGGAAGTGGTAGTATAAGCGATCGACGATAGGAAGGGAAGAGTTATTTCCATGCCAAATTTCACATTAGATTTTTTACATATCACCACGAATCATGCACTTTGTATTGGTTTTATCCTCGAGAAAAATCATCTTTATTAGTTTTTTCTTAATTTAAAATTAAATGACGTCATCCAGCCATGCATGACGTCACAACCTGGTCTTACATATATATTATAATTAAAATAAAATTAAAAATATTTATGTTCTATCCATATCTGTTTTTTAAATTATTTGAAATTGATTCTCTAGCTGGAAATTAATTTACTTCAAACAGTCGGTCGGTTCGGACCTGGCACATGTCAACTTATTTTCTTTCCAGGAAGAAATTAAATATTTATACCAAAAAAATCGAAAATAAATTTGCCTAATCCTCAAATAGCATAGGAATCGATTAACATTTTATTTGAAAATATTTAATTTTCCTTCTCTCCCTCTCTCTCTCTCTTATTGATTGAATTATTGAGATTTCACATTTATTAACAGTTCAATTCACACGTGTGAGATTAGAAATAAGAAAGAATAATATTTAGTATAATATAAGATAATAATAAACAATCTTATCAGGGAAATCATCTTAATTGTATGTTGAAAGAAATTGTTTTTATACCTATGAATTACTGATAATATCATAATCATATGCATATAATATTTTGAATAACAATAATCAAAAATTTATTTCTGGTTTCTTCTGAATAGAACATTTATTTGAAGAATGATTTTTCATTGATAATTTTAATTAGTGAGATGTTTATTTCAAAATATTTTATATAGGTATTTGTCTGCATTTATGAAATTTGTAATTTGCGGTTGCTGCCGTTTTAAATAAATAATATAAAAAATAATAATTCCATAGCTAAAGAAAATTTAAGCTTTAGTGCTTTAGGCAGAATTAAATTAAAATTTTAAATTTTAATATTAAAAAGTAAAATTAAATATTAATAAAAAATAAGATAATTTATAAATTATAAAATTTTAAGTTTAAGAATATGTATATATATACCTATTTTAATTTAATTTATTTTATTTAATGTGCCTATTTTAAAAACAAATAAATTTTAATCAAGAATGAATCAATCGATGTAATGTGTATGAATTTATATATTTAATCAACCACTAATAAGTAAATGAAAATACATTAATTAATAATTTTTTTTAACATGTACTAAACATGTTTTTATTTAAGAATATAAAATATTTCAATATATTTATATATATAATAATATTCTTGCATATTTAGTAAGTACCTTTACATATAAATATATATATATATATATATATATAAATATATATATTGTAATTATAAAATGATTAATTTTTTTCCTTCAATTAAGCTTCCCAGCACTTTTCTCTCTCATACTGTACCCCATCGCTATAATTAAATATAACCTAAATTCTCTTCCGGATTGGTGTCTTTAGCTATTTATAAAATATAATAAATATTGAGAAATAATAAATCGAATTACATATTTTTCAAAATCTCATAATTAGTAATATCACAAATATCTAAAATCCTAAAAAAATAAAAATAATAATATTGAAGTCGCTAATAATGAACATACATATTTATATGTATATAGGTAAAAAACAAATAAAAAGAAGCATTTCTTAAAGATTTAAAATATCTGTCTTGAAAATTGTCAAATATAATTTTTTTTTTATAAATTTATCATTTCTTTAAACAACTAAAAATTGATTAAAATTTATCGAAAAAATTAAAATTAAAAAAGAATATAAAATTTTTAAGATTTCCCTATAAAGAAATTGAATGGTTATTCACATATTTTCAGCGAACTTAAGTGAGTTTAGGTAAAGTGACTTTCATTTTTTGATACCCCCTCGGGAACATGGTCAAAATGGCGTCCAAAGTTTAAATTTTTAATATTTATTATTATATTGACGTCATTTATATTTATTCGTGACAATCATCGATTCCAGTGAACATAAAAAAAATTTTATTAATATTTTATTTATAACACTAATAAATAAAAATATTCAATAATATTTATATTTAATCTTGACTTATTTATAACTTAAATTAATCCGAACTTAAGTTCGTTTTGGCAATGCAAGCTTGCGCATTCCCAGATGTTTTTATTATTATTTGTATTATTATTATATATATTCAATAATTTTACTGGAAGCTAAGTCTAATAATATTTAAAACCACCCTTTAAACTTATTTTTTAGTTAGTTAGTTTAAATCAATTTATTTTATAATTTAATTATGTAACCTATCTAGTTCAAAATCTAATAGAAAAAATAAAGATCTTATTATGTATTATTAATTTCTTATTTTATCTCTATTATTGTATTATTTCTCGAATTTATATTTTAATAAATCAATGAATAAATAATTGAATATATTTAATTTAGAGAAACACAAATTTTAAAAATTTTAACACAGTTTCAAAAATCCAAATCCAAAGTAATATTTTGTTTTTTTGTGCAAGATACTTTAAATATTTTCATTATTATAATTGCTTAAAATATCAACAGGATAAATTCTAATCCATTTGTCACGATTTCTAATTAAAATTTAGATATTCACTCTTTATTCAAAAGAATCGACTATTATTTCCATTTTTGTAAATATTAATTGATTTTTTTCTATAATATTCTTATTCTTTATTATTTGAATAGTAAATAGTTAGAATATATAGTGTATAGTATTTTATCAATAGATTTGAAAAAGAGGATTAACGGATGCATGTTTTGTTAAGCATAATTTCCTAAGCAATTAATTCTTGCGTGAGAAGTGAAATATTATTAAGAACTACATAGATACTTTCTTTATGATGTAAAAAAATACAATCATTCGTATTACATCACAGCAGCAGCAGCAGTAGGATCTAAATGCACGATTACGCTTGCACAGCAGTATGAGGAATCCTTTGGAGAGATGATGAGGGAGGGGGAATGGTGGAAGCTAGGAAGAAGAGTGGAGAGACGATGTCATGCTGAGGAGGAGGATCTCAACTACCGAACTGTTGTAATGCACATAATTATTAGGCTGTCAAAAGACTTCGGGGACAACAACAATTCTTTCTTTGTAACGAAAAACGACTTCATTCCAGCGGCGATGAATAATGAATTAATTTTCGAAGAAATAAATCATCAGGTGAGGAGCGACATAAGTTAAAATCTTGTAGACGATGAAAAATGAAAGACCTGGCAGGAGTAAGTGGGGATGAGGAGGTGAAAAATGACAAAAGAGTATGATAATTAACTTAATTACATCACATTTTGCGTAAATATTTTTTAAATACAGTATATGAAAAGGTTTTTATGTGAATATGTGCATATAATGGAATAATAATGTACAATTATAATAAAATATGAATATAAATATATGTTACATGCGAAACTGTTGAATTTTTGGGAATCATTAATATTTACCTCATATATTTAATTATTTTCTATCATAATATATAAATTTAAATATATTATATTCGCTAATAATTATTGTAATTCATGGTGATAATATTATTGTTTTTTTATAATTTTTTATAATTTTTTATGATAAAATTTTAAATATTAAAACTGAATAAACTTGGTGGAGTTCGATCCCTCGACCTGAAGTCTAGCGGATTTGAATTATAATTAATCACTATAAAATTTAATAAGTGGTAATATCTGGTAGTATATGGTTCACTAATAACATGACTTATAAATATAATATATATAATTATATTAATTTTTAATATTTTAAAGTAAATTTTTTATTTTAATTTATTTACAGTTAAAAATAAATTCGTATATGTCCAGAAAATTAAAGTAGATCAAATTCAGATCAAATTAAGTATTCTATATTAGCTCATAACTTTTTTGGAAACCTGTAGTGGCATTATTAATTATCTTTAACAGAATTACATTATAAGCATTTTAATAATTTTTAAAGAAAATTTAATAAACGAGAATTTCTTCAAAAAACTTTTTTTCATAAATTGATAATTTTGCACTCACAACAATAAAACGTATTTACATAAGAAATAGTAATATTCATTATATGAGATAAATTTTTTATATTTTAGTTATTTTTTTACATAGCACATATATTATATGGATAAAAAACTAAAGCATGTAAATCAAGTTTTAAAAAAAAAAAAATTACCTAGACATTCAGTATCAAAAATTATTGTTAAAAAAATTATTAATCATTTATGGATAATATAAGAAAACAATTAAAAAATAATCGGAAATGATATGAAAATAATAACTAGAAGAGGAAGGCCGCGAGGATCTAAATAAGGACGCAAATGACAGAAATTTATTAAGGACAATGACTGAAATAATTATAACAACATGGGAAGAAGAAATTCAGGGTCATAATGTAAACATAAACAAATTTAAGTACTTTCTCCTTTAAAATTAATTAATAATGAATATGGGAATGGGAAAGTAATTACTGGACAATGGTTAATATGAAAAAAATAACATTTAAAGTACTTGAATGGAATTCATAGATTTGCAATGAAATATAAGAACTATGAATCTGAGTATTAGTTTTTTTATTTTTTTATTAAAAATCTATTGACATTTTTTTATAAATTTTGAATGTATTTTCCAATATAGATATCTAATATTTTAGAAAGAAATGAGAAATAAAAAATAAGAGTTTATAAATTTAAAAGATTAAATATATCATTAGTTAAAATTATATATCTATATATATAAAAAAAGGTTTTTGTCTCCACATTGCTCAGAATAGTTAGGGTTATTAAAGCGAGAAGGCTGCGATAGGCGGGGCACGTGGCTAGAATGGGAGAGGAAAAAGATATTGGTGGGGAGACCTATTGGAAAACGTACACTTGGAAGACCAAGGATGCTGTGGGTGGACAATGTAGGAAAGGACGTGGGGGAGATGGCACATGGTATATTAGTTAGTTATAGCTCCGGATAGGACCATTTGGAGAAATGTGATTGTTGCGGCCAAGAACTTTCGAGTACCTTTGCCACATTGATAGATAGATATAACATATACAATAATAATATATATAATTAATTTACTGATTAAATTAAAATATATTTTAAATAAGAACACAAAAAGAAATGAATGTTTTATGGAATAAACTGATTGAAACAAAATGGATGAAAACCTTTTACTACTTTTAACCAAATACTATGCACCACTCGGGGGTACAGAGGGCGGAGACCCCGTTTAGGCGCCGAAAAAGATACAATATTTAAATACTAAACTTATTTCCCCTTTTGTTCTAACTAATCAATTGACTATCGAAAATGGCCCAAAAATTGGTAAAATTTATTTTTAATTAATTTTAAAGAACAATGAAATAAATGTATACCTATTGAAAAATTTTATTTAATTTTAAAATGTATTCTTTAAGTGTTAGATTAAATTAATCAAATTTTTTTTTAATTTGAAAATAACAATTGAATAATTTAATTTTTTAATAGTTTTTATATATATATATATTTATAATATTAACTGAAGATGTATTATTACATATCTTGAAAATATTTGTATAGATATTTACATGTATATTTGTTAAAATAAAGTTAAAAAACTTTTTAAAGAATTTTGAAATTAAGTATCTAAATAAATTAGTGTTTCTACTATGATATTTTAATTAATATAATAGACTACTTATATATATATAATTCTTCGTTTTCGATAACTTCCTAGCGGAAGTGTCGTGGCCCTAATAACTCCATAGGAGTCATAGGGTGTTCATGGGAAAATTTGACCGAAGTGGTTTCCCCTTGCCTTCTTCGGTGGGGCAGCCGATGTTAAATTGAATTAAATTTTTTTTTTTTTTTTTTTTTTATATATAATAATAATATATAATATAATATAATTTTTTATATATAATAATAAACATTAAATTATATTTTAAAGAAAATTTTATTGAATCTTTTAAAGAAATTTAAAAATAGATTTATTATAGAATATTCTAAAAACTCTAACTATAAAAAATATTAGAAATATTGGGACAATCGAAAAGAAATAAGCTGAAGGGATTTTATGTGTATATTTGTGTGTACCCGTGGAAATATTAGAGATCGAATTAAATAATACAAGAATACTTTGAATTGGTTGCTTGAAACTCCAAATCAAAATTTTATATAAACATTTATGAAAGTTTTACGATTTTCGTTTATAAAACTTTTATTTTATATTTTTATATATCAGAATGATTTAGATCAAAAAATAAAAATCTAGTTTAGTACATTTTTATGCTCATTTTAATGAGTTTTTCATAAAAAGAATCAGAAATTCGCTAATTAAGTTTTATTTGTTAGACAACTAGAATGAGGACTCATTTCTGACTATGAACATTGATGATGGAATTCATGATGACGAGGCTGATATATGCGTAACTTCAGGGGAGGGGGCACAGGGACACAGTTTTTTTTTATAAATATTGGCATTGGATTTAATTTATTCCAATTGGCTGCCGTATATTACTTTAAAAAACTTAATAACAAATATTTTACACATATAATTTAAATTTAGATTAATTTAAAAATTTTATTCATTGGTTTGAAAATCGTTTATTAATACCAAAGAAATATATTTTTATATCCTAAAAATTATATTATAATGATTTCAAAAATAATATACATATTAAGAAATTTGGTATAAAAAAACCAATATTTAAAAAATTTCAAGTGAAAGTATAAAATATTTAAAATCGCCGTTTCTTAATTTTTTTTTTCTAACTTCTCTTCTAAGTCAATGCTATCTTCATTTTCATTCTATTAAGTTAACAAATTTTTCTCCTTGATTTTATTATACAAGATTTAGTTATGATATATCCAAACAAATTTTTTAATAGAATTTCTTTCAATTGATTCTAAACATTGTCTGTGCCTATGGCTTGTTAATAAATAAATATCCTTTCCCTCCTTTTTAGATGCGTCACTCTATTAAATTATCACTTTTATTTAGTTACGGCGATGTTAGAAGTCGAAAGTGTGTCAACGTCAAGTTCATCAAATTTAGAAGACTAATATTTTCTTTAACTTAAATAAAAAAAGAACTATGGAGGTGAAATATTTATTTTTTAACATAAGCCCACGGACAAATTATATTTATTTTGTAAATGCAGTAATTCACTTTTAATTAGCCAGTTTATTTATATAAACACTCCTGACCTCTTAGATAATCTTTTGGAAAGATTAAATTAAAAAAACAAACATTAGATTTTTTAATTAAATAGAAAATATATACCTCTATGAAAAACTATATATATATATATATATATATATATATAATTATGTGTAATTATTAAAAAAAAAAATTTGTTTCACTGATTGTTAAATTATATAAATTTTTACAAAAATAAAAGTACCATAAATTTGTCCAGGAGTTAAACCAGAATTTGAAATTATTTATTTCAATTGTTTAATTTTATTTTTACAATCTCGTCAGAGATAGTATTGTGATCACGAAAATTTTCGATGTCGAGATTTTGACGTTTTTTTACGGTCCTTGAGTCATTTTTACTAAGATTGAGAAAAATGTCTGTCGGTGTGTGTGTGTGTGTGTGTGTAGACAAGATTACGCAAAAACGTTTTGAGCTAGAATAATAAAATTTAGTACACAAGCATTATTTAAAATTCATAGTTTTCTATCAACTTTTGAGAAATGTAGCTCATTATCTATCACCTTTTCGTTTTTGAAAGTACCGAAATTAATTTTTAAAATTTTTTAATTACCAATTATGCGCCACAAGTGTGACGTGGTGCCATCAATAAAGAGCCAAACACGCGCTGGTTTAATAAATATTATTTATTAATTTTAATTTATAATTTAAATTAAATTTAATTTAAATATAATATATTATGTTATTTAATTCAATTCAAATTTGCGAGATAGTCGAGTGGAGACACTCCATATTTTTTTTATTAATAATATAAGCCATAATAATGTATCAAACTAATATGATAATTTATATTTTATTAAATAAATAAATATTATTAGAGAAAAATCGATTGTACGAATTGATAATTCTCAGGATTAGATTAGGTGTATCAGTGGCAAGGAAACCTCCAAAAACAAGGGAGAAAATTTTAAACAATCAATTAAATTATTATTTTATTAATACTTTCTGACCTTTTTTCGCAACTATATTTAAAATATATACATAGCTATCTATTTCTATATCATTATTATTTACCTATACTCAATTTTATTTAAATTGTATACTTAATGTTTATTTTGGTTATTTTTTTATATTCTAGTACGAAATAGGAAGAAAACTTGCATATATCTTTGTAAATCTCTTTTATCTTAAATATTTTATATATTTTTAATTGAATATGACAATCAAAATATATATTTGAATATAAACCAGGATGTATATGCTTAACTTTGAGTATATTTAATATGTGTATTTATGAAAAAAATTTTCTTTTAGTTTATATATATATATATATATATATATAATGTTTTATTTCAAATAAATGCAAGTTATCAAAGGAAAATTTAAAATATTTCTTTTTATAGATTCTATTCTATTTTCTATATATTTTTATAGAGATAAATTGCATGTTGAGAATAAATGACAGACTTGATGTAAAACAACTTTTCAAATACGAAAAAAAAACAACAAAATACCAAATACCTGGTAAATGAATATAAAAACTCACCTCTAACCTTTTAAAATATTTTAAATTAAAATTGAATTTTTTTATTTTAATTTTATTGGTCATCGGGATCTAAAGCTATCTTAGCCATTGAATATTATTACATTAGTAATTTATATAAATATATATATAATAAAGTTATGATTTTCCTTAACTTCGATTATTTGTCCACATTGTAAAAAATATAATATCACAAATATATCATATTTTATTAATTTTTATATTTATTATAATATTAATACATTTTTGGAACTATTACAGAAAAGAAAAATATAGGGGTATGTTATTAAAAGAAAGAAAATTACATGTCGGGATTTCTATTAAAAAGGAATAATAAGAAAAAAACAAATGGAAATTGAAATATTAATAAAATAATAAGATTCATTCATATGTTTTACTAAATAGATGAATAAGAACTTGATTCTTGATTAAAAAAAAAAAAAATTATAAATATATATAAATAGAGAGAGAGAGAGAAAGAGAATCTACATATACATCTTCTGACCTGACCAAGAAAAACGAGGTTTTTCAATTTTTTATTTGTTTTATTTTTCAAAATTCAAGATAGCTGAGACCTGTACGATGTCAGCTGAACGTGTGCGAAATATTTTGCAAAACCATTTGAATATGGAAAGCTGTGTGCAACGTGGGTGCCGCATTTCCTAACGTTAGACCAAAAATTGCTTCGAAAAAACATTTCTAACGACAATTTGGCGCTGTAGGCGTAATCCAAACGAATTTTTGCGTCGATTCATAACTGTTGATGAGACTTAAATTAAATTAAATCAAATTTAATTAATTAATTAATTAGAACACCGTTATGAGAAATGTATCAGTGTTCATGGAGATTATGTTGAAAAATATAGCAAAAAAAAAATTTAAAAACATCGATTTTCTTGGTCAGGTCGGAAACTTTTCAGTAAGTATATCTCGTAAGTATATTACCGACCGACGATAGTAAGGGAGGTATTTTTTATATTAAAATTGAATTTTTATATTAAATTAACAGGAGAAAATCTATATTTCAATCATATTATATACAAATATCTCATCTCAAAATTTTTATGAAATTAATCTTAATTTTTATATATAAATAAAAGATGTGCATGTAAATATGGATAAAGTAGATTTCATAATTTTTCTTTTTATAAATTGTAAGTATTATTGATATTTTATTAATAAATGTTTATAAATATATGGATTTTTTAGAAAATATTTAAATTTATTATTAAGGTTTAGTCTAATCTTGTTGTGATTAATAACAAATCTACTTGAAAATATAGCCTTGACGAAAGATAAATATAAACAATTTCCCTAAGTGAAAGTGGATCTTCTAAGTAGCCTTAAAGATTAAGAAGTTAGATGTAATTTGTTTTTTATAGATTTTTTTAAAATATCTTCAACCAAGTACTAATTTGAATAATTGGTAATAAACATTCTACCAATTAATTAAATTATATATATACATATATATATATATATATAATAAATATATTGAGAAAATAAATTGTAAATAATATAAATATATTTATAAACATTAAATTTTTTTAAATGATTTAATCTTAACATTTTAAAAATAATATAAGTTTTATTTCTTTTGATTTCTCAATTTTCAGCATTATTTTAAAATTTATAAACAATATAATAATAAATTTTTAAGTAAGGATAATTGGAATATATATTATGAAATTTGATATTTTATTGATTTTAATTATGAAAATAAAAATTTATTTTTCAAAAATTTATGGTAAATTTAAATTTAACATTATTTTATTTTACAAAAATAATAATGTAATATTTATTTTATTTAATATTATAATTTGAATAAATTGATTTTTTTTAATTAAAAAAGTATAATTCCAATAATAATAAAAAGAATAATGATAATAATATAATATAAGTGATTGTAATATATGATATGATTAGGATACAATTTTGAAATTAATCTAATATCAATAGATGATACCCTTTTTTAAATTTTTTTTATATATACATATGTAGATTCAAATATATTTATATTCCAAAGAAAATTTCTCACTAGAAATAATATTCCTGATTTTGATTTTATTTATTCAATTATGCTATAGTGTATAATGCTAAATACTATATACATTTTTATGAGAAATTTTTTTGTTTTTCGAATAATAATTAATGAAAAAAGAGAAAAATATCCATTGAAAATATATAATTAATTTATATTATTATACAATCTCGATTTCCAAATAATTCATTAATATTTATAATAGTTTGTGTGAGAATTTTAATTTAAATTTTTAATTTTATATATATATATATATATATATATATATATATATATAAGATGGAGATTAGGATTTAAAGTTAAATTAAATATATATATATATAGTTAGATTTATACATTTTTTAAAAATTTATAATTTTATGGTGAAAATAAAAAGTTATTTTTACAAATTTTTATTATTGGATTATTTTAAAAATTTACTTATTAATATACGTTCATCAAACTTCAACACAGGGTGAGAAATATGTAAGGAAATTATATGCATTTGAAAAAAGGTAATTACAATAATTGATGGATAGAAAAATAGAGATAAATATATTTCATAAAAACAGGATTATGCATTGAAATTATCATTGATTCTTATTTCAACGATAAAATACATATTGATGTTATGCAATTAAGACAAATCGTGATTTCCTTCTTTACTATTTTATTTTATTTTTGCTTGAGAATTTATTTTTTTATTTTTATAATTATAAAAGAAAATCATTTTAATTTTGCATTTAGAATCTACATTAAAAATAAGTTGACCTGTGGCCAGGCGCAGAACCGACCGACGGTTTGAAGTAAATGAATTTCCAGCTAAAGAAACAATTTCAAATAATTTTAATATATCTATTAATGCAATAAAAACACCTATACTGTTATGGATATAACATAAATATTTTTAATTTTATTTTATTTATAATATATATGTAAGACCAGGCTGTGGCGTCATGAATGCCTGGATGACGTCATATAATTTTAAATTAAGAAAAAAACTAATAAAGATGATTTTTCTCGAAGATAAAACCAATACAAAGTGAATGATTCGTGATAATATGTAAAAAATCTCCTCATGTGAAATTTGGTGTGAAAATAACCCTTTCCTTCCTATCGTCGATCGCTAATACTACCACTTCCGGTTTCCGGATTTGCACCAAAAGTTGATCCATTCATCCCACTGATGCATTAAGTAAATATACCAAATTTCATCAAAATCCGTTGAGCCGTTCAGGCTGTACACATCTATACGGACAGACGGACAGACGGACGGACAGACATCATGCTGAAAATACTTTTTTCTGTTTAGAAAATGCATGATTCGTGGAGATATGTAAAAATCTCCACATGTGGAATTTGGTGTGAAAACAATACCTCCCTTACTATCGTCGGTCAGTAAAAAATAAAATTTATTCTTAATTATGGAAATCAAATATATTTAATTTGTATTAATGTTTTTAATATTTATTATATGTATTATTAATTTGAAATAATATGGTAAATACCATATACATATTTTAAATATTTCTATAATTTATTTTTGGAATACCCATGATAAATAAATGAATATTTTTATATTAGTGATAATATATTAGTTTCTTTCTTATCTCCGTTTACTCTCGATTAATTCTCTTTAGTTATTTTCTCTGTTAGATATAAAAGGATGGAAAAATAAGTACTTAAAAGTGTAAACGAGTACGTGATTAATCGTCGCTTTTTTTCATTTTTTCACCAAATGAAGGTATTTATTTATTACGTTGCATTAGACTCCAATTTAAGATTTTCAACAATTTTAGAAATAAAACCATTTTTTACTAAGAATCTTGATAATAAAATTTTATTTAGAATTGATGACTAATGATTAATATTATTTGTCATTTATAATTGCCACTTTCATTTACCATGTTGTTGTTATATACGAGTATATATATATATATATTTAAAAAGTGAAAGATTAGGGGAAGACTAAGAATTTTTATTTATTACTATTTTATTATTTTACTCGTATCTTATGGTAGAATCGTAAAATATTTAAAATAATTCAATTTTTATTTGATTCAGGTTTCAAATTTGTTTTTTTATATAATAAACCTAAGAAAATCTTTATAATAAAATGATAAATGAATTGGTTAAATAAATATTTTCACACGTTGTAAATGTTTTTTTTTATCTTTATAATGATTTATTAACTTAAATCAAAACAGAAATAAATTTAATATTATTATTCTAGCAAAATTGTAAATATATGTATGTATGTATAAAACGATGTCTTTTTGATCTTGAAAATTAATATTCTACTATTCTTATCTTACAATTAATTTATATTTGTAGATAATCTCTAAATCGTCACTCGAATAATAGATACAAAAATTAAAAATTATTTTTTGATATAATAACATTAATAAAAAAATAATTTAATTTTAATAAAAATAACTCTACACTATTTTTCAAATGTCTGCCTCGATTCGGAGAATGAATACAAAAATACGAATTCTAAAAATTTGTAATATAAAAGTTTTATTTTTATTTATTTAAATTAATTTCCAGCTACAGAAACAATTTCAAATAATTTTATTATATCTATTAATGTAATAAAAAACAGATAGACATATAAATAAATATTTTTATTTTTATTTTATTTATAATATAAACGCAAGACCAGGCTGTGACGTCATGAATGGCTGGATGACGTCATATAATTTTAAATCAAGAAAAAACTAATAAATATGATTTTCCCGAGGATAAAACCAATACAAAGTGCATGATTCGTGGTGATATATAAAAAAATCTCCTCATGTGAAATTTGGTGTGAAAATAACCCTTCCCTTCCTATCGTCGATCGGTAATACTACCACTTCCGGTTTCCGGATTTGCACCAAAAGTTGATCAATTCATCCCACTGATGAATTAAGTAAATATACCAAATTTCATCAAAATCGGTTGAGCCGTTCAGGCTGTACACATCTATACGGACGGACGGACGGACGGACAGACATGATGCTAAAAATACTTTTTTCTGTTAAGAAAATGCATGATTCGTGGAGATATGTAAAAATCTCCACATGTGAAATTTGGTGTGAAAACAATACCTCCCTTACTATCGTCGGTCGGTAAAAATATTTGGATTATCTTTTTTTTTGTTTGTTTTATAACAAAATTAAATAAATTATTATACACTTAATTAAAAACAAAGCAAGCGATAATTTTAATTATAAATTATAATTTAAAATTATTTTATTATGGCATCAAGTTGTATTTTATTCAAATGTAAAGGACGAATTCCAATTCAAATCAATAGCTTAAACCCCCTTAATTTCTTCTCTTCTCAGAATAAATGAGCTTGCTCGCTATTTCTGTTTATCCTATCGACACATTTAACTTTATTATAGTATTATTTAGTTTTATAATTACTAGTATAATTTTAAATTGTATATAGTTTCAATTTTTCTTTATTCATATCCCATTTGTAAAAATTAATCTTTGATGATAAAAATAAAATAATATATAAATAAAACTTAACTTTCTCTTCTTAATAAAAATTCAATATTAATTTTAATATAATTCATTCATTCATTACAAACAAGAATGAATGTTGAATGCGTTTAAATACTTGAATGAAGAAATTACAATTTTGATTCTGTTAATCATCTTGTAAATAGGTTCATAAACCTATATTCATTAAATAACCCATCTTGAATGCAACAAGTATTTTTATTTGATTGATTAAATGCACTTATTTCTAATAGATTAAGTAATCCTATGAAATGTAATTTTTCTTTCGAGTCAATTACATGAGAAGAAAAACATGTTCATATATTACAAAAATTTAATTCAAAATGAAACGATCTTAGCCCCAAGGGATTATATAGTTAAAGGATAATATATATTTATATATTATATAATAATAAAATATTATATCAGATAAAATTTATTATTTATCACCGATTAGATGAATTGTCGTTAAATTTTGATTTCAGACTGTAATTTAACATTACATGGAAGCGATGAAAATCGTTCAATTGATTGCCATATTAAGTCAAATAATCGGATAAGTAAAATATTACTAAACGCCAATTTATTATATATATATATATTCGTAGGTGAGAGGTAATCGGTTACCGGGTGTATCATTAACGTGACTGAATAAAAAGTCTGAATCCCAAATCAGATAATCTCACGGGCGAAGAAAAAAAAACTCGTTCTGCGTTTGTATCTTCTTCGTCAATACCGGAAAAGAAATGTTGGATGCAAACATGATTGCGTTATCAAAAAAAAAAAAAAAAATGGTACAACTTCATAATTTTTCCGGCATATTTATTCTATTTTTTCTTTTTTTTTTTAATAAAACAATTGCAAAGGTTAATTTCTTTTGAAATGATTTAAGTATAATTCTAAGAGTGGTAGAAAAAACAAACACTATATTAATTTAATAATAATAATAATAATAATAATAATAATAAGTGAGATTAAACGGCACAACAAAGAACTGCATCCTCTTTTTATTCGGCCCACAAAAAAGAAAAATAATAATCATCCTAATCACCAATCTATATTTAAAAACAATCATTCAATAGAAGGAATTAGATTCAAATCCTTAATTATATAATATCAATAGAATTTTTTTTTTTATTATTTTATTTGAGATAAAATGTTAATAAATTAGAAATTTAAAATATCGTTGAAACTAGTTTTAATGTTTTAATCTATCCCAAGATAATAATTTTAATCATTATATAAAATTCAGAATAATTTTTTATTTACTATAATATCGTGAGTCAAATAATATAAAATAAATAATAATTTTTATTCAATTATTTATAAATAATTTTAATAATTAATGAATTTTAGAATTTGTCAAAGAAAATTTAATGAAGTAATTATATTTCTATAATATTAATAAATCAAAATTAACTAAAATTATTGATATAAATATTTATCTGTTTTTATTTAATTCTTACGGTTAATAGTTACAAAAATAAAATATCATTTATTTTCACTCGATAGTACTTAGACTTGGTTTTCATTAAATTATAGAAATTATAGAACCATATTTTATACATATTTCTAGATTTTTTTATAAATATTTCAAAATGATATCTATCAAAAATAAATCAATTTAAAGAAATAAAAAATAATATCAAAAAATTAAAAATATTAAATATAATCTGAGAAAAATAATATTATATATGAATATATATATAATGTAATTTTTTTTTTTATTAATTCATTAATATTCTTTATTATTTATTTATTTTTATTTTACATTTTATATTTAAATTAAATTTTGAAAAGATATACTTCGTTTCATTTCAAAAAAAAAAAAAAAAACGTTTAGTATCTGTATTTATTTAACTTCTCCTTGTGTATTTAATTTGTTTATACATATATACATATTTATTTTTAATTTTTAAATATACAAGGTCGTAATTTTTTTTTTAATATTATAAAAAGTAGTTATTTATTTAATATTGAAAATAAAATTAGTGAATAATTAACTAAATTTTTAAGTCTTAGAAGAATTCATTTCAAAACATATTTTTTATTTTTTAAATTTTATATCTTAATATTATTTTATATAAATTTAAATTATTCTCAAATTTTTTCCAACTATTAAACAATCATGAAAAAATTTAATTATAAGAATTAATTATGTAGTTAATAATTTATCTTTCGAAAATATCTTAAGGATGAGGTAATTATTATTATTATTATTATATTAATATAAATATATTATGTAAAAAAAGAACTTAAGTTCTAGAACAGATTTTTAAATACTATTATCAAAAATTAACATTTTTTTGTTTGTTCTTCTGAGTATGAGTATACAATAGGTTATTAACTATTTAATATAGTAAATTGTAATTTACATTTAAACAAAAGAATTACAAATGAAAAAACTAAGAATTTCAAATATAGTTTGGCCTCATCACGTAATAAAAAATTATTCTTATATGTGAAAGTAAAAGTTGTATGGCGTGTAGCAGAAATGCCAGGGGCTTCGTTTGTTTTTATAATTATTTAAAAAAAAATTATTCTAAAGTGGTTTATTAGATTTTAATAAGGCAAATAATTACTTTCCCTTTTCCTAATCAATTTTATATTTGAAATTTATTTAAAATAAGTTTATTAAAATATTTTATGTTTATTTATGTAATATATATATGTAGTATATAATTCAAATGTACTTACCCCTGGAGCGCCTGGAGGAGGGTTGTTTGGAGGTGCGGTCGGTCGTGGGTAAGGTGGTGGATTAGGAGGGGTATTCAGAGGTGGTCTTGTTGGAGGTGGTCCTGGGGTGTAGGTGGGTTGGGGTGGTGGAGGGCTATAAGTAGGCCTTGATGGAGGGAAAGTAGGCCTCGGAGGGGTTGGTGGTGGTCTTTGTGCTGGGAGGAGATTTCCGCCTTGTGATGGAGGTGGCTGTGTCTGTGGCCGGGGGTTCGTGGGGAAAGGCACTTTGGGTGGTTCATAGTGGTAACCCGGTGAGGGTGGCAGATACTGGTTTCCTTGGGGCAGCACCCCCTGGCAAATGGCTAATAACGTAACCGCTAACCAGATGACCTACAAACAAACAAGATATCAATTATACTTATTTATAATTAATAATATTTAATGTTATCTAATGATACAAAATTTATTTTCTTTTTCAAAATTATCAAAATTAAAAAAATATTAAAATATTAAATTTTATTAAAATATTATTATTGTTAAAAGTTTATTTTATACTAATTTAATTTAATATATTTCATTAAATTATAATTATTTATTTAATTCATATAAAAAAATTAAATATTTTATTTAAATAGATAATATAATATATATATATATAATAAATATTATATAATCAAATAATTTTTTTTTTAAATAAAATCCACTTTGTAAAATGCAACACTAATTTTTATTTTTATTATAGCACAGTCCACATCCACTATCACTTTTGATTTTGTTTTAGTTGTTGTTGTTTTAATTTTTTTTTTTTTTTAAATGAAACACGCACCTTAGTCGTTGTCGTCATTTTGATAGGTATGCAAATGCTTCAAGTTGCACACAAAGGCACACAACTGTCTTCTCCGCAGGCGCCACGGCATCTTTTATAGCCGCCTTTAGGTGTCCCTGGGGAAGAAGGTGCGGTGGGAGACGCTCCGACTCTTTTGTGGGGGAGGATTATCGCCCTAGTAGACAATATTTGAGGGTGGGAGAATAGGATTGAGGGAAAGGAATTCCTACACTTCCCCTTTTCCAATATCCAACTCAATTGGATTAATTAGACAATGAAATTAGTGATAAATTCAAGGAGAGAGTGCATCTTACTAGGAAGGGAAGGGGGAGACCCCTTCACGATGACGCAACCGTAACAAGAGATGCTCCGGCCTTCAGCAGCCTTCGCGGCCTTTCAGCTGAACTCAACACTCCCTTTGAATATTTTTATTTATCTATTAAAAAATTACGGAATTTCCTTACAAAGCATCCATAATTTCATTAATATCATCATTATCATCATAATATTCAGATTACACTTTCAAAAAGTTCTTAAAGATGGATAAATTAATAATTTTTTCCAGCTATTTTCCAATTTTTTTCATTTCAGATTTTGTTTATTAAATAAAATATTGGAAAAAAAAATGTTTAACAAATAATCTTAAATAAACTAAAAACAAACAAAATCTGAGTACTAAAATTTTATTTTGAAATAACTATAATCCAAATTGATAAAATTAATAAACTATTGGAAATAGATTAATTTTTATGTTTATTTTTTTAAATAAAATTTAAATTACTTAGTTTATCATTTATTTTATTATAATATAATAAAAAGTATACAAAAGTATACAATTTTTAAAGATCTTAGAAAACATTAATATAAATGATTAATATGTAAAAAGAAAATATTCAAGCAGTCAATTTTCACAAAAGAAAAAACAAAAACAAAATATTACTCAATTTAAAAGTTCAGTCCAAATTTAACATATGCTCATATCTTTAAACATGAATTTTTATTTTCAACTTAAAAGTTTTTCTTATGTATTGTGCGGATATAACTTTTCACTTTTTTCGAAGTTATTATCTAATAATAACGAGTTAACTTTTTTTTACCATTGGGGATGTACGAGATCAATGATTCTACTGTCATTGTACATTGTATTTTACAAAAAAAGAAGAAATAAATAAATAAAAAAATGCATGGGGAGGGGAGTGAGTAGTGAAGTTCAATGTTTAGAATAAACAATTTGCTTAGAAGTTGATTAAGAACAAAGAAACAACAATTGATAACATTTTTGTTTTGTTTTTGTTTTATACATATATCACAAAAACCTGATTTGAAAACAAATATTTAATTAATTTATATCTATAAAAGAATATTATTTTTTTATTCCTTTATATATTTAAAATATCAGTAAATTTACTTTTTTAGATTTACTTTTAATAAATAATATTTTTTTTTTTTTGGATTTTTCGGAATATATCTCCATTTAGCCAGCTTTCTCAGATTTGTTTATTATTTATATTTATATTTATATTTTTATATCGATGCACTCGGCGAGGTTTGAACCCTCGAACTCGAGTCGGCGGACCGGTCACTATAACCTCGCGGCTAAGATCCAGGTTATAATATTATTTTAATTATATAATAAAATATAATTATAAAATTTTCATTATTTTATTATTAAAAAAATTTAATCTAAAAAACTTTAAATTTTGAAAATAAACCAACATAAACCAGAAGTGTTATTGAAAAAGTTTCTGTCACATGTTAGTGTTTTATTATATATATATTTATATATATATACAATTTAAATAGCTTGTTCACTGACATCATTTGAACATACGTCTACACTAACAACTTCAAATTAAGTTATAATCTTAAGAAACCTTAAAATCAGTCAAGTGTTTAAGAGGGGATTGTCATAATTTCTTTACTTGTTACTCATAAAGAATATTTTTTTTAAAATAAATAAATAGATATCTATAGATAAAAGATAAAAAAATATATAATTAAATTGTAATTTTTGGTCATTCTATTAATTATTTATTTATTATGTATATCATATTTTAAGCCTAGTTTTTTTGGATTCTTGAAATCCTCCCTCTGTTGACCATTGATTGGTTGGAACGTTTTTTACTTGAACCATTCACCATCAATAAATATGTAATGAGGAAGCGTTGTACTTTTTCCACGATCGTTACTCGTTTACAGTTATGCAACATCAGATCAAGGGATGATTTTACAAATATTTGTCATGAATTGGTTTCACTTATTATAAGATCTCTTATTTAACCAAAATGATAGAAAGAGAGAAAAACATTCAGTTTATTCGTGATTTTAAAAACCTATTTTACGTTCCTCGTATCAGTCATTATACATATTAAAATTTTATTTTTAATTACAAAATTTTTAGATCTTTAATGATAGTCATTATTAATTTAAATAAATTGATAGTGATATGGAAACCGATTAGTAAATGGTGGTGTGTGTGAATGAAGAAATGATTTGTTTTTAAAAGAAATACCGTTAAGAAATAAAAAAGTTTAAATAAATTTTGATTTTAATTATGTGCTATATACTTCTAAGATAATAATATATTTATTACAAACTCATAAAATTTAAAATTTTCAAAAATGATTAAGAAATTCAAAAGAAATTTTAAATTGAATAAATTCATTTTAGCTTAAAGTGAATGAAAAATAATAATTGAGGTATCATCATTCATTTTTTACCTTTTTCAATTCCTTCATATCACTTTATGATTTCGGAGTATTACCCTCAAAAAGTCATCTTTTTACCAACGTGTCATTTTTTGAGTTGGGGAATAAGAGCTTTATTTAAACAAAAAACAATAATTTTAACCATAAATTAATTAATTGTGTATTTGATATTACTGTTTACCACCTCCTCCCACCTCTCGACCAAATTGTTGATGCTATGCCGACAAAAATCACCTGGTCAGGTGTTGGAGAAGTTGTTGAGACAGTTTTTGATGTCCTCTTCTCCGTCGAAGGTGACACCCCTCATTTGATGGAGCGGATAAGGTTGGCGCTTGGTCCGAAGAGCACGGCAGATGCTAAAGAACCTCCCGTTCGAGCTTTAAAAGTGCGGTTTTGACGACTTGTGTAACATGGGGTCTGGCGTTGTCGGGTAAAAAGATGACTTGGCCTTGCCGATTGGGTCTTTTCAGTTGCATAGTCTTATTTGCACGGTGTAGTTAGACGATGTAGATGAGCTCCTTGTTGACCGTTGCGTTCTTTCCCACCAAACTTTTTCGGGTAGAGATCTTGCTTGACTCTCGGCTTTGGCGTGTCTGCTGGGGTCACCCACTCCTTCGAAGTGTTGAGTACCGATTTGAAAAATATTTTTTTGTTGATTTCGTTAAGCTCATAAGACACCCAGGTTCCGTTTTTTCGGTAAATCCCATTGAATGAAGATAATTGAGGATTGTTCATTTTTTCGGTCAATTCACGGCGACCAACTTCCTTCACAAGCATCTTGAGATGCTCCTCATCGAATTCTACAGGCCATCCGCTGCGAGGTTAACGTCGCTGTTTTTGAACTTCACAAACCATTTTTGTGTTGCGAGTTCTCTTATGTCACCTTCTCCATTCACGTTGCATATGTCACGAGCGGCTTCAACTACTTTTTGATTGTGATAAAAAACAAAGAAATGTAGATGTCTAAAATGCTGATTTTCGTCTCCTGGATATTCTAAAATTTTATATTAACAAATAAATAACACACTTTTTTTTGTAGAGTAGAAAAAACACTTTCTAATGAATACACAAACACTGACAATCAACAAACAAATCATTTAAAAAAAGCTCTGAAAAAACTAACGAACTTATTCCTCAACGTATTATTATAATCTTAATTGGGATGCATAATGAATTTTAATTTTTTTATATCAAATTTTATCTCTTACAATTATCGACTTTATTTATAATTTTAAGGGACTTTACATTGTTTACATAGAATAAATCTAAGCAATACCTTAATTATAAGTTAGTAGCTATTTAATATAATAATAACTTTTCTAAAATTTCTATCGATTCATTAAATTATAATAAAATGAAAATACAACACAATTCAAATATTGGTTATCTTTTTTGATTAAACAATTATAAACAATTTTTCTTTTTAATTTCTTTAAAGCATTTTTAAAATATTTTTTGAATTTCGATTTATAATTTGATTGTTCGTTTACATAAATCACCAAGAGAGTACTGGCGTTTGTAGTAGATGAAGATATGTATATATAAAATCAACCACCTATATAAATTGTATAATTATTTAATATTAGCATATTTTCTAATAAAATCAATTATTTAAAGGGATAGATAAAAAATAAAAATTTATAATAGAAATCATTAATTTGAAATAAAGATATAAAAATGCCTGTTCAGAATTAAAATCACTATTTATCACTTTTAAAAGATTAATTTCAACTGACATTAAAAAATCATTTGTTTATCAATTATCCACTCGACTTCATAATAAAAAAGAATAATTTGTACACCATTTTATTGATTTGTATAATAATATCAAATTTATTGAAAGAACAAAATTTATTTAAAAGATAATCGACATTTAATTTTTGTTTGTGGCTTTTTTTTTAATTTGAAACTCGAAAGCATTTTATTTATTTCAATGACTTGTTGCTTTTTTTGCTTCCTCTTGTAAGTGAAGATGTTAGTTACAAATGTGCAGTTATTTATCATTTCATAGAATTTCTCAATAAATAATAATAAGCTGAAACATCTTGACACATGCATTTCCAGTCCTATTTTTTTTTATGTATAATAGTATGTTAATGAACGAAATGACCTGATTGTTGTTAAAAATTTCAAAATTTTATATAAATACTTCATCCCCAAGTCAGTTAACTATCTTATCATTAGAATTTAAATACTTATATTCTTTTAGTTTTATTCATCATTTTATTTAATTAAACATCTATTTAATTTTATGATATTTTGTTATATTCTTGGAAATCAAGTCTTTTGTTGATTTATAGGACAAATTAGCTTTTTGAGGCGGTAGTAAGTTTTAATGTAATGCCTGGGGCTTCAGGGATTGAAACCATTACTCTCTAATCAATAAAAAGAGTTGATAACATAAATTAAATTCGTAAATTAAACCTTTTAAATCCTGTTTAATCCTTTTTATTAGTTTACAATTCTTTTTTTACAATAACGGGTAGAGATTTTTCTTTTAGTGCTGAGATCTAATTTAGGGATTAACCCTGACCTCTCATAAGCTTTCTCTTTGTATTAATGTAGAATTAATGGAAAAACATCCAATTCTAAATATAATAAAAAAAAACAATTTTTATTTTGAAATGTTTCACCCTGAATGACCAGAGTAAACATTGTTAATGTATTTCAAATATTGAATTGTTTACTAAACATTATTTTCCAAAAAAAAACAAAACAAAACATTCTTTCGATCCTAGAAATTTTCTTTTCAACTTTATTAGTAAAATATAGTATGTACTTAGTTTATTTTATAAATTACTTTATTTAATAAATTGATTTCTAGTTTGTCTTCATCAGCGTATTTTGTAGAAATAATTATAATATTGATCTTTGATATTTGTTTTATCTTTATTTACAAACTCACTTCTCTTTTTTTTCTTAAATTATTTAATAAAATGATATATATTATAAAAAAAATTAAATTAAAATCAGATTATTGCATCGAATGAATGATGCTAATGATCTTTATCTTAACTCGTTTCTCTTTTTTTTTTTTTTTTTTTTCATTTCTACTGTCTACAGAGTAAATCAACCGCGAGTATAAACTACGCCACGACCTTTGAGAACCTTTGTGACCCCAATTCTCACCAATTTACAAATTAGCATTGCTTTAATTATTCTTCTATGATCAACTTTGCGAGTTTCGGTTGGTCGTTGAAATAAATGAAACATGGTGGGGGTAAACAAAGTTAAGCAGGGGAGGTGCGGGGGAGTTGGAGAAACTATGCTATCTCCCACTCCGCAAATCAGTAGAGATATTATTTTTTCCATTCTCACATGTTTGAATAATTACACAAAATCACTTTGAATTCACAATTGATTAAAATCTAAATGATGTTGATGAAATGTTATACAAAATTACTTCAGGAATTCAATATTAGTGACAATGAATTATGAATTTTGAAAAAAAATTAACGTGAAATTAATTTAGAATGAAATGATCCAATTGTTTTGGTAAATATTTAATTGAATATTTTAAAATAATTAGGATATTATAATGATATTAATACACATGTTTATTATGAAATATTTTAAATATTTATCAAAATTTAACTTTGAATATTACGCAGTAGAAAATAAATAAAAAATAATAATATAAATATATGATAGACAAGTAGATAATAATAATAAAGATTGTATATATCTCCTTTGGTGTGAAAATAACCCTTTCCTTCCTATCGTCGATCGCTAATACTACCACTTCCGGTTTCCGGAATTGCACCAAAAGTTGATCAATTCATCCCACTAATGCATTAAGTAAATATACCAAATTTCATCAAAATCGGTTGAGCCGTTCAGGCTGTACACATCTATACGGACGGACGGACAGACGGACAGACGGACGGACAGACATCATGCTAAAAATACTTTTTTCTGTTTAGAAAATGCATGATTCGTGGAGATATGTAAAAATCTCTACATGTGAAATTTGGTGTGAAAACAATACCTCCCTTACTATCGTCGGTGTGTAAAAATAAATTCTATAATATAATGCATTTTAACAAATTTATTATTTAAAAAATTGGTAGATAAATAAGATTATAATAAGAGTAGTATTTAGGGGAATTGAACCTAATTGACACGTAGAGAAATTGTCCTATTTTGTGATATGGGCGTGAGGGAGAGTATCCTTCACCTGGATATGGATGGTTATAGGGCAGTGGTTCTTAAACTGTGGTCCGCGGACCCCTGGGGGTCCGCGAAGCCTTTGCTGGGGGTCCGCCAAGCCATCGTACAGGTGCACGAGAAAATGATGAGTCAGTTAAAACTTTATTTAATATAAAAGGAGCGATGGCATGGCTTTGTGAGGAAACAGAGATCAAATACCCAAATTCAACGAAATGTGCAAAAAAACTATTGCTACCATTTCCATCTTCATATTTAGCTGAATTTTCTGTCTTCAATTATTATAATTTCTAATAAAATGTGTTCTACAATATGGAAAAAACTTGTTATTCACCAATCACTGTTAGAAATATTCATCATATATCCTTGTTCTTATGAGATCATAAGCCAGAAATTAACTAATAAAATGACGTAAAGTACCTAAAGTTGGGATGGGGTCCGTCAAAAAAAAATTTTTCAAGTGGGGGTCCGCGGAGTACATAAGTTTAAGAACCTCTGTTATAGGGCATTTATACAATAAAAAAAAATTGATTCATTATGTATCATGTGTGTGTGTCATTTATAATATCTCAAAAATAAAATACTATATATAAAAATATATAATTATAAATAAATATAATAGATATTATACTAATAGTAAGCATAATAATAATAATAATAATAATAATAATAATGGGTTATTTTTCTTATTATAAATAAAAATTATCTCCTAAATAAAATTATTTTATATAACTTTTTTTAGTTCTATATAAAATTAAACAAAAATATTCCAAATGTTCAATTTTGTTCTAACTTTATAATATTAATTCTATATTTTCATGTAATAATATGTAACTATTATAAGCATACACAAGTAAGTAAAAATATAAACAAATAATTATACTTATATATAAATATACTGACCTTGGGACAGTAGGTACATCTCGGAACAACTTTATTTTTTGCCCTAAATTTTCAATTAACTCTGAGAACTTACAATTGTAGGGAAAGGAGGACATCGCAATCAAATTATCAAATGTGTTTTGATTCAATTTAAACCAGATTAGAGTTTATTAAGAATTTTATTTTTAGAACATGCCTAGAAAAATTCATATAAACTAAGTTGGAAAGTGAATTTTTAATTTTTTGAAACAAAAGTTACTATAATGTATTTTAAAGTATTTTCTATAAAACTAAAAAATAATAATTGTTTTGGTTTTTAGACAAGCAGAATGATTTATAAAATTTTGAGGTGTGTACATGGTCCACCTTGCGACAGGTTGAAGTGATCCAGATTGGGACATAAGATATGTCAAGTTAACTTTTATTTTTAAAAAAATATATTGTGTTTAAAATATTTGTTTATTTAATGTGTTTATTAATCGTTATTATTTCTTCTTTTACGTACTTATTCGGCTTAACAAGGGCAAGGATAGGAAATAAAGATATTAAATTATTAAAGCTTTGGTGGTTGTTTTTATTTATAACGGAATTTTGTAAATAAAACCACATATTGATATTTGTTATTGTAAATTTATTCAAAAAATACAAAAATATACACAACGTTTCGATTGCTACTTCTGCAAACGTTATCAAGCGACTGCACTGTTCGAGCGTCCAGTGACGAGTGACGACTGATACTTAATATAAGACCTAGGTCGCCAGCCAGATGGCGCTCGGAACGTGCTAACAAATTCAAAATTACAGGAGAAAAAATAATTATTCTTAAACAATTAATTTAAAGATTATAAAGAAAAATAAAGAATATCAAAAAAATCAAGGGTACAAAATTAGAAAATATTAATTTTGGATAGTTTTATTACTGTCACTTTAATCAATCAGTTTAAATAATTTTATTTTCTTAATAATAGAATTTGTATATTTTATATTTAATAAGTACTAAAATATATAATTTTCTATTAAAAAAATTAATTATTTTAATATAAAATAAAGAGCCTCGTTATCTTTGTATCCAATAATAAAACTAATTGATGAACTTATTCTTTGTTAATCTATATATTTAATATAAATAATCGACGATTAATTTATAAATTGTATAAGATTAAATAAAGTCAGGTTTTACTGAAATATTTTTATTTTATTAAGAAAATTCATTATATTATGAAATTTTTGCAAAGAAGTTGCTGGATTGATATTATGATTAATTACCGTACATATCAAAAAGGCTTTGCGAAAACCTCGTGGGAAAGAGATTTCACCCTGCATCAATTTCATATTATAGAGAGAAGGGTGGAAATGTAAAAAAGGTAACTAACATTTCTATTTTTTCTAATTTTTAATTTCGATTTCAAGATTATTATTAAAATTATATTTTTTTTTCTTAACATTAATTCGATAATGGACCATCAACATTAATTATATATTATATAAATCCAATAGATTTTTTTTAATTTTAATAACATCCACTCATAAAGCTTAAATTTTAAATTACTATTATAAAATAAATGTTATTACTCAATACAAAATTTAGAAAAATTAAATAAAGAAAATGTAGTAATTATTTACTAAAAAATTATATTAAAATATTTTAATCCTTTTTTTCACAATGAAAATATAAATAATAACCTCAATTTGCAATCTCGCTAAAATTTTATTTGAAATTGGTAATTTTGAATAAAATATTAGTAAAGACTTTGGCTTTAAATTGCAATATAAATATATTTATCTTATTATTAAATTGATATTGATAAATTATTTTTTATTATTTTTCTTACATTTATTACTATTCATATTAAAATATATATGAATGGGGTTAATAATTGTTCAAATATTATATAATCCTACTTGATCATAACAAATAATTTGATTTTTCAGGAAATATAAAAAGATGTTAGCTTCATTCGATCGACGCAAACAAACAACTAAACGCTAAAACCTCGTAGCAACCAAGAGACCTGGATTAAAATATAAAAATAAAATTTTCAAAAACATCTTTTTATCATTATCATGCCTAAAACTTTTCAAAAGAACCTCATGTTTGATTAATTAATTAATCATAATTAAGTTCAACAAAATTAAAGACAAATCTTATTTAAACTTTTTATATTTAATTTCATCTTGAACTGAATTTTTATTTTAAAATAATGTTAATTTATTAATTTTAAAGATTAATTCATGATTTTTATTTATATTCAATTAAATAAATTTATATCATTTTCAAAAATTCAAATATTTTCATTAAAAGATTTCTGAAATATAAAAATTCATATTTTTACTAATATCTCGCCAGAGATAGTATTGCGATCACGAAAATTTTCGATGTTGAGATTTTGATGTTTTTATACGTTTTGAAGGTCCCTGAATCATTTTCACTAAGGTTGAGAAAAATGTCTGTGTATGTATGTATGTATGTATGTATGTATGTGTGTGTGTATATATAGACAAGATTAAGCAAAAACAGTTTGAGCTAGAATGATGAAATTTGGTACATGAACATTATTCAAAATTCATAGTTGTCTATCAACTTTTGAGAAATGTAACTCAACCGGAAGAGGGTCATTACCTACAACGTTTTGATTTTTTTTCCTCTAAAGTGACCGTAAAAATAAAGATATATGTTTGATAATTTTTCACATGATTAATAATTGTATAAAACTGCTATATCTAGAATTTCAGCTTGATTTATTTGCTGAAAGTACCAGAATTAATTTTTTAACACTGCAAATTTCACGCGCCAACACGTGACGTGGTGCCATCAACAAAGAGTCAAACATGCGCTGGTTTCATAAATATTATTTATTAATTTTAATTTATAATTTAATTAATTTAATTAAATTTAAATTAATATATGTTATTTAATCCAATTCAGATTTGCGAGATAGTCGAGTGGAGACACTCCAGATTTTTTTTTTTTAAATTTATAAATTGTTGATACGAAAATATTTTACAATTGTGTCTTGAATTTTAGTATTACAACTTTATAAGTATTGACTTGAGTATAAAGATGCGAATAAATAACTTTTTATCTTGCAAATCTTGACATTGAATGGACGCCTTTGCATAATCAACTCGACGGACTCTATCGTGCTTAAAATCACGTGGGATTCTAATAAGCATTAACAAATTTTACAACCAATAAAAGATGTTCTAAACCAACCATTCCGATAGGAAAGATTAAATTAAACAAATTATAAGGATGTTTAATAAGATAATATCAAACGAATCTCTCTATTTCTAATCGGTTTAAATGTTAACAGTATAATTTAAACTTGGGAGGTAGATTTTTATTTTTTATCTATTATTTATTCTTCTATTCTAAGTATTGTCGAATTTAAAATTAATTAATCGTTGATATCGCGCAGGAGATTGTTTGGAAAAATTTTCAATGTTTCAGTTTCAATTAACTTAAATATTTTTTTAATTTTCGATGTAGGAGTAGCTAGCTCCATTACAGTCACTTCATTATTATTAAGTAGTTTTTTTTTTAGTTATTAATGTATAATTATTGCGGGTAGCGGGTAGATACCTTCTCACGATCCCGGTGAGAGACAGATCTACCTCAGTGAGTGGCGCCCACTGCCCTACGCGAGCACATGCATTTTCTCTCATTCCTCGACCGAGGGAGTGCATGCCTTACCCAAATCATCCATCCAGACCCAATCCCCTTTATTCCTCTTCCTTCTTTCCAATCCACGCGTCAGGCTGTAGCGACAGGCCGGCTGGATCATCTTCGCGTCGCATCAACAATTAATGGAGAAATGTTATACGGTTAACGGCTAGGGCGTCCCCTGCAAGCGACGCGCATTGTCAGCACCCGGGCGATGCGAGAAATGGGTTAGGGTTACCCACCTATGGACGAGGTGGGCTAAAGAAGATAGTCCAACATCCACATCTACATCCACATCAATATCAACATCGACATCATCACCGACACGAACATCGTCACATCGGTCAGCATCAGCATCATTGCCTTCAACCTCACTCAAATCGTCCACAGCTACATCAAAGTCGTCAACCCCATCATCACCGCCATCGAAGGTTGAGTACCACAAGGTATCGTTTAGCAACGAACCTTGTGGTTGTGGGCCAAAGACCGCGTGGGAGGCCTAAAACCAGCTGGTCCTGCCGTATAACGGGAGATCTAATGGCATCTGGTCTCTCTACAGACGACGCCAACAACAGATTTAGTTGGCGCCAATTAACGAGAAGAGCCGACCCCACACCCCGTGGGAAATAAGGCTAAGAAGAAGGAGATTAATGTATAATTATTAAATTTCCTTATCGAAATCCTTGTAAAATTTAGAAGTATTACTACAACAGGAACGCGTGCCAGTGTTTGAAGTTTAATCTTTTATAAAATTATATTTTAAAAACAATGCTTAACAAATCAATTTTGAGCAGATAAAAAAGACACCACACTTTGCGAAAAATTAGTGTTCAATTGTATATTTGGGGGAAATATCTTCAGCAATTCTTGACAAGCTTTTAGTCAAATTACGCATATTTAACATCCAAAAATAGTTTGAAAAACGAACACATACCGAAAAATAAAACCAGATATATTTGTTAATTACGCCACATTTTTACTATCTCGCCAGAGATAGTATTGCGATCACGAAAATTTTCGATGTTGAGATTTTGATGTTTTTATACGTTTTGAAGGTTCCTGAATCATTTTCACTAAGGTTGAGAAAAATGTCTGTGTGTGTGTGTGTGTGTGTGTGTGTGTGTGTGTGTGTGTGTGTATGTAGGCAAGATTACGCAAAAACGGTTTGAGCTAGAATGATGAAATTTGGTACATAGACATTATTCAAAATTCATAGTTTTCTATCAACTTTTGAGAAATGTAGCTCAACCGGAAGAGGGTCATTACCTACAACGTTTTGATTTTTTTTCCTCTAAAGTGACCGTAAAAATAAAGATATATGTTTGATAATTTTTCATAATAATAATAATTATATAAAACTGCTATATATAGAATTTCAGCTTGATTGATTCGCTGAAATTACCAGAATTAATTGTTTAACACTGCAAATCTCACGCGCCAACACGTGACGTGGTGCCATCAACAAAAAGCCAAACATGCGCTGGTTTAATATTTATTATTTATTATTTATAATTTATAATTAATTAAATTTAATTTAAATATAATATATTATGTTATTTAATCCAATTCAAATTGCGAGATAGTCGAGTGGAGACACTCCAGCTAATTTTAAAAGAACTCGATAAAATTATCACTCTTTTTATTTAGATTAATTTATTATACTATAAATTCTCAAAATATAAGAGTTCTTTTCACATTGTACTCTGTTTCATTGTCTTGGTATTACTATTATTATTATTATTCTTTAGTTTATGCCAATTAATGTATTTTATTATTAATTTAAATTATAAAACATAAAATTAAATTATTCTAATGTTTAATAATATACATAAATTCAAATCGCATAATGTCCAAAGTTAACCCCTTAATTATCTCGATTGTATATAATAATTTATATCTTGAACTTTATGAAGAGCATCAAAATTCTTTGATCCCAGAGCTCATGCCTTTAATTAACAATCAAAAAAAATTACTAACCCTTTCATAATACTACTCAATCTGAAAGACTCTTTATTAAATATGTATATAAAATATATAATATGTTAACCTGAAAATATTTGATTTGATAACTAAATTTATTTTTTTTTTTTTAGTTTTTTTTTTATATTTTGTACCTAAATCAATTTAATGTCCAAAGTTAACCCCTTAATTATCTCGATTGTATATAATAATTTATATCTTGAACTTTCACTCTCACTTTTGTGGCTTCCAACGTCTTTCTTTTTTTATGTTGTCTATTTAGATTTAAAATCAAATCAATTCTGAATCGTAATCCATTTTCTCATATCATTCATTTTAATTCAATCTATCAATTCTTGAATATATAACTTTGTCAATTATTTTTTTTAAATTTTTTTTTAATATAATATTTAAAAAACGTCTTCTTTTCTTTTTTTAGAATAATAGGCAACTTCAATCTTCCATTTCAGGTTTCAATCAAAAATAATAAATACAATCTTCAATGCATTTGTATTTGTGTTGAGTTGGAACCCTATAATCATGAAAAGTTTTTTTCTCAACCACATATTTATTTTTATTTGTCATTGAAAATTACATCAAAAATCAATTTATAAAACCCTTCAGAAACGTGAAGAATATTTATTTTAAGGTCGCTGATATTTTTGTTGTAATTGTAATGAATTTATTTAAAAAAAATGTATTTATTAAATATATTTATTTTATTTTATTAATCATAAAGAAAAAATTTATACATTTTACTATCTCTGGTGAGATAGTATTGAGATCACGAAAATTTTCGATGTTGAGATTTTGTTGTTTTTATACGTTTTGAAGGTTCCTGAATCATTTTCACTAAGGTTGAGAAAAATGTCTCTGCGTGTGTATATGTGTGTATGTATATAACCAAGATTACGCAAAAACGGTTTGATCTAGAATGATGAAATTTGGTACATGGGCATTATTCAAAATTCATAGTTTTCTATCAACTTTTGAGAAATGTAGCTCAACCGGATGAGGGTCATTACCTACAAAGTTTTGATTTTTTTTCTTCTAAAGTGACCGTAAAAATAAAGATATATGTTTGATAATTTCACATGATTAATAATTGTATAAAACTGCTATATACAGAATTTCAGCTTGATTGAATCGCTGAAAGTACCAGAATTAATTTTTTAACACTGTAAATCTCACGCGCCAACACGTGACGTGGTGCCATCAACAAAGAGCCAAACATGCGCTGGTTCAATAAATATTATTTATTAATTTTAATTTATAATTTAATTAATTTAATTTAATTTAAATTCATATATGTTATTTAATCCAATTCAAATTTGCGAGATAGTCGAGTGGAAATACTCCAGATTTTTTATTTTTTAAATTAAGTCAGCCAGTTTCTGGTACATTGTTGTTATTATTATTAATTATGTTTAATTTTATAATTTTTCATTTTTCTTTTATAAATGAGATTTGTCATTCTTTTTTCAGGTGATTTCAAAAATGATAAGACTTCTAAGTTTGATAAACTAAATCAAGGGAAGGATTATTCAAACAAATGGAATAGAATCTTAAGAAAATTTTTAAAATACATGTATAAAAGTAAAAGTCATATTAAAAGATATATACTTCAGGTTTGTTTATCTGTAATTTTTTTATTCTGAATATTTTAAATTCTCTCTCTCTCTCTCTCTCTTTCAATCAATTTCCAGCAGTCAGCCGTACTTTTTATTCCCTCCTTTACATTATTATTTTTTTTTTTTTGCAAGTCACTAAAGAACCAAATCCTCCCTTTTACTCTCACTAACTTTATTGTCCGCGTCAGGTCAGAGAAAAAAACTTCCACACCAAATTCAAATGATTATTCCTCCGTCTCTGGTCTTACTTTTTATTTCCTATAACCATCCCTTCTATTATTATTTTTATGCTTAAGAATTTTTTCAACAAGTAAAAGAACAAGATAAAAAATAAAACAAACAAGAAAAGAGAAGGATCTTGAAGTTTTCTTTATTATTTATGAGTTGAAATATCTTATTTAAATTTTGAAATTGTTACATTTATGTACCTGAAACATACATATTGATTATTGAACTAGAGCTTTAAGATACAAAGAAATTTAAATTTACTCAGAATGGAAAACCCTGGAACTCATTTATATCCTTTACGATTATTCAATTTTTACCGACCGACGATAGTAAGCGAGGTATTGTTTTCACACCAAATTTCACATTAGGAGATTATTCACCACGAATCATGCACTTTGTATTGGTTTTATCCTCGAGAAAAATCATCTTTATTAGTTTTTTCTTAATTTAAAATTATATGACGTCATCCAGCCCTTCATGACGTCACAGCCAGCTCCTCCTTATATATTATAAATCAAATAAAATTAAAAATATTTATGTTATATCCATATCTGTTTTTTACTACATTAATAGATATCTTAAAATTATTTGAAATTGTTTCTGTAGCTGGAAATTAATTTACTTCAAACCGTCGGTAGGCACCGGTCAACTTATTTACTTTAATAGTGAAATAAAAATTAAAGATGGAAAAAAAAGTAGAATCAAAATTAAATGTAGATGAAGGTGTATATGATTGGATGTAGTAATGCATTTACTCATGTGAAGTTTTAAATTGAATTTAAATTTAAGAGGAAGCTTTAAATTTAAATATATTAAATTGCATACTTTTCGTTGCACTTTTAGAGAAGAGAAAAAATGAAATTGATTATAAAATATTAAAGTTATCGTATAATCGTTGATTAAATTATAATTTAGATTATAATTTATTCTTGTATTTATTTTTTTTAATAATCAAAATATGATAACAGCCAATATCATTATAAAACTGCATATCTATATGTTATATATATATATATAATACTAATATTTCTTATTATGATTAATATTACAAATCTCTACCATCTATTATCAAATTTAAAAGTATTACAGTTCGAAAAATGCAAGATAAATTCAAACCACAAATATACCCTTATTTTCTTTACTAAGATGATATAATGATATAAAACTTTCACTCGACATCAATTTTTGAATTACTTATGAATATTGATTCACTAGATACGCCTATGAGGCTGATAGCAATTCTATTTTAAATTATAAAATTCTTGGATAATAATGAGGGTATATGTTTATATAAATGATTCATAAGAATTCATTTAAAATAATATAATAATTATTATTATTTTCATATAATAGAATGGAGTTCAACTTTGATTTCCTTGAATGAAGCAATCATCTAAATGAAATTTTTTTTTTATAATATGTGTAATTGTTATTACAATGATTTATTAATGATTTTTTATATTTCCTTATAATTTTCGATTTTTTGCATACTGACTATCCTATTAATTCTTTAAAATAATTTTTTTTTTACACAATTATAGTTATAAATTATTTTCCTTTTTAAGATACAAATATTTTACATGCAGGTATAAAAACTAGCTGACCCCATCTATAATTTTATTTATATGTTATTTATTTGATACACACATTAATAAAAACAATTTTATCCTTGGCACCGAAAATTAAAAATCATCATAAACTAATTAGTAAATTATTATTAATTTATTAAATTACTAATTTTCACGTGTGAGAAATTCATATTAATTAGATCAGATATTTAATTTTAATATAATAAATCGATTTATTAATAAAATTTACTAATAAATTAATAGATAATATATAACTAGCTGCTCCGAGCGCTTTCGGCGCTCCTCACACCTAGACGGGGGCTCCGCCCCCTGTACCCCAGAGTGATACATAGTATTTGGTTGAAAGTAAAAGGTTTTCATCCATTTTGTATCAATCAGTATAAGTAGATAAGATATTTATTTGTTTTCTTGTAAAATATATTTTAATTTAATCAGTAAATTAATTATATATTATTATTGTATACTATCATCTAGTAATATAATAAGCTAGCAGCTAGTAATATAATAATTTTTTTTATTTTAAAATCACAATCTAATAAATTCTATACAATACTAAATAATGTGTCTCTACAGTTTTCGAAAGTTCTTAGCTGCAGCATCCACATTTCTCTGAGCTACAGCCAAATCCTACCCTGTCCCATCTCTCCCATGTCTCATCCTTCATTGTCCAACCACCGCGTCCTTGGTCTTCCACCGGATGTTTCCCAATCGGTTTCTCCCAAATATATATATATATATTTTGCAACATTTCTGGAAAATGGAACACCCGCAGCTCAGCTCAGGAGTTAAGATTCTAATTTCTTTTTTATTTTTCATCATTTGAGGTACCCTTCACCTCAGAAAAATTTAGTGACCTTACTCCTTGTATTTTAGGCTCTGGAGTTTTTTGCGTACGAACGGACAGACTGTCTTATTAAATATATAGATAGATAGAAGATAATGTAAGAAGACATAAACACGAAATAATAATAATTTCCATGTTTATATAAAAAATTATATATTTTAAATAATATTGATCTTAAAAATAAATATCTATGAAAATAATTTCAAAAATAAGTACTTAGCAAAAAAATTTTTTTTTAAAGCTATTTATTAAGTATTAAATCATATTGAATCATCATCATTGATCATCCTAAAGTAGCAAAACTTATATAACTATATGACATGAGATGCGCTTGTAATTTTTTTTTAAGCACAAAAGAAAATAGATAATTGAATCGATTAATTAATATTAAATACATATTTACAATTTTTTCTTAAGAAATAAATAATTTTAAGGTATTTTTTTATTTTGTGATTTATTTATAAAATAAAAATAAATAAATTTCATTTTCCTAAGTAAAATAATAAAATATATTATATAAATATTTTATATGTATTTATTTGTTAATAAAAGAAATAAAAGGATCAACTCCTCTGTTTTCATCATTTTTGTTGCTCTTGATTAATAGAAATTTTATTATTTCACACTCGCTTGATATTATTTCGGATGTTCTGACCATGAACTGGAAAATTGTTGAAATTTGGTGTGATGCAATATTTTTTTAACATAAAAATATTATATGATGTTTGCCTTTGGTAACGAAATATGTGGTACTATTATATTATTTTATATATGGAAAGAGAATAACCCTGTATAGGAACTTCGTGAATAAATGTGTAGAGCGTGCTTGGGATGCCAACCAACATAAATTCTCATAAAACCTGACCTCTTCACCCGCTGACGGATCTTTCAAGTTTCCATTTATCGCCAACTAGTCAAAAGTCTCTCTCTCTCTCTCGTTCTTTTCATATTTATATTAAAACACAAAAATTTATTTGATTATAATCTGAATTTAATTAATTAGTTCGAATAATTTTTTAAATATACAAAGGTATATAATTTAACAGAATAATTAAATAAACATAAACAATAATTTAAAAAAAAAAAAAAAAAATAGAAAATAATTCATCAATTCCTATTCTAATAAAACTTTCATTATAACAATTTAATTAATATGTTAATGATATGGTTTGCTAGTTTATGTGTAAATTTATATAATTATTTTAATCTTTTTATTCCAACTTAAACACTACATAACTACCTAAATGGTTATTTTATCATCTATCATGAACCATAATTTAAATTAGCTGGAGTGTCTCCACTCGACTATCTCGCAATTTGAATTGGATTAAATAACATAATATATTATATTTAAATTAAATTTAATTAATTATAGATTATAAATAATAAATAATAAATATTAAACCAGCGCATGTTTGGCTTTTTGTTGATGGCACCACGTCACGTGTTGGCGCGTGAGATTTGCAGTGTTAAAAAATTAATTCTGGTAATTTCAGCGAATCAATCAAGCTGAAATTCTATATATAGCAGTTTTATACAATTATTAATCATGTGAAAAATTATCAAACATATATCTTTATTTTTACGGTCACTTTAGAGGAAAAAAAATCAAAACGTTGTAGGTAATGACCCTCTTCCGGTTGAGCTACATTTCTCAAAAGTTGATAGAAAACTATGAATTTTGAATAATGTCCATGTACCAAATTTCATCATTCTAGCTCAAACCGTTTTTGCGTAATCTTGCCTACATACATACACCCACACATACACACATACACACACACATACACCCATACACACACACACACACAGACATTTTTCTCAACCTTAGTGAAAATGATTCAGGAACCTTCAAAACGCATAAAAACATCAAAATCTCAACATCGAAAATTTTCGTGATCGCAATACTATCTCTGGCGAGATAGTAAGAAAGGGGCATTTAGATATTTTAAAACCTTGGTGGTTTTATAAATGAGTACCAATAAAATGAAAATGTCATAGAAACTCTAAATTTGAGAAACCATCATTTATAATTTTTCCATTATCCTTCAGAAGCAGTTTTATATGATACGCTTAATTTTGAAAAACAATTAACACTTAAAGTTCCTATTGTAAGAATAATTAATAAGTTTCTGATGATTTATTTATTTTCTGAAAATCTTCTTAATAAATAAAAAGTTTATTTAATATGAAAGAAGTTAATTTTTCTTTATGAGATGACATTCGACTATTAACAAATTTAGTCAACTCAAAGATTTTTAAACAATTTAACGACTTTTTTCATTTCTGATTTAATGTTCACTCATACTCGCCTTAATCTAATCAGAGAATTAAACCAGAGAATTAAACCAAAATGGGAATGTACAATATCTATTATTAATTTTACCATTATTTTCTACTTTAAAACATTGAATTTTACATAGAATGACGAATAATATATATGTATACCTAATATATTATTATTAAATTATTAAAGCTTTGGTGGTTGTTTTTATTTATAACGGAATTTTGTAAATAAAACCACATATTGATATTTGTTATTGTAAATTTATTAAAAAAATACAAAAATATACTCAATTAGTATTTCTGCAATCGAAATCAAGCGACTGCACTGTTCGAGTGTCCAGTGACGAGTGACGAATGATACCAGATGGCGCTCGGTTGGCTCTGGTTGGTGACCTAGGTCTTATATTAAGTATCATTCCTCACTCGTCACTGGACACTCGAACAGTGCAGTCGCTTGATAACGATTGCAGAAGTAGCAATCGAAACGTTGTGTATATTTTTGTATTTTTTGAATAAATTTACAATAACAAATATCAATATGTGGTTTTATTTACAAAATTCAGTTATAATATGTTATTAGGTATATTAGGGATACTCATCAAGGTGATGTAATTATTAGAGTTATTATTATAATATTATTAACTCTATGCATTCTTGAACATTTAGAATCATGATGGGTCTTTTGGTTTAGAGAGAAGAAGAAAATAAGATATAAGATGGGACACATTTGTTCCAGAAACCAAATTGTAAACAACTAATAAGGTTATAAACCATAGAAAGAATTAGGAGAGGATTTGGGGTATATGATGGTGGTGAATGTTAAATAAAAGAAATTAAATATGAATGAGATAAATTCGATTTTTACGGCAAATTACTTTCGAGTTAACTAGGGCCGTTGTTTTAGTTCGATAAATTAATTATTAAATTGGTATATTTGATTTTAAAAATAATAAAAGCTAATGGACTGTATTAGCTATTAACGGGTTAAGACCTTTTCAATATTTATTAATAAAGAATTGTTATTTTTACTTTGTTCAATATAAATACATATATATATCGAATATATTATTAGGTATATTAAGGAGACTCATTATCAATCTGAGGTGACTAGGATTATATGAAACAATGATTTATTATTCATAAACATCAATAATTAATTTTTAGACTCTAATTGATCATATTTAATTCTTACAAATGATAAATCCTATATGTACAATTTAAAATAATATTTATTTGTCTCTCAAAGCTCAAATAAAATTTCAATAATTTATCATATATTCAGAAAAAGTACGAACAGAAGCATAACTAATGATCCCTTTAGAGATAGCAAAGACCTGTATAGATTCTGGCGATTCAAATTGTCAATTTCTAAAGAGATAAGAGTGAGAATATCGAAAAAAATACTGGTTAATTGAAAATTAACAATTGATTCGGTCTCATAATTTAATAATAAGTTAAAATGATAACAATTAGCTATATTTTTATTTAATACTAGCTGCTCCGAGCGCCCCCTATACTCCCGAGTGATACATTGTATTTGGTTGAAAGTCTGTATGTAAAAGGTTTTCATCCATTTTGTTTCAATCAGTATAAGTAGATAAGACATATATTTGTTTTCTTAGAAAATATATATTTTAATTTAATCAGTAAATTAATTATATATTATTATTGTATACGTTATATTTATCTAACTCTGTGTCTCTGAAGTTTTCGAAAGTTCTTAGCTGCAGGATCCACATTTCTCTAAGCGTCCCTATCCTGAGCTACAACCAAATCCTACCTTGTCCCATCTCTCCTTCCTTCATTGTCCACCCACTTTGGCCCTTGGTCTTCCACCGGATGTTTCCCAATCGGTTTCTCCCAATTTCTAGCTTCTCCCATTCTAGCCACGTCTCAGCCTTCTCGATTTTTTAACCTTAACTATATCTGGAGATCATGCAATTCCTGAGAACAATACTAATATCACAAATACTCTAAATCTACTCTCGACTCCCAGGGTCATCGATATATCATGACAGAAATTGATTGGTATCTTTCTTCTTTTTAGTAAATAATTATTTTTATTGAACTCTTATAATGTAAATAAAAATTAATTAATAATTATTAAATATTAATATGTTATAAACATGAATATAACTTTTGTTAAATATGTTTTTCATATTATGTACTATTTTATTTCATCCCGCTGTGTTTAGGGATTTATACTTTGTTTTGTTGTAAACTTTTGTATATATTTTTTTTATTCTGGCTAATAAACACATTAAAAAAAAAGTCGGTAGAGCATTAGACTTTTAATCTAAGGGTCCAGTGTTCAGGTCCCTGTTCGGGCGTTATTTTTTTTCTGCTTGGAAGATCAAGGATGCGCTGGGTAGACAATGTAGGAAGGAATGTAGGAAGGAAGAGGATTCAGTTGGACGGTTGTGGCTCAGAATAGGGACACTTGAAGAAATGTGGTTGCTGCGCCCAAGTTACTTTCGAGTTCGGTCGAGTCACAGAGTTAGAAAAATCAATGAAAATATGTGCTATTATAATGTTTACGTTTATAGATGTAATTTATTAATAGGATAAGCAAATTGTTTTTTATTTTAATTTAATTGAATTTTTAACAGATTACTAATTTTAATATCCAAAGTAGAAAAACATAAATTAAACACTTTTGTATTATATGTCTATAATCAAATGATTATGATAATATTCAATGATATTTAGCCATGTTCTCCACAAATATTTATTACTTTAATTTATTAAAATGACACTATGATGCGAATTGATAATTTATTATCTATTTTCATATGACCAAACACATATATAGATAATAAGATAAAGTGTTCTTTAATTTGTAATTAAATGAAATAAATAAAATATATCTACAAAGACCATAAAATTTAATAAATACTCAAACGTGATTTCATCAATTTGATAATATTCATTTAATTTGTTTCCATAAATTTATTAAATAGGAAATTAAATTTAATAAAATATTCATTTATTTTTATACACATGTATTGTGATTCAAAGATGAATTCCTTGATTTCTATTTTTATATAATTCATAATAGAAATAATTTTATTTGGTATATGATAAAAATTACTTATCACTTATCACACTTTAAGAAGTATTATATATGTATATATTTATATTAGAATTTTCACATTATCCTTTAAAAGTAGTTTTACTATTTTTTTTTAATAAAATTTATATTAGAAATCATGAATACAATTTATTTACAAACAAAACAAAGATAATATAATTTGGTCATTTTAATTTATGTTTTAAAAATATTTTTGACTTTAGCACAAAACACTAAAAAAATAATTTCTGTTTTTTTAATCGACATTGATAAAATTTATATCCTTCACTTTTAGATAGAAAAGAATAAATATACATGTATAGAATCAATTAAGAATAATTTAAAATAAATATGTTCTAAATATTTTATTAAATTAATTAAAATGATAATAAATTAAATGATATTTAAATAAAACCTTTTTTACCGACCGACGATAGTAAGGGAGGGATTGTTTTCACAACAAATTTCACATGAGGAGATTTTTACATATCTCCATGAATCATGGATTTTGATAACAGAAAAAAGTATTTTTAAAATAATATCTGTCCGTTTGTGTGTCCTTATAGGCTTGTACAGCTTGAATAGCTCAACGGATTTTGATAAAATTTGGTATTGCATCAGAAACATGAATTCATCAACTTTTGCTGTTTATCAGGAAACCGGAAGTGGTAGTATTACTGACCGACGATAGGAATGGAAGGTATTGTTTTCACACCAAATTTCACATGAGGATATTTTTTACATATCACCACGAATCATGCATTTTTTTAACAGAAAAAAAAAATATTTTTAGTATGATATTTGTCCGTCCGTCCATCTCTCCATTGTGTGTCCTTATAGGCTTGTACAGCTTGAACGGCTCAAAGGATTTGATAAAATTTGGTATATTTACTTAATGCATCAGTAGCATGAATTCATCAACTTTTGGTGTATATCCGGAAACCAGAAGTGATAGTTTACAAAATATTAATTCTATATTTATTGTCAGATAATATTTCACTTAAAATATAGTAGTAATTAATAATTAATTAATTAAACTAAAAATAAAATTAAGATAATATAATTTTTTTCATTTTAATTCAAGTTTTAAAAATATTTTTTTTTATAATTACAATATATATATATATATGGTATATATATAATGTTGATTTAAAATTAATTTATTTCAAATAGTCGGTCAGTGGCTACAGCTCATATTTTATATTTATAGAAGATTAATAATAAAAATAATAATAAGATAATTCAAAATTCTAGAAAAGATATATAAATATTATACATGCATTAAGAAAAAATTTTGTAAAAATTGATATTTTTTGTTTAAATAAATTATTCTAAGTAACTTTTCATCACTTTCAACCATTTGTCAAACTAAAATAAAATAATTTCTAAAATTATTTTCATATGAAAAAGCTTATTAGTTTATTACATTGAAAATAGTAGTGGGAATTTCATTAGATTTAATAGTGATAACAGTGAAAATTAAGATAACAAAATAAAGATATAATCATATATCATTTACAAGTGGCACTAAAAAAATAAATTTTATAATAATAAATTTTAAACTTGTAATAAAATCTGTTAAATAAATTTGCCAAACGTATACATATAAATATTCAAATGCAATTAAAGTGAAAAATTATACCCTAGAGTAAATAATTAATTTTCTTTTATTTAAATTAAAAAAAAAAAGAATATTTTTCTTGATATTGTATAATTTAAATTATTTCTTTTATAACGACCTTGCATTTAAATCTTTAATTATATATGAAATATTTACTAATTTTAATGATATAATAATTATCATATGAAAATCTCATCAAAAAGATTTCATGATGATAGAGCTAGAGAATTTAATTAATTAATCTTTCAATCTTATTTTTTTTTTTAAATAACCTAGAATAATAAAAAAAGTTTCCCAGGAATTCATTGTTTTTATATTATATATAATAAAATAGAATATAAATTATTAAATTTTATCTTTAATAGTTTTATATTTATTTTTTTATAAACCATTCAGATTATCTCTGGACCTGTTCATATATCTAACTTCTTCTATATATATAAAAGGGAATGTCTGTCTGTGTGTGTGTCTCGGGCCTAAACTCAAAAACTACCCGTCCGATTGCGATGAAACTTTCAGTGATTGTTGTGGGCATACCAAGTAGTTAAATCCAAAATTAATTTATCCAAAATTAATTTAATTAGTAATATTTTGGTAAAAATCTATTCATGGTTGCCATGGTTACATTGAAAAATTTACAATAAATAAATAAAAGTAATTGGAAATCTTTTCAACTTATTATTTTGATAAATTTTATTAATATTTTTAATTTTTTTTAAACTGTCAAAATAACATACCCATAATAACAGTTATAATAAAAATAAAAATATAAATCACAGTGTAAGTAAAATATTGAATCGTTTAATTTATATTGTTTCAATTATTGTTTGAATATTTATTAAATTTATATATAGATTTATTAATTATAATAATTCCATTTACTTTCTTCAAATTTTTTTAATTTTTTATTTAAAAGCATATTCAGCATTGAAATTGCCATTAAATATGCAGGTAATTGGAACTCCAACATGTAATATTAACAAATATTCTGGGGTGGGAAAAATACTAAGATCATGTCATGTCTTATTAAATATTTTGAATTTTATTAATCAATCTAATATAATGAAAATAAATTAATACTAAGATCATGTCATGTCCTATAAAATATTTTGAATTTTATTTTGAATCATACAATGGTAATGAAATAATGTAGGTAGGCTTGTGAGACAAACAATAAGAATCTCTATAATAAGAGAATATACTTATTCCGAAAACTGTTAATTAATGTAGAGATGATGTGTGTATGCTTGACGAATTATTTGAAGAAAGCTGTTGTGATCTGTAATAATGTAATCTGGAGAAATAATGTGAAATGAATAAATGTTTATAAATCAAATGCTTGCAAATAATATAATATTTATTGATGTGTTTTAATGAAACATAAACATTTAATGTGTTATGATACACGTTCAAAGAAATCCGATGATGTGGACTGATGTCCTGCAATGATGTGATTCAGTGTATGTTCAAAACACGAATGAATGAACATGGCGTCTCGCTGAAGTGGCGTACATCTCTCTGGCGGCGTCGAAGATGGTGCATTTCAGGGCTTGTAGCACCCCCTATATTAATTCTTCGAAGCTTGGTGCTTCTCCATCCCGCCGGCCTTGAAGTATCTTCAACGAAACCCCTCTTAGTGGACTGTATCTTCTTGGTTGATCGGTAAAGGGCACAGCTTCATCACCGATCGTCTGATGATGTTTCCATTTGGCATGGATACATCAACAACTCTGACAATCTTGTCCTTGCCAGGATATAATTTTGCAATTCTTCCAAGTGACCATTTCAGCGGAGGTAAATTGTCTTCTTTCAAAAGAACCAGAGCTCCAAGTTTGACATTTGCAGATTGATTCGTCCATTTCTGACGAACCTGCAGTTCTGAAATGTACTCAGCAGCCCATCTCTTCCAGAATGACTGAAACAGCTTGGTGATATATGCATATCTTTTCAAACGATTGTCTTTGATTTCAACAAAGTTTGATTCTGGAATATTTGTTGCTGGTTTTCCAATTAAAAAATGTGCAGGGGTTAATGGATTATGATCTGATGGATCTGATGATAAAGGTGTAAGTGGACGAGAATTTAGAATGGATTCTATCATAGTTAGCACAGTGGTATATTCTTCAAAATTCAATTTGGATTCGCCTAGAATTCTATTTAAATGATGTTTTGTTCTTTTTATCATGCTTTCCCAGCAGCCTCCAAAGTGTGGGCTTTTAGCTGGAATAAAATGCCATTGTATATTTTCTCTCATTAGAGCTTCATATATTTGGCTGTTATTAAGAATTTTGAAAAGGTCCTTTAATTTATGATGAGCCCCCACAAAATTTGTACCATTGTCTGAATATATGGCTAATGGTCTGCCTCTGCGGGCAATAAAGCGCTTCAATGAATTTAAGAACATATCCGCCGATAGATCTGATACCAATTCTAAGTGCACTGCTCGGGTTGATAAACATGTAAAAAGGCAAATGTACGCCTTGACTATTCGAGGCCGTCTACTGTTACCTTCCTTCAAAAGTACGGGGCCTGCATAATCAACCCCTTCATTGTGAAAATACTGTTCTACCCGTGCAGTTGGTAAATTCCCCATTTGATAATTAATTGATTTTGGTTTGGCTCGAAAACATTTAATGCAGTTGTGAATTATTTCCCTAGCCAGATTTCTGCCCCCAATAGGCCAATACTTTTGTCTAATGGAATATAATAATTGTTGAGGTCCACAATGCAATAGTCGTATATGCTCCTACACGACCTTTTTAAATCAAATTCAAGTTCAGTTAATCTTAATAAATTCACTTTGAAATTGTTGTTAAGTGAATTTATTGCCTGCTACGATCCAACCGAATTTACTTTTTTGTAATATGGGACGGCCCTTTCCTAAGAATATTTGCCCTGCACACAACGAATCATAAAATATGTCTGCACCTATTAACATATCAATATCCTCGCTTTCATTAAATGTTTCATCTGCAAGTTCAATATGATCTGGAATATTCAAATGATTGATATTAAATGAATTAGTCGGTAATTTGTCAGTGATATGGTCCATAACAAGAAACTGTGAATTTCGCTTATACTGTGATTTCAACGAGCATATCTCTAAATTTGTTTTATGTTTAATTTCATGTTGTATATTACCTATACCTGCAATTGTATGTTCTATTTTAAATTTTTTTGATTTTAATTTATCGCACAATTTTTTTGTAATTAAATTGCTTTGCGATCCATTGTCTAAAAGCGCTCTACATATGTGATAATTGCCATGAATGTCCTTTACCTTTACTTTAATTGTGGATAATAATGTTTTATTTGACTGTATATCAGAGCATATTCCTACCAACCCGTGGGCCGTGCTATTTGAATCGCTATTGTTATCATTTTCTTTGATTTCTATGTCATCTGTTGGCTGCATTTTTGATTGTATTTCAACGGGGTCTAAATGAAGTAATGTATTATGGGATTTGTTACACTTAGTGCATTTTGAAGATTTACATGACGAGGCGTAATGGGAGGGTTTGAGACAATTTAAACATAATTTTAAATTCCGAATGTTGTTAATTCTTTCCCGAGTGTTTAATTTTAAAAATTTTGAACATTTGTATATTGCGTGTGGCTCTTTACATAAGGCACACGATTTTGCAGTTGATATATGAGTATATCCTTTGTTTAATTTTGGTGATATTGGCCTAGTGGGTTTCGAATCTCCAACTCGTATTAAAATAGCAGATTTTTCCCTAATAAATTTTAATAATGTTTCGAAAGAAATATTATCGTCCCTGGTTGTCTGTATTTCCCAATCCCTTCTGGTTTTACTATCAAATTTTGATGAAATTAAATAAACTAATAATGTATCCCAGGAATCAGTTGGTTCACCTAATGCTTTTAATGCTCTTAAATTTTTGTTTATATCATCATGTAACATCTGTAGATGGCTCCCCGATTCTCTTTGTAGTGAGGGCAGTTCAAATATAGACTTTACATGATTATGAATTAATAATTTTTTATTTTCGAATCTTTCATTAAGAAGATCCCATGCTATTTGATAATTTTGAGCCGTGACCTTCATTGATTCCAAAATTTCTAAAGCCCGCCCCTTTAGAGTTGATTTCAAATAATATAATTTTTGAACCTCAGATAATTGATCATTTTGATCAATTAGAGCTGAGAATGCATCTTTGAATTCGAGCCAATTGTTATAATTCCCATCGAAATTAGGTAGTTCTATGGTAGGTAATTGTATGAATTGATTTTTAGAGGACGATGATGCTAAGCTAATTACATCAGCGTCTGGCCTAACGACAGACGCTCTCTCAAATTCATGAACCGCTTTTTTAATTTTGGATTTTAATGCGAAATAACGATTTTCAAAAGTAGATCGTTCCTCAATTTCTATTTCGAAAGATTCCGCGTTATCAATACATTTCAGTTCAATTTGATCCTGAATTGTATTGAATTTTTCGAATTTTGATTCAAAATTTTCTAAACGATCCACTGATTGAATAATTGATTCTTGGTCGAAAGTTTGTATGGACTCAACATAATTTTTGAATTTAGTCAATTGTGCTTTTATTAATTTTCTTGAATTTTTTAAATGCTGCAATTCCATATTGAATAAAGGCTACACCAATTATGCAACTATAATGAATTATATGAATTAATGAAAGGAATGAAAAGGACTTACCGCACAAATTAATTCCAGCAACAAATATTAATTGTTTGTTAAATCAAGTTGCTCAATTTCTCCAGATACAAATACTGTTTTCGGATTTCTTGGCTTGTTTTTGCTTCTCAAATATGATTCGTCTCAATATGTTGAATTACTTGCTGTATCTAGCTCGATTGAACTAAATATTGAATATACTGGATGAATCCGGCTCGAAGGACCAAATGTAGAGATGATGTGTGTATGCTTGACGAATTATTTGAAGAAAGCTGTTGTGATCTGTAATAATGTAATCTGGAGAAATAATGTGAAATGAATAAATGTTTATAAATCAAATGCTTGCAAATAATATAATATTTATTGATGTGTTTTAATGAAACATAAACATTTAATGTGTTATGATACACGTTCAAAGAAATCCGATGATGTGGACTGATGTCCTGCAATGATGTGATTCAGTGTATGTTCAAAACACGAATGAATGAACATGGCGTCTCGCTGAAGTGGCGTACATCTCTCTGGCGGCGTCGAAGATGGTGCATTTCAGGGCTTGTAGCACCCCCTATATTAATTCTTCGAAGCTTGGTGCTTCTCCAATTAAAATGTAATAACTATTAACAATTAATTAATGGAGGCAGGGTAGCCGAGAGCGTTGGATACCAACTTTCCACGCAAGAAGTCGGAGTTCGATTCCAACTAAGAACAAAAATTTTCAATTTAATTTAACATCAGCTGCCTCCGGCAAGCCCCACCATGGATGTCACCTTGTCGTGTTGGGGGGCTTCGACTTAACTAAAAACATCCACGTCTCGGAGATGAGACTAGCAATCTACTCAAGAGACGCAAATCACATTTGCTCAAAGAACCACACACAGCCTCGAAAATTGGAATGATTAACACATTGACGACACGGCAACGAACCTATTACGGCAAATGGGTTAAGATTCGCCGTAAAAATGGAACGAACACGTAGGAAGAGCCAACGCGGAAGGGCTCTTGAGAATATAGCCCGGGATGGAAGGCCAGCAACACAATTGACCAAGCCACCGAAAAAATGGGCTGACTGCTGGGCGTACTCTTCCCAAAAAAAGACCTGAGGATAGTGAAGAAGAACAGGCCTTAGGCCTATAATAGAAGAAGAAGAAGAAGAAGAAGAAGAATTAATTAAGTAGAAATAATTTTCCAACAAATAAAAATGTAATAATTATTAACAAAAAAAAAATTAAAATAAAAATGTAATAATTATTAACAAAAAAAAAAATAAAAATAAAAATGTAATAATAAAAAATAAAATTTCAATTATATTCATTTATGAATTTCGAGTAAAATCATATATTGCAATTCATTAAATTTATATTTTAAATTCCAAATGTGAAAACATTATTCATTTAAAAAGCAATGTTCCTAGTTCATAATATAGTTAAAATAATATATATATATATATATTATACTATCCCTTTGAAATTTCATTGGAATGTATTATGGTTTAGATATAGAGATGAATATTCATTAATTAAATTTTTAATTATATCCGTTTAATTATTGATTTAATATAATAATACTACATTCTAAATGTATTTTTAGTATACCCCGTTTTCTATGAAATATAAATAGTATCTAATTTATAATTCTGTATTTGAATATCATATGTTTAAATGTTCAAATCCTGGATAAAATAAATATATTTCATGAAATTATAGAATTTTTTGGATATTTTTTTAAATTTTAAATTTTACTTATATTTTATCTTCAGTATATGTATAATAAATAATTAACACAAAAATAAATTAATTTTTCATTATTGTATTGTATTATATTAATCTTCTTCATTTAAGTAATTTAATTATAAGATTATAGAAAATATTTTAGCTTAACCGAAATTGAAAGTTCATTCACACATTAAATACTAATTGCTGTTTCATGACTTGAGTTTTTACAGAAAAAAAAGTAATCTGCTCTATGTCCTATGTAGCGGATAGTTCAAAGTTTTGAATTCCTAAAATATGAATTATTCTAAAAAATATTTAATTTTACTTTTATGGAAAAACTTTATTCATTATTTTTTTCAATTTTCTAAATAACAATTAATAAATTATGGCGGGAAGCCTTTCTTGTATTAATAATTTTTTTTCTAAAAACAGTATGTTGAAATTAAAGCTTTGGTGGTTGTTTTTATTTATAACGGAATTTTGTAAATAAAACCACATATTGATAATTGTTATTGTAAATTTATTCAAAAAATACAAAAATATATAAAACGTTTCGATTGCTACTTCTGCAATCGTTAACAAGCTACTGCACTGTTCGAGTGTCCAGTGACGAGTGACGAATGATACTTTATATAAGACCTAGGTCACCAACCAGATGGCGCTCGGAACGTGCTTACAAATTCAAAATTACAGAAGAAAAAATAATTATTCTTAAACAATTAATTTAAAGATTATGTATGTTGATATTATTATTAACTATAGTATAAAGTATATAATAATTTGAATATCTAAATCACACTATAAATAATTAATTTCTATTTGCAATTTTCTTAATGCTCAAATCATCTCGAGTGAATTCAATGTTTTCATGTAATCTTACAGAATCACTTAAGTAATCATTTTATAAATATTTATACTGTAAATCTTAGATTTTTATCAAATTCAACGAAACTTTGCTTTTCATCGTCTTTTATTCAACTGTATGTAGTAATATTAGCATATTTCGAAAATCAAAAAAAGAAAAATTATTTCTCCAACCCCCCTTCCGCACCCAGAGTTTTATATAATTGAGTATATAAATCATATTTATACAATTAAAAGTATAGATTAACTTTCATTTCTATTAGGATTAAAGATATTTCCGTGTTTATCCTTTATGAAAATTACTAAATTTATTCCAAATAAATTCTTGTTATAGTTTGAAAAATGGTTATTAATAAGATTTAGAATGAGATAATATTTTAGTTAAGCTTGAATTATGATAGAAATATCCAAATAAGATTTCAATAAAATTGAGAAATTTGTTAAGAGCAAAAAAATAATAGATTTATTTTCAATAGAGTTAAAATTATATCCCTTTAATAGATTTATTTATATTTTTAAGATTTTGAAAACATTTTTTAAAATACTATTTAATGGTCAATAATAAATAATTTGTATTGAAAAAGAGTAAATTGTTAAGATTAAAATTTCGATAATCATGCACTTTGTATTGGTTTTATCCTCGGGAAAAATCACCTTCATTAGTTTTTTCTTAATTTAAAATTATATGACGTCATCCAGCCATTCATGACGTCACAGCCAGCGCCTCCTTATATATTATAAATAAATTAGAATTAAAAATATTTATGTTCTATCCATATCTGTTTTTTATTACATTAATAGATATATTAAAATTATTTGAAATTGATTCTGTAGCTGGAAATTAATTTACTTCAAACCGCGGTCGGTTCGGACCTGGCCACAGGTCAACTTATTATATAGATGTAGATCATTCTTATGAACACAGATATACTCATCATTTTGTTTGATAAGTGAACATATATACTTCAATTCATGTCTTTTATGTAGCTATATTTATATATACCCTATTTATTCAAATAAATATAAATTATAAATTAATAAAATTATAATTGATATTTATTTGTATAATACAGTATTTTCTTGGGACGGTTAATATTTTTGTAATCTATTAATATAATAATTTAATAGTCGAAAGCCTAAACAAATGCCATTTAATAAAAGTTAGAAATAGTAGATTAAAATTAAATTGAATTTAACTCCGTATTTTATCGGTTACAAGAATATTTGTGAGACGTTGTCACTAAGAAATAAAAAATAGTTAAAAAATAAATAAATAAATAAATTTAATTTTATACATTCTCATATTATTATTTAATAAAATTGTTAATAAAAATCCGCTTGCTGAGTTCAACGTTTCTAATTAATATTTCCTTGTGAAAATAATAATAATAATAATAATGACTCCGATTAATATTTCAGTATATTTTCTATGATCCATGCTCATTTTAAATCGATATTTTATTTTTATCAATTTTTGTCAAAATATTTTTAAATGTATCATTTCCTTAAATAACAAGATACTACTTAAAGAAATAGCTCAGAGTCCATTCATAGATACAACTCTCTAAGAGTGTCTTGTTTCCTTCATTGTTTTTTACTATCTCGCCAGAGATAGTATTGCGATCACGAAAATTTTCGATGTTGAGATTTTGATGTTTTTATACGTTTTGAAGGTTCCTGAATCATTTTCACTAAAAGGTTGAGAAAAATGTCTGTATATATATATATATATATGTGTGTGTGTGTGTGTGTGTATGTAGACAAGATTACTCAAAAACGCTTTGAGCTAGAATCATGAAATTTGCTAGATGGGCATTATTCAAAATTCGTAGTTTTATATCAACTTTTGAGAAATGTAGCTCAACCGGAAGAGGGTCATTACCTACAACGTTTTGATTTTTTTTCCTCTAAAGTGACCGTAAAAATAAAGATATATGTTTGATAATTTTTCACATGATTAATAATTGTATAAAACTGCTATATATAGAATTTCAGCTTGATTGAATCGCTGAAAGTACCAGAATTAATTTTTTAACACTGCAAATCTCACGCGCCAACACGTGCCATGGTGCCATCAATAAAAAACCAAACATGCGCTGGTTTAATATTTATTATTTATAATTTATAATTAATTAAATTTAATTTAAATATAATATATTATGTTATTTAATCCAATTCAAATTGCGAGATAGTCGAGTGGAGACACTCCAGCTTATTTTTAAATATTTTCTTAAGATCTCAAAAATGATTGCATGTTAGTATTTTAAAAATTAATATTTTCATGGATATCTATAAAAAAAAAAAATTAAACTTGTCAAATTTGGTGGTTTTCAGATCATTTTGTTTTAAAGGCCCATTCAAAGCACCTTTTTTTTGATTACGGATATTTTGAATGATTTTTATTTTTCCAAAAATGTTCATTAATAATCCATTAGAAAGATTTCCATCTATTTTATAATCGTAGTGTGGCTAGTCATATATTATTCGCGACTTGTGGTCAAGCATTTTGACAAGAGAAAAAACATCAAACACGCCTGTCAAGGCGGTTTATCTTCATTTCATTTGATAAATATTCTTCTGTCATATTTAACGAGATACTTATCTAGAATCGATGCAAGCGTGATAAAATTACTTCATATTAAGCGACCAAGTCAAATATTCATGAAATGGCAGATTTAGATGTTTTTTTTTTCCTATTTAATGGGAAAGATTGACTTGATACTCGGGATGCCTAAAAACATCTCATAAATCTTCCTAAACTCGAAGTGGTCATAATATTGAATATAAAGGTGGATTTTTTAGAAAAGGTCAATCAATTGCACGCACGCAATTTATTTTCTATTACGGACTTCCAAACACGCGGAAGTTTAGTTAAGAGTACTACAAGAATTCGTTACATACTCATTTACTAATAAATTCATCATTTTTCTAACAGATTCATTAATCTAAAAAAAAATGTTAATTTTGATTGACAAGCAAATATTCTGAAAAAGAAAAAAATAAAAAAATAAATAAATAAATTGAAGATATAAATAAAATTATTAACAAAAAAGCTTGTATAAAATATATATTCTAGAAAGTATTATTTTAACAATTTTAAAAATTCAAATATACTAGAAATTGTATACAGTTTTGGAAATACTTTCTTTTATAACTTAATAATAAATAAAATATTCAAATACTAAAGAATTAATTTGACTATTAAAGATATAATTATATAATTTTTTGGAAATCAAAATTGACTTGGAAATGATTTAATTTGAAACAAAATTATTATATAATATACTATTATAATATAAATATTATCTAAATATATAGTTAATTAAATCAATTTTAATAAATAAAACAAAATTCAGAAAATGTTTCTAAAGTTATGTTGTTTCATTTATAGTCCTGGGCCGCTGAAATCACGGTCAGTGGATCGAACCTCGTAAGTTCACTTAGTTGTAAAAAAAAGATTTTATAATTAATTTTTTAAATAAATTGGTAGGTTGGCTAAAGTGTGCATAGTTCTCCAAAACTAGTAAAGTTAAACAAAAATTTGTTATTCTATTTTGAACTTGTATATTAATTAAATCTTTAATAGTGAAATAATTCTAAAATATCATTCCTAAATATAAAATTCGAAACTTCGTACGAATAATTTATTTAAATTTCTTAAGCCTAGTTTACACCGGCTTAGTTCTTGTCATTAGTTCAGTCCAATTTACACGGGCTTAGTACTTGCCATTAGTTCAGGGGTGGGCAAATACTTTTAAGCGCCGGCCTTTTGAACGCCCGCCGGCCCGTTGAAAAAGTTGGTTCTTATTTTGATTTTTTTTATAGTGTTTTCGAAATATGGTCCTCTGGCCCGGAAGACATTTTGAAAATTTCATTTTGGCCCGCGCTTAAAAGTATTTGCCTGCCCCTCAACTAATGACAAGTACTAAGCTAGGATTGAAGCCTTTTACACGGGCTTAGTTCTAAAGTGTGCATAGTTCTCCAAAAATTAGTAAAATTAGTAAAATTAGTGATTAATAGTGAAATAATTCTAAAATATCATTCCTAAATATAAAATTCGAAACTTAGTACGAATAATTTATTTAAATTTCCTAAGCCTAGTTTACACGGGCTTAGTTTTTGTCATTAGTTCAGTCCAATTTACACGGGCTTAGTTCTTGCGTAAAAGGCTTCAATCCTAGCTTAGTACTTGTCATTAGTTCAGGGGCAGGCAAATACTTTTAAGCACGGGCCAAAATAAAATTTTCAAAATGTCTTCCGGGCCGGAGGACCATATTTCGAAAACACTAATAAAAAAAATTTATCTTTTTTTTTAGAGACATATTGAACGAAAAATCAAAATAAGAGCCAACTTTTTCAACGGGCCGGTGGGCGTTCAAAAAGCCCGCGCTTAAAAGTATTTGACCGCCCCCGAACTAATGACAAGAACTAAGCCCGTGTAAACTAGGCTTTACACATCAAGTTAATATCTTATTTTCCTTTTCTAATTTAGTCATTTACATAAATATTTGATAAAATATTTATTTATTACTTACTTTCTTTTAAAAACAAATAATGCTGAGTAATATTCATATTTATTTTTATATTTAATAAAATAATTATGTTGAATTATTATTTTTTAGTAAAATTATTATATTATATCATATATTCATGTCGACATTTTTTGCTGTTGATTTTTCTACTTTATTTAAGTATTTCTTTTGATTATTTTCTCTGGTAATCTGTCAATCATTGGCGGTGGTAAATGAAAATGAAAGGTGTCAAATTGAAAGAAGGCGTACGCTCTATCTTACTCAACATTCTCTTAAAATCCCCCCCCCCTCTTCTGTCATCATTCATCGATTAACATATCTCACAAATTAAAGAGAGAGACAAATTATTCGTACTGATTTACATTTAGACAAATAATTTATCTCGCGTCCTACTTACAAATCATTATCCAAATGTCAAATCATCTACCAATCAAATTGGTTTGATCATATATTTCAAATAAAATAAAATTTGAACTTAAAAATATGTAATATGTTCATAATTAATAATAATGCGAGGGTAGCCTTTAAACCCGGGGTGGGCAAAAGCCGGCCCGCGGGCCGGATGCGGCCCTTTTGCTTATTTTATCCGGCCCGCCAGCCCGGTGAAAAAGTTTGGCTCTTATTTCGATCTTTCATTCATTCAATATGACTCAAAAAAAAAGGTAAATTTTTTTTACAAATGTCCCGGTTTGGTGTTTTCGAAATATGGTCCTCCGGCCTGGGAGACATTTTGAAAATTTCATTATGGCCCGCGCTAAAAAGAATTTGCCCACCCCTCCTTTAAACCAACCAGCGATGTACCTAGGATTAAATTTGGATTGGAGGGGCGGAGGGAATATAGTTATTTAGGAAGTAATATTTTAGAAATCTAACCAAAATATTATATATATATAATTATAAATATATATTAGTGATGATAATCTAATTTTGTTAATTTTCATCAATTTATAACCATTATAATTATTATTAGTTTTGCATCTATGTGACAGACAGTTGGATACGGTCATGAAATATAGCAAATTTTTATGAAAGATTTCTCAATTTTATTTTATTTTTATTTTTAAAAGTATTCAATTTTAAAATAGAAGATGCTTGCTAATACTTTCAGAAATAAATGATGAAAAAAGAATTATTAAAAATATAATAAAATCTTAATTAGCGTAATAAAATCATTGAAATTATTTCTAATATAGTATATTTTATGTTTCTATTAATTTTTTTATATTTTAGCTATAAAATGTTTACTCTTATAGTTATAATAACATATTTATTTATAGGATTTAAACTTTCGAAACAATAGAAACATAAATATTAAGATAATATTGTAATTTATCTAATGAGCTTTAAATTAATTAAATAATATTTATTTATAGTGTATTTATATATATATATATATATATATATATATACAGAGGCGGATTAAACGCCGGGCGGACCGGGCGGTCGCCCGGGGTCCACCAGCCCGAGGGGGCCACCGAAACCTAAATAAAAATATTTCCTTAAAAAAAATTTTAAAAAACTGTTGAGTTTATGGATAATCGGAGTTTAAATAAAACAAGTTATTCTTGATACAGATCTTTATTGAACAACAGATCTTTATTCGGTCGTGTTTGAACCCCGACTAACTTAAGAAAAAATAATCAATTTTGGGTCTCGGCAACCAGAGTAAAAATTATGTATTTTTTACATAAGTACTATATATGTAAGTATAAAACAGCCTAAATTATAATATAATATAATTATAATTGTAAATAACAGAGGGCCCATTTCAATTTTACCGCCCGGGGCCCCCAATCAACTTAATCCGCCACTATATATATATATTTCTTCCTTACTTTGGACTACCTCCTTTCAATTCTTATTTTACCCTAATTTTCTTAAATCTACTTTTGTATCGCCTCGATAAATCGCCTTTATAAATTGACCTTTCCCAATTGGTTCCCTTATGTTCATACCTTCTCATTTATTGTTATATATTTTTATTTGATATTATAGATTATATATTATATATTATTCAAACAACGTAAAACGTCATATAATTATATATATAAAAAAAATTCTTATTAATTCTATTAATATTATTAATATTTTATACGAACATTAAAAGGACTAAAAAAAGCGATTAGTTAGTATATCAGTAATTATATATAAAATATCCACGGTACGATACGCTCGGTAAATTTCGGTTACATTCAGTTCAGTGGCTATTTCAAAAAAAACAAAAATATTCTATAATTTGATTTTTATGTATTTTAAAATTAAAAAAATATTAATTGAATATACATATATATATTTCATTCTTATAATTCTTTTAAATTAAATTAAATATTGAATAAAATTGAATTAAATTATTTGATTATTTTTTAAATTATTTACTAATTTAATTATATATATAATATCCCATGTCACTCACTAGCTTCCTTTTATGGATATTTACTCAATATTATAAACATGCATTATAATGAACATCATTAGATTGTTCTTCAGTCTGACATCTTCAGGTAAATTATATCTCTCTGTATGATGGTAAATATGATTTACATATATATAAGAGTAGCGGGTGGACACTCTCTATTACCCCGACTTCTACTTCAGGGAAGCGACTCTGCTCACGCAAGTCATGACTTTTCCTCATATAGAACGTTGGAAACAGTTAGTGAAAAAATGGAAAAGATAGAAAAATACTATCATCTATCTACGAGGTGTGGCTATTAAATAACGAGACAGCGCGCGCAGACGGCCTCCAGGAGAGGGTAGGCGGGAACGTAATGCACCTTTGTACAGCTGGAAGAATCTACTATTCCAGTACGAGAACACATGTCTGGCGGTGAAGTAGTTTTTTTTCTGTAGCGGTTTAAAATAAACGTGTTTTTGTTTCTACGCCGAAAACGATGTGTGACGAAAAACACGATCAACCCCGACCGAGTGCTATAAATTATTAAAATAGGCTTACGGTGAGAGTTCTTTATCACGTTCGCGAGTTTTTGAGTGGCACAAAAGATTTTCTGAGGGTCGAGAGAGCACAGAAGATGACCAGCGTCCGGACCGTCCTGTTTCCATTTCAACTCCAGTGCTGGAACACCCTCCTTACTCCCCTGATCTAGCACCCTGCGACTTCTACCTGTTTCCGAAAATCAAGTTCGCACTAAAGAGAAGCCGATTCGAGTTGATGGAAGAGGTGAAAAGAAAAACGGCGGAGCGTCTGAAAGGCCTAACAAAAAACGACTTCGAACACTGCTTTGAGCAGTGGAAAAAAAAGGATGAAGCGGTGTGTGGCGAGTGGACGGGTGTATATTGGGGGGGGGGGAAGTTCGATTGTACCATAATTTTTTTAATTAAACCATTTTTTGTAAGCAGTCTCGTTATTTAATAGTCACACTTCTATGCTATGTTATAATTTAAAACTGATAATTTGTTTTTAACAAACATTTAATTATAAATATTACAATTTTAGATACATTTGTTTTAATTTCATTAAATTTAAAATACCCAAAATCACAAACAATTAATTTTGAATAATTTTATTTTACCTTTTAATAAGATGAATATTCAATTTTTTTTCTCTTTTTTAGATTCTATGAAATAATTAAGAAAGGTTTTGCAAATGATTTTGAAATTATGATAAAATAATAAAATAAACTTGCCAATTGAATATGGAAAAGGTTGAATGAAAGGGATTAATTTATAGTGAAGATTGTTTATTTAATTTTAATGAAAAGTCTCTTTTAATTAATTTAAATAAATCAAATAGAACAAAACCATTTGCATGCATTAAGTTAATTAAAAATGCAAAAATGAAATGAATATATGTATATATAAGATTAGAGATGCAATCTATGGCACTTAGAATGAAGAATCCGTAAGCAAATATCATCAGACAGGATGACTCTTTCGCAAGCGTTGATTTTATTCTAGAATAGAACGAAGTCACTCTCCATTTCTCCTGTCAAAGAAATAGACAATTCGTGTTCAACTTTATAGTGGCTTTTTTAGCTTGAAAAATATTTACCGTTTTAAATTTAGTTTTATAAACATACAAAATTGAATTTAATTAAAATCTTTTGTTCATAGTGAAAACATAATAAATCGATCACAAACACACACACACACAGTATTTTTATGTTAATAATTTCTGTAACTTGGATATATATTTATATTCATATAAAATGTGTAAAAATGTTTTTACTAAATATATCTAGGTGCAAATATGATTAAATATTTTGCAATAATTCACAAATCTAAAATAATTATTATTTTATAATTAATATCATAATAATATTAATGGCATTTATATACATATGGTGATGATTTATTATCTGTCAATTTTGAAATAAAAATAGTATTTATTTTACTCCCTAAGTGGTGTTTTCCTGTTTCAAATGGTTGTTTTATTATTAAATAAATTCAAAATGACGAATGAGGCATATTTTCTTATGTTAAATGGATAATAATTTTTTAAATGAGACAGCAATATAAGATAATAGAAAATATTATTAGGATCTTTATTTATGAGTAACAAACTCAAGTGTTTTTCATTAGATTACATCAACCCTAGTTTACACGCGGGCTTAGTACTAATCATTAGTTCTGGGGTGGGTAAATACTTTTAAGCGCGGCCTTTTTCAACGCCCGCCAGCCCGTTGAAAAAGTTGGCTCTTATTTTGATTTTTCGTTCAATATGTCTCTAAAAAAAAAAGATAAATTTTTTTTATTAATTTTTTCGAAATATGGTCCACCGGCCCGGAAGACATTTTGAAAATTTCATTTTGGCCCGCGCTTAAAAGGCTTCAAACCAAGTTGTCACGGGCTTAGTACTTGTCATTAGTTCAGGGACAGACAAATACTTTTAAGGACGGGCCAAAATGAAATTTCCAAAACCACCCCAAAACTAATGACAAGTACTAAGCCCGTGTAAACTAGGCTTTATTCACGAGTGGACATTTTATAAAATATTTCTTATAGAAATTAATATAAAATGCTTTTTGATAATTTTCTTATTTTCTCAATTAAGGATTTGATTAAAGACAAAAAATATACAAACATTGTTTTTAAATCTTTCAAAGAATCAGAAAATATTGTAATTTTGTATTGTATCATTGCAATCATAGAAATTTGATTTTTGCACAATCTCTCTATTTATATATTTTAATTAAATATTTATTTTATAATTTTCAAATTTACCAAATGTTTTTTTATTAGTCACAAACGATCATAATAAAAACAGTTGTTACTTTGAGTTCATTATCTTAATACTAAATTAGAACAATAAATTTATCATATTCACATACACACATCAATTTAAAGATACTATTGTTAAATATTAAATTCCATTTATTTATTTATTCTCAAATGTATTCAGCCACACACACATTCGGCATTACATATCAATCCAAAAAATACAATGTTCACAAAATACATCTCATTTTATGCTTAGAGCATTTACAGTCCCATAAAAAAACCACACAACACATCACAATCCTTCTCACACAATCAATCAGTATGATTTATCACTATTATACAATGTTAATTAATATATTTACATTGTAAATATTAAATTGTTCTACAAGTTATTAAAATCAAGAGGTTTGTTATTTATGAAAAGGTGAGTTTTAAAACTTATTAAGTATGTTAAATTCCAGGGATGTCCAACACGCGGCCCACTCAAAGTTTTGATGCGGCTCACTATCGACTCATTTTGGAGTTAAATTTTAAAGAATTCACAGTCCGGCAAGCGACCTATAACTTCGAGGCTATAAAAAAAGGCTGCAACATTCAAAAACAAAAAACCACCTCTATCCCCAAAAATCTCCATAAGTTTTGAGACATTCACTAACTAGGCTTAACATATTCTGGTAATTTTGCGGCCCAGTTAAATATTTAAGTTTGCGATGTGGCCCATTAAATTAAAAGGTTGGACATCCCTGTTCTATTCTGATAGATAATTTTTGTTACATACCTATATTATAGTACATTTCAAAGAGCAAATAATGCCAATTTGAACATCACTAAACAATAGAGACATAAAAATCAGCCAAGTAAAACAAACATGAATTTCCTTTCTGTTGGAATAAAGAAAGGTTAATATTTTGAAAAAAACAAATACATTTATTTAACAAAAAAAAATATAAAAAAAGAATTATACTAACATAATATTGACAATATGTACTTTTAAAACAAGTTTATATATTTGTTTATTTTTAGAAATGGTACTAAGCTTTTCCATGTAAAAATGATATTTGCAAAGTTGTGAAATCTCAAAAGAGGGTCAATAAACAAAAATAACAATACAAGATTCAAATTGTATTTTACTGTAACAATCAATATTGATAATAAATAAATATTAAATGGATAAATAAAAAAAAATCGGTAATATAAATATATACTAGTATACATGGTCAATTCAAATTGTTTTCTTTTAACTTAAAATAAAAAATAGTTAAGTATTATTTTGATTTAAAAAAATGATAGTATTTGAAAAGAAAATTATGTGTCTATTAGATAAAAACACTTAATCAGGAGTAAATTGTTTAATATTTAATTAATTAATAATAATTAATCAGCTTTGTATGATTTCTAGTTTCTTATGTTAGTAAATATTAAAATATAGGATATTTTTATTTAAATTATTTAATTTATATATATATATATATATATATATATATATGTTGGTTTAGGTTTCCGTGAATGTTATTGTTATTATTATTATCAGATTTATCAGGGATATAATGTTGGCCTCGGACTGTTGTCCAGTGCGGACGTGTGCCGGTCTCAGGAATGCCCAGGATTCTTCGGAGCTCTACAGCAACGCAGTGAGTACAAAACCACCCAACCTATCAACCCAAAATCCCGATATTAACCCTTGGTCACACAGACTAAGACCCAGAATCCCAAAAATATTTCCACCTAAATAATCTCTTGAAAATGGCGCCAAAATGGGTGCCGAAACGTCGAGAAAACAATCTCACAAAAATACGTGATTATATCCCTGATAAATCTGATAATAATATATATATATATATACGCAGAGGCGGATTAAATGCCGGGCGGGCCACGCGGCCGCCCGGGGCCCACCAGCCCGAGGGGCCCACCGAAACCTAAATAAAAATATTTCCTTAAAAAAAAATTTAAAAAACTGTTGAGTTTATGGATAATCGGAGTTTAAATAAAACGAGTTATTCTTGATACAGATCTTTATTGAACAACAGATCTTTATTCGGTCGTGTAACTTAAGAAAAAATAATCAATTTTGGGTCTCGGCAACCAGAGTAAAAATTATGTATTTTTTACATAAGTACTATATATGTAAGTATAAAACAGCCTAAATTATAATATAAACAAAATTTGTCTTTCAATTATAATTGTAAATAACAGAGAGCCCATTTCAATTTTACCGCCCGGGGCCCCCAATCAACTTAAACCGCCACTGTATATACGATCTAGGCGTTCAATTGGGAAGTACTAGCTCAAGCGGCTTATTCTCCAGACTTGGCTCTGTCTGATTACCATCTATTCGCATCATTGAAACAAGCACTCGCCGAACAACACTTTGATTCGTATGTAAATGTACGAAAATGGCTCGACAACTGGTTCACATCCAAGGAAGAATTGTTTTTTTCCGTGGCATTCATAACCAGCCGAAAAGGTGAGAAAAATGTATAAATTCCAATCAGGGACGTGCCTGGATATATAGCCGCCTGCGTGCTAGTACCTATATATGGCCGCCCTTCAAGATAACATCAAAGAAAAAAAATCAAAATTTAACTTTTAATATTTGTTTTATTATTTATTATTACACTTATATATGTACAGTTCTAAGAATGAGATATTACTATCAAAAATTAACTCTACGCGATTTTTTGGAAGCAAAGTCTTCAATTGCTTTTTGAATACTCCAATTATCAGCAATTTCATTTTCAATCACAATAATTGATAAATTACTGAGACGTTCTTGAGCCATTAAAGTTCTCAAGTAATTTTTAATTATTTTTAATATTGAAAAACTAATGAAAACCGAAAACTAATGTTACATTGTGCATTGATACACGAGTATTATGTTTAAATTGGACTGAAAATGTTTTCAAATTTAATGTCAATTTTTTCAATTTTCAATAAAAGAGAATTTATGTTTTATAACACCAAACTTACTTTGCTTTGCTTTTTTCTCTTCGTTTGTTAATTAATAATTAATTGTTAATGATCATTAATCTCCAACGTGTGTCTAGGGTATTAAACAAGTTATTATACTATAATATAAACTATATTGACCTCGAACGATATACAAAACCGTTTTTATATGAGTTGTAGATATTATTCTCATCGTATCGATATACGAGTACGTATAACATTGTAGTCATATTATATATATTATATAAAATATATTTCATCGAATACATTTTCAGCAAGTTCATAATATAAAATAAAGTACCGGGACCCCGAGCCTCGGCTCGGTACTTAAGTTAAAAAAAATGATTCATTATTATTGGATTTGGCTGGTAATATTAATACCTGAGACACCGAGCTCTCGCTCTACCCTTTAAAAAATATTGATATACAATTCTTTAATTATTTATTACAATTATTAAATGTATTAAATAATATTTTATTGAAAAAATATTAAAAATTATAAAACTATCTAAAACTTAATTAATAAAAGAACAATGAATAAATAAATCACGAAAATAGATAAAAAAAAATGCACGCGGCGAGTTTCGATCCTTCGAACTCGGGGAGTAAAAACAATTGTTCTAACCACTGGTCTAAGATATTTTGATAATAAAAATAACATATTTTTACCATCTTTCGAAGACATTTATTTGTTTTGTTGTTTTTTTTGAGAGAGATTAATAAATATATATATATTTTATTAAAAATAAATATTTTTAATTTTATTTCGAAATTAAATAATAAATTTTAAAATATTTTAAATAAAAAAAAATATTAATACAATTTCAGTTAAAAAATAAAAATGGATGTCATGTGACGTCACCCATATATAATTTTAAATTAAGAAATAAATAATGAAAATGTACGTTTCCTGAGATGTGATCAATAAAACTCAATTTTTCTTTATAAATACTATATCTAGTGTGAATTTGAAAAAAATCGTTAGAGCGGTTTTTGAGAACCCATGGCTATATATATATTTATACAATTTTAGCTAGCATAATAAGATAAGATAGATTTAATACAAAAATAAAACCAAAGTGACTGGAATGAAAAAAAAATTGGCGTCTCTAAATATGTGACGTTCAGCCGCCTTTTAATACGGTCGCCTGCGTGCGGTGCACGCAATGAACGCTGGTCAGGCACGGCCCTGATTCCAATTGAAACTTTGAATAAAATATTTTCAAAAAACAGACATCCAATTTTTAAAAACAATCCGGTTTCATACTTCTACACCTCGTACATAGATATATATGGTATATATAAATTTCTGTTTTTTTACCGACCGACGATAGAAAGGGAGGGCTTGTTTTATTTCAAATCCCTGAGCTATTATTTTAATCAAGTTTAATTATTTAATATTCATTATTATTCACTTTTAAATAATTTAATTTTATATATTTATATATTAATTTTTTATATTATAATAATATTGTTAATAAATTTTTACTTCTTATAAGTTTGATTAAAAAGTATTTATCTAAAATATACTATAAAGTATAAACTATAAACATATATTATGAGTTAAACTAAGTAACGAAATAGGTTGTCAATATACTAAGTACACGATAAACAGTCAGTAGTAAATATATAGATATAGATATCATGCGTAAATAAATATATTAACATGTCTCTCTATTTGTTATTGTCATTAATTACCTTGAATAGAATAGATGAGCGATTCAAGTCAAATATTTTCAAGTAATTTTAATCACTGGATGATTTATTAAAGAGGATATATTGGGACATCAACATCTACATTTAAATTTATCTCTTCATTATCATGTTAGTAAAATGGTTTTGAAATTTATGATGAGAATATGACCTTTAATAACATTCATAAATTGGTAATAAGACATTAAGAATAAGAAGACGAAGATTTTTATTTAATATATAATAATCTCTAAAAGTATTTTTTTTTAATTTAATTTTTTATCTATTAATAACAAATAGTTAACATTCAGGAGAGATTAATTATAATATATTTTTTTATTTATTTTATAATTTTATAAAATATTTAAAACCGTTGTAACTAACATTTATTTAATCTAATTATTATTCTGAACTAGCTGCTCAAGATGTGGATCTTAATATCAACAGAGAACCTTCCTAGAATACAGTAGAATTACAGAGATTACATTCCGTAAATATACGGCCAATTCTGGAACTCAGATTTAGGAGATAGAATTAAATAGAATGTGTTAGGTCCGGAATTGGATGGAGCGCCTCTAGATCACAACTACGAATCGAAATTTTCTTAAACAGCGTTATGTTATAAACCATAAAACTAGTAAGTTATAATATTTTTTACTATCTCGCCAGAGATAGTATTGCGATTACGAAAATTTTCGATGTTGAGATTTTGATGTTTTTATACGTTTTGAAGGTTCCTGAATCATCTATATATATAAAGGAGAGTGTTTGTATGTATGTATGTAATTTGTCTACTTTTTTGCTGTCATAGAAACAAACAAAAAAGAAATTCCCAATCAAAGAATTATTATAATATTTAACTTATTTTAAATTCTAATATTCAAATATCATTTCAATTAAATAATTTATTCTAAAAAAGTTCTCATTTTAATTAATATAATAAAATATTTAAATCATATTTAACTTAAATTTTATTTTGTATTTATTCTTTCTATATTTGAATACTTCTTTTATTTTAAGGGAGGGAATTAACTATGATCTAAAAAAATTAATAAATGAACTTAATAATAAAAAATCAAATAAATCCCCATTAATTTAAATTAATACTATTAATGAATGTATATATTGTTAATTTATCTTTAGTTTTATCAATACTTTTATACCGTTAATTTTTATAAATTAATTTTTATAAATTGTCTCAAGTCTCTAACTTTGCATTTTCTCAAATTTTATTATAATTAAAAATATTCAATAAAAATCAAGCAATGAAATTAAAATATCAAAATGAAATGATCAAGAAATATTATACTCTATTATAACATATACAATACTTATAAACTATAGGCGGAGGAAATATTAGACGATATCATTGCGGGTTCAGGCCAAATCGATCAACATTAATTAAGATATTTTCAATATGACAGATATTAAAAAAACCGCGAATTCAATAATTCTGTTCACTAATTATTTGTAGACTTTAGTAAAACCTACGCATGACTCAATAGATCCGGATAAACTTTTTCAAATTTTGATCTTAAAATTTATCTTGAAGGTAGTAAAGAAAGAGTAAGATGCGGAAATCAATTGTAAAATATTAGGTTACCCAGACGACTTAAATATAATAGGAGATTCGGCAATTGCAATTACAGATAGCTAGGAAAAATTAATCGAGGTAGGAAAAGAGATGAGGTTTGAAATTAATAATGATAAATAAATATATTTAGAAACAAACAGGAGCAGTATTAACAAACAAAATGTAGAATTTGAATATGTAGAAAAATTGAATGTAATCACGAAGGATAATAATATTTGAGAAGAATTTAAATCGAAGTTGCAATCGGGAAACGCCTGTTATCCTGCAGTAAAGAGGCTTATCTCATCAAAATTATTATAAAAGGGAATGAAAATTAAAATATATAAAACAATTATTTTGTCTGTTGTATTATATGAGTGTGAGACATGGTCTATGATCTTAGGAGATGAGAGTGGATTCAGAGTATTTGAGAATAGGATTCTCCCCAGCATTTATGGGTCAAAGAGAGATGAGGGAATGACGTACGAGAGATGGAACAGAGGTTCAGGATAAGGACACTTGGAGAAATGTGGTTGTAGCTGCCAAGAACTTTCGAGTAGATAGATATAACATATTCAATAATAATATATATAATTAATTTAATAAATAAATTAAAATATATTTTAAATAATCACACAATAAGAAATGAATGTTTTATGTTATACGTTGTTTGAAACAAAATGGATGAAAACCTTTTACTACTTTCAACCAAATACTATGTACCACTCGGGGGTACAGGGGGCGGAGCTCTGAGCAGCTAGTTTTCACTAAGGTTGAGAAAAATGTCTCTCTGTGTGTGTGTGTATGTATGTAGACAAGATTACGCAAAAACGGTCTGAGCTAGAATGATGAAATTTGATACATGAGCATTATTCAAAATTCGTAGTTTTCTTTCAACTTTCGAGAAATGTAGCTCAACGGGAAGAGGGTCATTACCTACAACGTTTTGATTTTTTCTTCTAAAGTGACCGTAAAAATAAAGATATAGCTTTGATAATTTTTCACATGATTAATAATTGTATAAAACTGCCATATATAGAATTTCAGCTTGATTGAATCGCTGAAAGTACCGAAATTAATTTTTTAACACTACAAATCTTACGCGCCAACACGTGACGTGTTGCCATCAACAAAGAGTCAAACATGGGCTGGTTTAATAAATATTATTTATTAATTTTAATTTATAATTTAATTTAATTTAAATATAATATTTGTTATTTAATCCAATTCAAATTTGCGAGATAGTCGAGTGGAGACACTCCAGATATTTTTTCTTTCCAATAATAAAAATTGATTTGAAATCATATAATTTATTTTAGTACATAGTAAAAATATATTGGGTCTAGTAAAAAGTTCACGTCCATTCTAATCTTCTCTCTCTCTCATTATTCCTGTAAACTAAACCATTTAATTCCACTGCTGTAGATCCATATCGAATTGACCTGGCTCCGGCTCCGACATCTTTTGAATCTTGATATTTTAGCCGGGGTTTAAACAGGAGCCGAAGACAGAGCAATTTCACAGCCCTGTTAAATGTTCAAGAAATTTTTAAATTCTTCCCTATTAATTTGATTATAATAGTCTGACTATACATTAGAAGAATAATTTTAATACATATTTATAATATATAATAATATTCTTAGATTTCCAAATTTATTAAGTTTAAATGAAAAATAGTAATATATAAAATATATGTTAATAGAATCGAGAATGGGGGTCGAAAAGGTTGCTGGTACATTAGATGTATTTTTTTTTTAATTATAGCCTTTTTGGTTATACATTAATAATCTTACATACTAAAGAATTTACAGAGGTACATTAAAATTATACATTATTAAATACCATTTGATACAATATTAATAAAAGTAAAATAATTGCAATAGAAAACAAAAAAACAACAACAACAGATAATATAGGTTTCTTTGAACCAGACCCCTAAGGGCATAGGCCTCTTCCAAATGTTTCCATGCTCTTCGTTGCCTGGCCGCCCATCTCCATTTCATTCTTATTATATGAATACCTATATCGTCAATCGCTAATTTCTTATATGGGTCTTCTATCTTCATTTTATCTCCTCTTCTAATACTCAATATACTTCGAACCATCGATCTTTGAGTTGATTCTTAATCTTTCATATTTCTTTTTTTTTAGAGGCCATGTTTGCGAACCATAAGTTAAAATTGTTATAACGAACCTGTTAACGCCTGTTTTTGATTATTGGCGTTTTGACTTGATAAGTGTCAAGTTAAAACAATTCTCTTTCATAGCTTCATTTATCCCCGAACGGCGCTGCCGTCCGAATGGATATCGAAGTGTTTCTCTCTCTTTTCACCTCTTTTTTGAACGTCGGCAGACGCGCAGGCCGTCCCACCTTCAGTGCTTTTCGTACATTTCAAGTATTTCAAGCTTACATTTAAGCTTCTATTTAAGTTTCTGTCGATACAATATTAATAATGCTTCTTTCAAGCTCAAGTGTCGATATAATATTCGTAATAGTTTCGTACATTTCATGTTCAAATCGATATAGTATTAATAATCGATTCGTATTCAAATCCATTCGATGTAGTATTAATAATCGTTTGGTTTTCAAGTTTTAATCGTTTTCGTTCTTGTTAACGTTATATCGCTCGCTATTCGTTTCCATCTGGTCAATTCCACATATCTCTTGGATTGTTTCCATATTTCGTTCATCTCGCTTTATTAAAAGCATTTATCTAAATATATTTAAAATTAATTCTTTCCCGGAGGTCTTGGTTGACCTGCCCGGATAAAATATGGTTTGAAACATTTTTTATGTTTCGTTTATATTGCTTCATAGAAAGCATTTCTCTAATTCTTTCCCGGAGGTCTTAGTTTACCTGCCCGGATAGAATATAGTTTGAAACATTTTCTTATGCTTCATAGAAAGCATTTTGCTAAATATATTTAGAATTAATTCTTTCCCGGAGGTCTTAGTTTACCTGCCCGGATAGAATATGGTTTGAATCATTTATATGGTTCTTTTGTCTTGCTTCATTGAAAGCATTTCGCTAAATATATTTAGAATTAATTATTTCCCGGAGGTCTTAGTTTACCTGCCCGGATAAAATATTGTTTGAATCATTTTCATGGTTCGTTTGTTTTGCTTTATAAAAAGCATTTCGCTAAACGTATTTAGAATAATTTATTTTCTCGTGGTATTTCTTGACTTGATTGGATCGAATAGTTAAAAGTATCGGATTTCTTTTAATAAATCCCTTTATGATACTTAATTCATATAAAAAAAAAAAAAAAGGAAAACCCAAGACTTGGTCTTTTGGTTCCGGTGTATTATAAGGTATATCACCATTAACTTTTTCCTTCTTTCATATATTTGTATCGAAACAATTAAATATTAATTTAATCATATATGTCTATAAATATTATATTGATTACATTTCTAAAATGAGATTATTTCTCAAGTTGTTTGTCTAAAAAATTAATTATTATATATTATAAACTATTCTAAACGTATATTTTATAAAATTGCCTTTACATAGAATATTTAGTATTATGAATTCTATGTAATCAATTGTTTGGTCAAAAACCAAACAGTTGTTTTCGTTTCGCTATATTAAGCAAAAATTATATAATTGTAATTATAACATTACTTATATTTTTCTTATGATTTCCTTAAAGGATCATTTCTATTTTATTTAGAATCAAATTTATTAATTGATTTTCTCTTAATTAATTATCGATAGAGGCTTCTCTAATTATATATAGATATTTTCATTATATCTTGGTATATACACTCGTTCTATGTGAACGTTTGTTTTCATTAAATTATTTATCATAATAAATCCAAATGTATTATTAAATTATTTAACAAAAAAAAAAAAGCTGATAATTTTGTATTATTATCAATTTGGTTTTATAAATATAAAATTAAACGATTGTATATTTTAAAAAGAATAATCTATTTTGAGGATTATTTAATCCTAATTAATATATTATATTGGGTTCGAGAAATTTATTCCTTTTGTTAATATGAATTGTATTTATAATAGGAAATTTCTAAATTTAAATCTTTTATTCTTTCAATAATTTTAGGTTCTATTTATAAAGGATTATCTAATCATTAACTTTCAAAACAGCTGAATTTTTTTCTAAATTTAATTTTTTAATATTAGTTTAAATAAATATTACATTTTTATCTATTCAACCAATATAATTTATTTCTATAAAAATATTTTTCTTAATTTATTTAATATAATAATTGCAATCGTTTTATTTAATCTCTAATGGAAAAATATAGAATTAGTGATTTTGTGCATTCATTAGTTCTATGATTTTTATTTAAATTTAATTATAAAATTATTTAATTGTATTTTCAACGAGTAATCGAATTAAAAGATTATTACGTTTTTATTAATATTATATATTGTATTGTGGATATTTATTCTTTTAAATTAAAATGAATTATATTGTAAATTTCAAGCTATTAATTGCTTAATATTATCTCTTGCTTTTAACATAAACTTTATTTCGTTATCAAAGGTTTATTAAACCATAAAATCTAAATTATTTAAATTTGAAATTTAATATTTTATATAATTTTAATGTACATTCTCTATTTATTGAAATTTGGTAGTTTATCATGTGTTTAAAAGAGATCTAAAGGTCTAAATTATTTGAATTTAAAATTTAATATTTTTATATTGTCTTAATGTACATTTTTCTATTTATTGACTATTGTAACTTATTATTTATTTGAAAGAGATAATCTAATTATAACGTTATTTGAAACCATTGTCTTTTATTTTATTCTGAAAAAATACCTGTCTCTTTTTCATCACAAGAACCCTAACAGTTCCCGTGGTTTTGCACAAATGAAGGGATTAAGGAACAAATCTGCAACTTCGAGATCCTTTATACGCAAGCGATTTTATTGGCTCCGTATGAAGTCAGTTGGGTACTCCGTTGAATACCCTTCATCGGGTTAAAGTCGTTTAGGCTTTAACAAAACCTTAACCTTTTTAGAACTTTAATTTTAGATATTCAACCTCTTTATTTTATAGAATCCAATTCAAAGACCAGAATTTGTTACAAGCCAATGGTATTTTCCTTTTTAATTCTTTTGTTGTTCCATTTTCAAAGTTAATGATTTGATTTAAATAAATTGTTTCTGAATTACATGGAATAGGCGGTTCATTATTTTGGAATTTTATATCTCCATGTAAGTTCTTACTTATTACTAATGATTTATTAAAAATTATTTTCAATCCAATTTTATTACTCTCATCTTTCAAATCCTTTAACAATTTTATCAACTGGCTTTCTGATGTTGCTATAAGCACAACATCATCAGCAAATCTTGGATTGTTTAAATACGTAAGTTCCTTTCATTGTCAAACCCTCTTCCTCACAGTTTAGCTTCCGAAACATCTCTTTCAGTCCACAGTTGAAAAGAACTGGTGAGAGCGGAGATCCTCCTTGCTTCACTCCTCTCTTTACAGGGAAGAATGGTCCCGGAATATCCAGGAGGACCCTAACCTGACAGTAGGACAATAGGATATAATATTATTATTTATTTAATGAAATGTTCATTTATTTTAAATTCTAGTTCTGGGGAGCCCCTTTATAGTCACTCACAAATCATTCGATTATTTTATAAAACTTTCTACCTCACATGTGTTCATAATTTTTCCTCATATATCACTCTCTCCAGATTTTGAGACATAATGACTTTTATTTATATCCTCTTCTTAACTCACATCAATATTTTTAATTAATCTGATAAATTCAAATGTTAAAATTATTTACATATTATATTTTCTATAGACAATAATGTAAATGTTTACTGACAAATAAGATAGGTGCATTATTATACATTTAAGAGATGTTTAATTTTAAAATAGTTCTATTGAATAGGTAAGAAACATAAAATGAACACAAGTGAATCTGTTTTCATTCCAAGAATTTGGCATTTGTCCTCCAATATATGAATGAATAAATATTAAAGAAGTATGTAGGTAGAAAAACAACTGAATATTATGAATGTAAGAAATTCATTTTCATAATCATTAACTTAATTTTGTTTATATTCTCATAATTAGATGCATAAGGTGTGAGGATAGAGAGAGAGATTATTATGAATTAGGAGAGGAGCTATGCATTTCAATGTCTTTCATTCAACGATGAAAGCCATGGTTTCTGGTGAAATTCCTCTCCCACTCGCAAGATTTACGGGTGGATTAATTGCTCAAAGTACAAGGTCATAGTTATTTAGGGTCGCTTGGGTTATGTATATAGGGCCTAGGGCCATTTATATAAATTTCATCAGGATTTCAGGAGCTGTTGGGGACAATTCTCGATGATTGGGCTTAGTAGATGACGGGTATGGAGATTAAGGCCCAAGGTATGCATATCGCTATCTCTGCAGTTATATGCTATTATGAATTTATATATACAACATAAATTATATAATAGTTTTGATTAATGGGGGTAATTTTAAATAAAATTTTAAAGAAAACAGTGAAAATAAATAACTTCAGTTTACTATTATTATTATTTTTTTTTAAATAATTAATGAAATATAGTGAACAACTAGTATAGGCAAAATATAGCTAAAAAGAGAAAGAAAATATTTAATATAAATATAATTAATTACATCTAAGTCGTTGATTTATTAATTTCTTTAATAATTAATTAAAAAAATTCACTTAGTGTTTGACACTACAGATTCTGATGCATTAAGTAAATATTTCAAATTTCATCAAAATCGTCAAAATTTCCCTACAGAAAGACTTAATTTCTGCGGTTATTGAATATATATCGAAAAATAGAGGTATGTAATTTCATCGAAATCGGTTCAGCCAATTTTGACTCTATATCGTCAAAATTTTCAGACAGACCGTCCTGAAAAATTCTAAAGTCATTCTTGGAATCTAGAGGTCATGAAACGCGAAGATATGCAAAAATTTTAAATTCACAGCAATGTGCAGAGAAAAACCTTTTTATCTATATATACGTAGAAATAAATCAAAATAACGAAAATATATACATTTTATATCAACAGGTCTACTTTTCTGCCTTTCGGTGCATTAATGCATACGTTTAAGGAGTATATATTTATTAGTCATTTAAGTTCTTTTAAATTAATGGAATGGCGACTCGGTGAACCAGTTATTAGTATTACCAGTCAAATTCGATAATTAGGAATCATTTTATTTAATGATCAAGCGGTGGCTCGGTGAACCATGTATGATCTAATAAGGTACCAGGTATGATCTAAGGAAAGCATAAAAGCAGCATAGCTAAATTGTCTCTTCACATTGTTACAAAAAAACCGAAAAGACATTTTCCTTCACCTATTACTAATATACTAATAATAATTGGAAATATTAAATATTTATCTGTCCAAATAAATAAAAATCTCAATGCGAGAATTAATAAAATTGAGGTAAATATATTATAAATAATTATTTATTAATTATATATACTTATATATACATATGTTAGAAATATTTGAGAAAAAAATTGACCTCGAACTTGATTATGAATTTTTGTAGAAATAATAAAGTAAAAATATATTTAAAAGCACGAAACGCACGAATCAATAAACTAACGTATCATTTCAGCAAAATATGTCTTGCAATAACCTTTTCGAAAAAAATAAAGAAACGATCAGAAAGGGTCTTGTCCAGAATATAGACATTAATCTTTGAACTAGTGAAAGGCAAAACCGGTGCAAAGTTAAAAATTTTTTATCATACTTTAGTTGTATAATTAGTTATGAAACATTGTTCTAAGAAAATTAAAAAAATTAAAATTATTGTTTGATTTCAATTACAAATATGATCTTTTTCTCCAATATATATTTAATAATATATATATCAAATAAAATATAGCATTTTGTCTGTTTTAGATGTGATTCTGTTAAACTATTTATATCATATGAAACTAAACGAAAGTTTTATAGTCAAAAAACACTTTTCCTGGTTGTTTTTGATTTTGTTTTATTCAAGTTACTATTTCATGTTCCGGAATTATTTTAGATCAAGCCAAGATGTTGATACCATTTTTCAATATGGTCTTAAATTCAAAGTGAAAATAAGGTGTTAACTTTTTATATTTTTTCAAAAATAAGTTTCTAAACTGAACTTGTTTTTTTTACAAAACTTTAGATCAACCTGATTAATTAATTAATTATTTTATCTACTCTTTCATATCTTTTTTACCTTTTAAGCTATCACTTTATACCTCTTCTTATCTAATAATAATCAAATTCTTAAATACAAATTCTTAATTTAACTAAAAAATAAATAAAAAAAAAATTATTAAGTCATAATTATAAATAAACAAAAGATAATTGCAATATTTCGCAAAGAAAGGATTTGTTCAATTGACTGTATTATATCTCTCAATTCAATTTAAAACAAAAAATAAAGAAATATGTTATATATATTTACATAAGATGTATTTGGATGTATCTAATAAATTAAATTAACTAAGCTTATAAAACCAAACTAAAAGAGACTCAAGTGGAAAGGAGATAATCAATGGCAGGTGAAGGAGTCGATTTAGTTTTTGTGAATAGCGTATTGACCAATTCCAAATGATAATTATATAAAATACTGTGAAATAATTTATAGAAATAAAATTGAAGAGTTTCGAAAATAAAAAAATAATAGATAAAAAAAAGAAATTATGAATATATAATAAAATTTAAAAACGTTTATTTTAAAATAGTTTGTTGTAATTAAGTTTTTTTTTTGAATATTTTATAGAGATGAAAAGTGTTTAATTTCTTATTCTCTTTAAATTTACATAATAATATTTCAATATAATATGATTCATTTAAAATTTATAAAATTCATTTATATAGTTTATTGACATCATGAATTCATTCAATAGTTGGTAACCACAATTGATAGTTTATTTCATTAGATTATGTTTTAAAAATGCGCTCAAAATTTAACGTTCATGAAATTTATCGAATTTATTTTAAATGAATTTAAAATACTTTTACTAGATTTGTCAAATAAGTAAAATTTGGTGTTGTTTTTAAAATTAGGTTAGTTTTATAAATATATTGAATAACCTAGAATATATTATAAATCACAATTTCTCGATAGGATCATAGGATTCTAAAAATTTGTTTCAAATGAATAAATTTGTAAAAAGATATATTAGTTATATATTAACATTCATTTCTTTTTATATTCTTAATTAAAACATATTTTAATTTAATCAGTAAATTAATTATATATTATTATTGAATATGTTATATCTATCTATCAATCTATCTCTGTGGCTCTAAGGTACTTGAAAGTTCTTGACCGCAGCAACCACACGCTGCAAATTCTAAAGTAGGATCATAGGATTCTAAAAATTTTGAATTCTGAGTAATTTACAGACAAAAACCTTTTTTTATATATCTAAATCTAAAATATTATAACATTTATCTGCTTCCTTTTAGTTATTTTGGAAAAGTTAGGGAAATTAAAATATATATATATAAATAAATTCATATAAATTTATTATTCATTTCGTTTTTAGTTCCCGTTCTCTCGAACAAGAATGAATTGAAATGTTGAAATTTGACACATTTCATTTCATTCTTGTTCGACCTTTACTTTTCCTATAAGTCTGCTTGTTTCGTAGTACGTTACTGATAACGACTGCTGAATAAGCAGAGTATAGTTATATATCCGGATAGGGACATTGGAGAAATTTGGTTGTTGTGGCCAAGAACTTTCGAGTACTGTAAAGCCACAGAGATAGATAGATAGATATAACATATACAATAATAATATATAATTAATTTACTGATTAAATTAAAATAGATTTTAAATAAGAACACAACAAAATGAATGTATGATGAAACAATATACTGATTGAAACAAAATGGATGAAATCCTTTTAAATACAGAATTTAAACCAAATACTATGTATCACCCGGGGGTACAGGAGACAGAGCTCCTGTCTAGGTGTGAAGGGCACTGAAGGCGGTCTGAGCAGCTAGTATATGAGACTTAAATTAAATTAAATCAAATTTACTTAATTAATTAAATAATTTATTTTTACCGACCGACGATAGTAAGGGAGGTATTGTTTTCACATCAAATTTCACATGTGAAGAATTTTAATTATATTTCCACGAATCATGCATTTTGTTAACAGAAAAAAGTATTTTTAGCATGATGTCTGTCTGATCGTCGGTCCGTCCGTCTGTGTGTCATTATGATGAATTGATCAACTTTTGGTGTATAGTCAGAAACCGGAAGTGGTAGTATTACCGATCGACGATAGGAAGGGAAGAGTTATTTTCACATTAAAGTTAAAGGTAGCTGGAAATTAATTTATTTCAAACCGTCGATGGGTTCTGTGTATGACCACAGGCCAACTTATTTTATTTGCTGCCCGCCAAGAAATGTTGAACGCTCTTTGGTAAAATAGGATGTTAATCCCTGTTTTAAATGATACATTTCAGGAATTATTATACTATATTAACTTGTCCTTTTTTTTAAATTTAAATTTAGAAAAATTGGAATTTTTTTGTAAAACTACTTTAATATCTTTATATATTGTATTTAATATTTTCAGAACATTCATATTTTTCCAATATTAAACATTAATATTAATTTTTTAATAATAATAAAAAAATATAACTATATTAAATAAATTTAATTTTAAATGTTGGAATAATAATATTATTAAATATAAGCGCTTAAAAAAATAAAAATTTCGTTAACCATTTTCTTCTTATGAAAGCATATTTCATATCGAAAGATAAAAATCAAAACAAAAGATTTTAATAGTACAAGTTCAGTATTACTTCATACTTTCTTCACGTTTAATGGAATGTCAGCAAATAGGGTATACATGTTCAACATTTGAATAGCCATTCTATTGTTGTTTTGACTTTTATCTATTCTTTGGTTTTCCATTAAGGTTAAATAGGTTGCAATATTTATTTTTTTTTTTTCAATAATTTAACCACTAGCAAATATTTACTTTGCCTTCAATAGAAGAGAAGAATAGAAGCTCATTTCTTTAAGCTTCTTGATTTTTTTTTCAAATATTAAATTATTTATAATTGAATAAATAAATGACTAGGTATGTGAAATCTATTGAAGGAATTTTTTTATTAAAAATAATTCTGAAGTAATAATAATATATCTTAAATTCAAATTAATAATAACAGTCAAGTAATTTACATTTTTTAAACTCTTTAATTTAATAATATTACGAGGGTCGACGACAAAGTAACCGCCGTTTTGAAATAAAAAATAAACCAATTGAGATACAAAAATTTTATTATATACATTTTAAAACTACAGCTTTTCTCTACTTTTCTACATATTCACCAAATAAATTCAAGCACTTATCATACCTTTTAACAGTTTTGGAAATGCCGCTTGTATAAAAATCTGCCGCCAAATTTTTGTCACTATCTCATGCATAAGACTTCGAGAAATTTCAGGAAAATGCCGAGATTGTGAAGCGCCGGTACTCACGAATTTTATCGTTCACTTTGTTCACCAAGTCGTCACTGACGAGAGATGGCCCTAACACTTCGGATTTCATCGTGAACGTTTGTTCTTCCATTTTTAAATAAGCTGGAGTGTCTCCACTCGACTATCTCGCAAATTTGAATTGGATTAATTAACATATATTATATTTAAATTAAATTTAATTAATTATAAATTATAAATTAAAATTAATAAATAATATTTATTAAATCAGCGCATGTTTGGCTCTTTCTTGATGGCACCACGTAACGTGTTGGCTTGTGATTTGCAGTGTTAAAAAATTATTTCCGGTACTTTCAAGCTAAAATTCTATATATAAAAGTTTTATACAATTTTTAATCATGTGAAAAACTATCAAACATATATCTTTATTTTTACGGTCACTTTAGAGGAAAAAAAATAAAAACGTTGTAGGTAATGACCCTCTTCCATTTAAGGTACATTTCTCAAAAGTTGTTAGAAAACTACGAATTTTTAATAATGCCCATGTACCAAATTTCATCATTTTAGCTCAAACCGTTTTTGCTTAATCTTGGTTACATACATACATACATACATACATATACAGAGACATTTTTCTCAACCTTAGTGAAAATGATTCAGGAAACTTCAAAACGTATAAAAACATCAAAATCTCGACATCGAAAATTTTCGTGATCGCAATACTATCTTTATCGAGATAGTAAAAAACAAACCGGACGGACTACACCTTCGCTCATAATGTTTGGCCCATGCACAGCAGACAATTCATGAAGAATTTCAACACAGCTAGAAGCGTACTGAACGGCTGTGCACGCCGATGTGAGAATGGTGGCGCTATCCCCACTACTCATCGCGCCACGCTCAAACGGCGGTTACTTTGTGGACGACCCTCGTATATACAGTTTAACATGACGGTAAGTCACCAAAATTTGTATATAATTTTGAATTTTGATTCAATATATTTAATAATATATCTAGTTAAATTATTCATCCCCTTTAATAAAACTTTCCGCGCATGCTTTTCATCAAAATGACTAATGAATAATTCTACATCTATTTTCATTATCTTTTTTTTTTGTTTCTTTTATATCTTTTATTTTATAAAATTATTAGAAACTTAAATTTTTTTTCCAAAATCTACCTTTATATAATAATATATAAAACACTTTAAATGTAATCAAACAAAAAAAAATAAAACAAATTAAGCTCATTAACCATTCTATTTATTAACAATTATCCACATTTAGTTACGTGTTCTACTTGATTATTATCTAATTGCTTAGCGGTAATAAATGAATCAATAATGACTTCAGAGGGCGTGTGATTTTTTTTTAATGATGAAGCAACGAATTCTGGCAATGGGTTATAAATTGTACTCTCTGCGTTCGATATCGAAATCTGAATATTCAGTTCGATTATCACCTTGAACTGTACGGATGGCATTTATCAAATCATGGATGAAATTTTGCATTAAGAAAAAAAAAATTAAATTAAGGATTTTAAATGATCATGTCTTTTTATTTTGTTATATTATGAATAATAAAAAAAAGGAGTATAATTATTTAAAAAGGTTTTTAAAATAAAGCAAAAAATAAATAAACTTACCCATGTATAAGTATATAAAATGAACTATTATTATGGATAATGTGAATGAATGTAAGAATTGCCAAACTATTTAACCTATTAAATGAAGGTGTTCGAGTTTTTAGCTTTTCACTTTCAAAATCTTCGAAATAACCTTAAAGTTCACATATACTTATTGAAAATCGATAAAAATATTAGATATTCGTTTATTAAATTTAGAAAAATTGTTAAATTATTGAAAATAAATAAATATTTATTTTTAATTTTACCTCTGCATTTATTAGATTAAAAAAAATAATAACAAGAGCATATATAACTGAAACTCTTCTTTCCTACTATTTATATTAGACATTAGATAAAATATATTTTTTCTTATCTTAAATTAAATATAAATTACTATCCAAAATACAAAAATTAGAAGTTTTGTAAAGATTTATATCTAAAGTTATTTTATTATATAAAAACTAGTATTAATTAAATTTTATATATATTTTTATGATATAGGTATAATATAGGCATATTATAATAACTATATATATATATATATATAATATTTTGAATACTGATAATTATCTCTAGCTATAAAGATTTAAAAATATATATAAAAATATTGAATAAACTACTTTTGGTGAAGGTTAATATTATTTATTTGATTATATACATGTATTATGGAAAAATTATATTTTTAAAAAAAATTAATTGCTTTTTAATTTAATAATAAATATACCAATTTATACTGAAAAGTGGCTTAGAAGTAAAATATTGATCAATTCAATTTTATATCAGAAGTCTTCAAACGTCGACATTTTCATAAAAATTAACATTATTATATATACATTGTGATTGTTCGTAAGATAAACAATCATAAATAAGTGTAGATCGCAAATTAATATATATAGGTATATATATATATAGATTTATTATTTTTATATATAAATCTTTTTTTATTTATATTATATATACTAATTGATTATACCGCCTTCGGCGCTCCTCATACCTTGACTGGGGCTCTGGCCCCTGTATCCCCAAAGTGATACATAGTATGCAAATGGTTTTCATCCATTTTGTTTCAATCAGTATATTACATAAAACATTCATTTCTTTTTGTGTTCTTATTTAAAATATATTTTAATTTAATCAGTAAATTAATTATATATTATTATTGTATATGATATATCTATCTCCAAGTGTCCCTATCCTTAGAAGAAACATTTAATTCTGTGGCGCTATGGGATTTGAAAATCATTAGTCGTATCAAGCAGATTTCTCTAACAGTTTCTGTTCTGAATGACTTCCATCCAATACCTATTCTCTCCCAACTTCTTCAAGTTCTTTACCTTTACCAACTGATGGTTTCTCACAAGGTCTCCCCATAACCAATTTTTCATTTTGTTAATTTATATACGTTTTAATTTAAACTGAGTCTCATACGGTTTGCCAAAAACTTTGTACAATTCTGAACAGAAATATTATGTTCTAAATTAAATTTGATCTAATGTCGGATTTGGCTTTAATCCGTATTGATTATCTCCTAAGATTGAAAGAAACTTATATACAATTTAATATTATTTTTTATTAATATTACATCCTAAAAGACAATTTATAAATTTTTAATAGAATATTATCATTTGTATTTTTAAAACAGATTTAAGACTTCTTAAATATCATTTGTCTAAAAAATCATATTTTAATTTTTATATAATCTATAAATCTAACTTTTAGGATAAATTAAATAAATGCAATGATATTTGAATATTAAAAATTAAAATAAAAATTTAAATATTATATATTATAAACATTCTTTCTATGGAAATTTCTAGAATTATTAATTTTATATTCATTGATGAAATGAATCCATAAGGCGCTGAATGACAACATATACATATCAAATTTTTAAAAATTTATTTCTGTAATTATTGAATAGATATTGATATAATACATATATAGCCTCTGTTAAAATAGAGGTATGTAAGAATATTTTGATGTAATTTCATCCATTCGACCAATTTTATGTCTATAACGTCACAATTTCCGACTGACAGACATGAAAAATTCTAAAGTCACTTTTGAATTCTATAGGTCATGAAACGCGAAGATATGCAAAAAATTTTAAATTCTGATCAATGTGCAGACAAAAACCTTTTTTTATTTTTTATATATAGAGATAAAGGTTTATTCAATAAGTTTTCGCGGAACGGAAATGAAGAAACCAATTTTTATTTGTTTTTCAGCGCATGTTCCCTCAACTTCAATTCACTTATTACAACGGTCTTCTAATTTATGGGTCCTTTGACTGTAGTAGTTTTCCCTCCACAGCAGCTATTACCTCTTCGTTTGAAGAAAATCGTTTTCCACGGGGATTTTGTTTGAGGTGTGTAGAAGAGCCAGAAGTCGGAGGGAGCTAAATCTGGCAAATAGGGTGGGTGTTGCAACAATTCGTTTTTCAATTCAGTTATTTTAGCAATGGTTTTTGCGGCACCTATTTGCTCATAGTTTTTTGAAACCCAAATTAACACTCAAAATATTGCTCATTGTGCCAAATGAAATGCCTAAAGCCTCTGTTAAATCTCTTTTAGTCAATCAACTGTCTTCCAATATCATATCTTGTATTTTTCCGATGATATTGACGAATAGATGACTCTCCGCGAACTTATTAAACAACCTAGTAGATAAAGATAAAAAAAAACAATTAGGTGATACGTGTGCTTGTACTTGTTAATTTGTTATTATTATTATTTTTACCTCCAATAAATCACATTTTTAAAGATAATTATTTTTAAAAAGTTCATTATTAACACAATTAGCTTTTACATATTAATGTTAAAGTTGTTATTTCAATTATATCTTGTCTTTTTGTTTAATTTCATTTAAAATACCCTATCATCAGAAATTATTACTTAAAATTTAGTATCTCGTATGTTTCTTAATATTGTCAAAAAAAAAAAAACAATCATGTTAATGTGAAAATTTCATTCAATTTCTCGATGAGTGTGAATTTCTACAGCAATAGTGAAGCATCAAGACAAGGACTCGCTAATCGCATTATTATATTTTGAAATAATTTTCCTTGCAAAAGAGAAACACTTAGAGAAAGCAACTATTAAGACATTTATGTTTAATTCTTATTATAAGTGGGTCTGGATAGTTAATGACGACTAATCGAGTATCTAACAAATCTGTATTCTATTGGTATTTTGGTATCGGATGATCAAAATATATAAAATCTCTCCCCGGGAGTCCTTCATTGAACATGATTTATTTCATGACTGGCTACCAAATCGAGTAGTGGAATGATTAATCATCACTTGCTAAGAATGGATTTTGAATTATTACCAAAATTAGCAGAATCCCTGTTAAATATTGACGGCCTATTTTCATAATCAATTTATAATCAACACGAGGTAAACTTATTAAATATATTTATATATATATATATATATATATATATATTGAGCTACCATTTATATTTCTTGATGAATCACAAATCAGAAATTAGTGACGGAGGTAAGATGATCATCAAAATGTCATTAATATGATTAAACTTCCTTTATCCGAATATTATGATATTTAAACAACAACCTTGGCATATGAAATGAACTGAATTTTGTTTAATCTCTTAAATTAAGCAATATTTAGAAAATTCATTCTTACATCGATATTATCATATGATATTATATTCATCATGGCGGCAGCATGGCTGAGTGGTAGAGTACGAGATTTCTACACAGGAAGCCTGAGTTCGAATCCCAGCATAGAACTCAAGATTATTTATTTAATAAAAATAAAAATCTAATTCAATTTAACATCGGCTGCTGCGGGTAGCGGGTAGATACCTTCTCACGATCCCGGTGAGAGACAGATCTACCTCAGTGAGTGGCGCCCACTGCCCTACACGAGCACATGCATTTTCTCTCATTCCTCGACCGAGGGAGTGCATGCCCTACCCAAATCATCCATCCAGACCCAATCCCTTTATTTCCACTTCCTTCTTTCCAATCCACGCGTCAGGCTGTAGCGACAGGCCGGCTGGATCATCTTCGCGTCGCATCAACAATTAATGGAGAAATGTTATACGGTTAACGGCTGGGGCGTCCCCTGCAAGCGACGCACATTGTCAGCACCCGGGCGATGTGAGAAATGGGTTAGGGTTACCCACCTATGGACGAGGTGGGCTAAAGAAGATAGTCCAACATCTACAACCACATCAATATCAACATCGACATCATCACCGACACGAACATCGTCACACCGGTCAGCATCAGTATCATTGCCATCAACCTCACTCAAATCGTCCACATCTTCATCAAAAGTCGTCAACACCATCATCACCGTCATCGAAGGTTGAGTACCAAAGACCGCGTGGGAGGCCTAAAACCAGCTGGTCCTGCCGTATAACGGGAGATCTAATGGCATCTGGTCTCTCTACAGACGACGCCAACAACAGATTTAGTTGGCGCCAATTAACGAGAAGAGCCGACCCCACACCCCGTGGGAAATAAGGCTAAGAAGAAGAAGAAGATTATATTCATCACTTTGGTTGTATAATTGAAGTTTCTTACATTTATTTTTCTCTTTATATATATTTACAATCCGCGATAATAACATGAGATGAAGATTTTTAATAAATAATAGTCAATGCATTTATCCTAGTGAATCCTTTAAATATAAAAAATAACTATATAAGTCATATTATTATTTTTTTGCATTTTTCTGGCAAAGTCTTTAACTTTATTTTGATCTGAAAAATAAACATTTTCTAAAGATAATTTCCAATTGAATAACAGAGTTTGATTTTAGATTGTTATATTTGAATGATTTATGCGCATTTTTGTATTTGACAAGATTAATAATGAAAGGCTGAAACAAATTACAAAGAACTAGAAAATTTTTCCACAATAAGCAATAAAATAATTTGGAAAAAATAATTCGAATCTAGATAATATATAATATAAGAAATATATGTTAAGAAGAGACCAAGAATGTTAGGAAAGAAATTTAAAAAAATAACTAAAATATGTAGTAGAGAACATATATTATTAAAATCCATTGGGAAATGTAGCAGAAAACTTCCAATTTAAAAAACAAGTTGCTTTGATAAAAAAACTTTTAGTTCAAGTTAGAGGGATAGTTAAATAAATAAATACAAAAAGTAAATACTAATATATACAGAATAAATGAATTAGAGAGCAAGTTTTGCCGTGGTTTCCCCTTTTATAACATCATAACATCATTTCATGCTTATCACTATTAATTTCAAACTCCATCTCTTTTCCTACCTCGATTAATTTTTCCTCGCTATCTGTAATTGCAATTTCCGAATCTCCTATTATATTTAAGTCGTCTGGGTAACCTAATATTTGACAATTGATTTCCGCATCTTTCTCTTTCTTTACTACCATCAAGACAAATTTGAAGATCAAAATTTGAAAAAGTTTATCCGGATCTATTGACTCATGCGTATGTTTTACTAAAGTCTACAAATAATTAGTCAACACAAATATTTAATTCGCGGTTTTTTTTCTAAAATCTGTCATAATAAAAATATCTTGATTAATGTTGATCGATTTGGCCTGAACGCGCAATGATATCTCCTAATATTTCCTCCGCCTATGGTTAGTAAGTATTGTATATGTTATAATAGAGAAATAGAGTATAAAATTTCTTGATCATTTCATTTTGATATTTTATTTTCATTGCTTGATTTTTGTTGAATATTTTTAATTATAATGAAATTTGAGAAAATGCAAAGTTAGAGACTTGAGACAATTTATAAAAAATAACGGTATAAAACTATAGATAAAACTATAGATAAATTAAGAATATATACATTCATTAATAGTATTAATTTAAATTAATTGATTTATTTGCTTTTTTATTATTAAGTTCATTTATTAATTATTTTAGATCATAGTTAATTTCCTACCTTAAGAGAAACTTATCTAATTCACTGTTGCTACGAGATTTGAAAATTCTTGTTGCGACTAATAATAAATCTTCATGATTTCGCTTACAGTTTCTTTTCTGTCCGACCTCCATCCAACACTTATTTTCTCCCAAGTTTCTTGATTCTCTTTCGCACTCTTTTAATGACGTGATCTATATATTTAATTAATTTTTTTTTATTCATTATAATAAAATTTAAACAAATAAAAATTTTCACTTTGTTAATTTATATAAATTTCAATTTAAACTGATTGTGAGTCATACGCTTTGCCAAGACTCTGAATAATTTGTGTACAGAAATATTGAATGTTCTTAGCGAGATTTGATATAATGTTGTCCGATTTGTCCTAAATCAGAATTTTAAGAAAATTATAAATTGCCTCCTCTTCCAGCCCAATTCCTTTACCCATCAATGTTGCATAAAAGGCATCTTAATTTCTTAACACTCCGTTTTTTTAAATTTAAAATAGAGGGATAGAAAGAGTTACAAATTATATTGGAATAGTCTATATATTATATTATATATTATCTATATATTAATATCAGTATTTTTTTTCTGAATTTAATACCAAGTTGATTTTAAAAATTTTCTATTCTTTATGTTTATTATTGATTAAATGTATTAAAATTTAAACAAATTCAAATATTCTAATTTTTAAATTTATATACAATTTAATATTATATATTTTTTATTAATATCATATCAAAAAAGGAGAATTTATTAAAAATTAAAAATAAAAAAAGAAACGAGTTGATTCTATTAAAAGCTATATAAAGAAATATTTCTTTGATGTTCAAATATTTGATTTTATATATATATGTAATATAATTCATATTTCCATAAAACACGTTACTTATTTATAAAATAAATTAATCATTTTATTTTATTTTTATAAAGTATATAAGTTATTTAATGAAAAAATTTAGTTTTTATCCACTGACTTCTAAAATTAAAATCCTATAAATTTCAGCACACTATGCATTTTGGTTAAATGTTGATTACTTTTTTTTTAGCTGACTCATTCTGTGTTTAATAGAATTGCAACAACTATACCCTTTAAGATAATATTGCATTGCAGAAGCTTGTAATTGTTGATTTTGCATCGGTCTATTTGAATTCTATATTGAAATGTTTAATAGAAAATTAATTACCAAGACAATTTGGGTGGGATAAATTGTAAATAATCACTAACTAATCAAATATAGTTTTACTTTCGCCTATAGACTTAAATTTGTAACAAATAAATTAAAGAAATATATTTATATATTTATAGTTATATTGAATATATTGATAGTTGTGAAAGAAGCGCTTGTGGTTTCAAGGTCATCTAGAATCTAGACTCTTTATTAACTATTATTAATAATATAGAAATATATAGATCAATTATCATTTATCTTATCTTATCTTCTTATGATAACTAAAATTGTTTGTTTGGCCATGGGTTCTCAAAAACCACTCTAACGATTTTTTTGAAATTCACACCAAAGATAGTATTTATAAAGAAAAATTAAGTTTTATTGATCATATCTCTGGAAAAATTCATCTTTATTAGTTTTTTTGTTTTTTAATTTAAATGTAAAAATGTGACGTCACTATGTCATCCATATTAAAATTTGACTCCCGCCTTTTTTCAAAGGATATTGTATTAATATTTTTTTTATATTTAAAATATTTTAAAATTTTTTATTTAATTTCGAAATAAAATTAAAAATATGTATTTTAATAATATTTTATAATTATAAATTACGCGATATATATTTATCATTCTTCCAATAAAAAAAAATTTTCATGCACTTAGAAACATACCTAATAACCCCAAGTTCCATTCATTTTAATCAGATTGATGCAATGATGCAACATTTAATAATTGTAATAAATAATTAAAGAATTGTATATCAGCTCGGTGTCTCAAGTATTAATATTACCAGCCAAACCCAATAATAATGAATTATTTTTTTTAACTTAATTACCGAGCCGAGGCTCGGGGTCCCGGTACTTATTTATTAAATTATTTATGTAAGAAATAAACTATTAAAATAAATTACTGATTTGTATAATTTATTTTATTTAATTCACTTCTTAATTCCCGCTCATAAACAATACATTTATACTTAATTTTAAAGATTAATATGTAATACAATATAATAGATTATATAATAAATTCTTAATAAATAAAGAATTATTTTGCATAAAGAAATTAGCTGGAGTGTCTCCACTCGACTATCTCGCAATTTGAATTGGATTAAATAACATAATATATTATATTTAAATTAAATTTAATTAATTATAAATTATAAATAATAAATATTAAACGAGCGCATGATTGGCTTTTTGTTGATGGCACTACGTCACGTGTTGGCGCGTGAGATTTGCAGTGTTAAAAAATTAATTCTGGTAATTTCAGGGAATCATTCAAACTGAAATTCTATATATAGCAGTTTTATACAATTATTAATCATGTGAAAAATTATCAAACATATATCTTTATTTTTACGGTCACTTTAGAAGAAAAAAAAATCAAAACGTTGTAAGTAATGACCCTCTTCCGGTTGAGCTACATTTCTCAAAAGTTGATAGAAAACTACGAATTTTGGATAATGCACATGTACCAAATTTCATCATTCTAGCTCAAACCGTTTTTGCGTAATCTTGGTTACATACATACAAACACACACACACCTTTTTCTCAACCTTAGTGAAAATGATTCCAGAACCTTCAAAACGTATAAAAACATCAAAATCTCAACATCGAAAATTGAAAGAAAAACCTGTTAAAAAAGTTACTTTTAAATTATTATATAAATATATGTGTTATATTATTATTATAAATATATATACAATATATATTCAACCCTTAAATTCATTTTAGTGACCTTCCTCAAATATTTTGAATACTATTAATTTTTGTTATTATATAATAAAGTATTGAACTTGATGAGATTCGATCCCTTGATCTCAATTATTAAAATTACGTTCCTCGATATTTATCTTTTTTCTTCTAATTTATCTTTTACATATTTTATTTCTTTTCCTAGTCTCGAATCAAATCAATTTAGTTTTTCTAAAAATTTTATTCCAATATTTCTTCTCTTATTCTCGTCATACTTTTCATATATTTTAATTTTTTCCGCTTTTAAATTTATTATAATTAAATAATTATTTTTTATTTTAATTTTATAATTTTTCTATTATTTATCGTATATTTATATATTTTGTTGTTATTATAGTTAGAAATATAATAGTCGGTGTGACAATTGTTTGAATCGTCTTTGTCGGAGATAAATCCGGTTGTGAGGTGACCTGAGTTGGAGAGCGAGAGCGATCAACTCATCATTCAGACTTACGAAAGCCTTGACCTGGAAATCTTTGCGTCGGCTTCACAGCGTGAGTATTACCTTTGATTTCCAGCCAAGTGCAATCGGAATCATCAGAAATGCCCTCCCCATACAATGACAAATCACTATTAATGGCAACAACAAACAATTCAATTTTAAAAGGATTTGGTGTGGTTTTTGACCTTCACTTTTCGAATATAAAAAAACAAAAAAAAAAAAAACAAAAAACAAAAACATTTGACTACTTGACACTTGGACACTATTTATTATAACATCTTTATTTATATTTGTATTTATTTAAAGTTGGAACTGGCGGATGTTTCTTTCTACCATTTAAGGGTATATTTTTAAATTGAAAAATTTTCTAACTGTCCTTTTAAACTCAGATATCTTCACATAACTTGTTTACTTGTTTTAAGACATCAATAAAAATCAAAATAAAATATATTTTCCTTTTTTTTAAACAAAAATAAATAAATAATAAATTAAAACAAATATTTTTTTATCAAATTTATTATCATTTTTATTTCTTTGTTTTTATTGACTATTAGAAACTATGCCTATTTTATGTATTTTTAAGGATTATTATTATTATTATTATTATTATTATTTGTGTTTGGACCATCTACGTTCACGCAAAGCTCCCATATACAAGGGTATTGATGTTAAGTGGGCCCATATATAAATGTTCTTCAGGTGTTAACTTTTATTCTTCTTTTTGAGTGCTCGTGAAGATCCAGATCCTCCAGGTGACGGGTAGATTAGGTACCACCTGGAGTTATTCTCATCACGATCCATTGTTGCTTATGGTTGCTTGTTTTCGAAGTAGTCCTGCTGGTTCAGGGTTGTATAGAACCAGGGCTTGTCAGTTCCTGGAGCTGGAGGCAGCTGATGTTAAATTGAATTTATTAGAAAAATCCGTTCTTAGTTAGAATCGAACGCCGACTTCTTGTGTAAAAAGTTGCCACGCTACACTCTCGGCCAAGCCACCTCCTATTATTATTCTTATTCCGAAATCCTCAACACTCTCTAGTGTCAGTCAATTCTTTTTTTAGAATAGGCTCACGGTTGCGATGGAGAGGGAATTCACCCTAACCCACAACAAACTTTATATTTCCTTTATGGCGTTAGGACTTTTCTAAGAATATAACAAGTTTGTAGAATAACTACTTTCTGGTTAATGATGGAAAGTTTATCCGATAGTTCTAATACCTTTAAATTATCTTTAAATTTCAGTGGAGATATTCCTTCTACTGACATCACTATTAGAACTATCTTCACACAAGTCAACTTCCACAGAGATTTCAGCTCTATAGCAAGAATTTGGTATTTGTAGTATTTCTCCTTCTCGGTTTTTGAGACTTTGTGGGACAAAGGTATTCCCACCTCTATTATTGTTGCCTTTTTCTCTTTTTTTCTCAATCAACAGAAGGTCAGGGCGATTGTAATCGGATATTATGGGACAATCCCAGTACAGCACATTAGAAATTAGGAGGGATTAGGATCAAAGTAGGGGGTATAATCAAGAAAAAAAAAAAGAAGAGAAAGTAAAAAGTGTAAAATGAAAGACCCTTAGCCCTCGAAAACCTAATATAGGAAGAAACAAGAGTTGACCAAAGGAGGCCAGATAGGAAAGATAAAAGAAAGATATCTAATACAAGTGGAAGCAATACTAGATATGGCACGGGACCTCATGGTTGCCAAACCATATGCTCACTAGCTATGAGCCCCGAAGGGATTATTGTTATTATTATTATTATTATTTTTGAAGTCGATGCAATTTTCAATTCCTTCAAGTATCACACACTTAATATTCATGAATTAACCGAAACGATATATGTAAAAAAAAAATAATTAAATAATTTCAATTTAAAATTTAAAAATTATAATATAAAAACAAAATTAAAAAATATACATTAAGATTTTAACATCATATATTCTAGTGTTTATTTATTTTTATTTATTGACTTATTATAGTATAGACCTTTCATGTTTTATTTATTTTATATCATATATTAATTTTGACATATTTATCTATTTACACATACTAGTGTTTATGGAAAATCCGCATATTTTCATGGTAATCTCTTCCCGGATGTAATGGATTATATTGTAATTAAAGATATTTTAATCTATTATATTATTGTCAATGTTTTTTATGTCATCGTTATTCTGAACAATTGCAACTTCGAAAAAGAGAACTTTAAACACAGATTAATCATTTATATGAATGTTTTAATTAATTCTATTGTTAATTCATTTTAGTTTTTAATTAAAATTAAATTATTGATTATTTTTTTCATTTTGAATATTTTCTGGATATCATCCTTTGATTATATTATCTATCTTTGTGGAGCTAATGAACTTGAAAATTCTACAAACAGATTTTTTTTAAAGTATATTTAATATTTTCATATAACAATCTTCCTTCAAGAAATTTTTCAATGCGTGTTTGAGTCTTATCAGAGTTGTGAAGACATTTAAATGTTAACATTAACAGGATGAACGATTGTAGGTGTTTGAAGCTTGTGTTAAATGAACGAGTGTCCGCCCGCATGAAGTGTTGGAGCAATCATGGTGGCGATAATTTGACCTCTATATATATCCTAATAGGACATTTGAAAATAAGAATCATTCGTGGGTGAGCGTGCTAAGGCGTTATCTTATGACATTGATTCCTTAGTTCGAAACTCGCAAAGGCACATTTTTTTTTAAGTATTATATATTTTTTTTACAAATTTATTAATTTTTATTATTTTAATATTTCATTAAATTATCATTATTATTATAATAAACATATTACAACTTTCAACCAAATACTATGTACCACTCGGAGCCCCCGTCTAGGTGTGAAGAGCGCCGATATATATAATTCAACACATTTGTAAATCCACTAATGTGTAATTTTTGAAGATTGCCCAAAAAGTGGAAATAATTTGTTTATATAAATTAATGTTTAAATATTTCTTGAATAAATAAATAATAGTGAAATTTTTACCGTGAATGTATGGGTAAAATGAAAATTGGTATTGAAAAACTTTTTTATTAATAAATATTATTAGGTAGCGAGATTCATTTAGATTGGAACATATATTAGTTCCTCGGAAAGATATATACTAATAATTTAATTTAGTTTACCTCATACAGTTTATTTCAACATTTAGAAAATTGCTAATAGAAAATTAGTTAAATATTTTCCTAATTTTACGGCTGAGTGATATCTTCTTTAAACTCAAATGCAATAGCTTGGTCCAAACAACTGTATTATTCATTATTCTTTAGTAGATCTCATTTGATGAATGATTGTCATGGCGGAAAACGGATTCAGGCCCCAACAGAACACTTAATTACAAAATATCTCTTTAATGTACAAATTCTTTTGTTTCAAAATAAATCAGTATTACGATTGGAGGATATTTAAAATAATTTTAAATTTTAAAATGTTATAAGTTGTTTTTCTAGATATAGGTATATTCATTTTGATTATTATTACTATCCATTTTCGGGAATAATATTATTCTTATTCTTATTCTTATTGATTATGATAAGTTTTGAATGATTTATTAAAATGCGGGCAATCGTTTTTCATTAGGAGAATTTTAAACAGGAGAATTGTTTTTGATTCAAATCTCTGTTATTAAAAATTACATAAAAACTAAAGCAACTACTTAACTTTAATAATATCTTATATAAATTTTTAAATCAAATTTTTAATAAATAGAAAAATTATTTTAATTTGCTTCACTTTATTTTAAAACTAATGTGGTTATAAGTATCTGAGACACTAACCTTATTAATTAATTATATCTTTCTATAATATTTTCTGAACTTATAAAAGTAAATGAAAATATTTTTAGGTATAGATAAATTTAATATTATTTAAAAATTATTCGAATCTCAGATTATAAAATATTTTATCAAATATTTAGATATAATTATGATATTATAAATTTTTAAAGTAAAGTAAAATAAGTTGACCTGTGGCCAGGTCCGAACCGACCGACTGTTTGAAATAAATTAATTTCCAGCTACAGAAACAATTTCAAATAATTTTAATATATCTATTAATGTAATAAAAAACAGATAAGGATACATAAATAATAAATATAAACATTTTTAATTTTATTTTATTTATAATATATATGCAAGACCAGGCTGTGACGTCATGAATGGCTGGATGACGTCATATAATTTTAAATCAAGAAAAAACTAATAAATATGATTTTTCTCGAGGATAAAACCAATACAAAGTGCATGATTCGTGGTGATATATAAAAAAATCTCCTTTGGTGTGAAAATAACCCTTTCCTTCCTATCGTCGATCGCTAATACTACCACTTCCGGTTTCCGGAATTGCACCAAAAGTTGATCCATTCATCCCACTGATGCATTAAGTAAATATACCAAATTTCATCAAAATCGGTTGAGCCGTTCAGGCTGTACACATCTATACGGACGGACGGACAGACGGACGGACAGACATCATGCTAAAAATACTTTTTTCTGTTTAGAAAATGCATGATTCGTGGAGATATGTAAAAATCTCCACATGTGAAATTTGGTGTGAAAACAATACCGCCCTTACTATCGTCGGTCGGTAAATATATAAACGATCTATTATATACGAATTGAATTTCCTTAACATCAATCTAAAACTTGAGGAAATCCTGCTCGATTAAATAACTTTTCGATATTTTTACTTTACTTTCAAAATTAATAATATTATAATTATATCTAAATTTTGATAAATTCTTTCATAATCTGATATTCATATGATTATTAAATCAAATCTAGATTCCATAATCTATTTTCCCCCCTTACTGTCTCTGTGGGTCTATTAATTAAATACATTATAAATATTCATAACATAAACATTCTTTACATTCTAAAATTAACAAATATTTGGAATCATATCTACAATTAAAATTTTTATTAGTGTAATTGGATCATTCTTGAACTATTATATTAAGGTGTGATTTTCTTCAAATTTTTTTTTCAATTATTATACGTTAATTTAGAAAAAGTAAAAGCCTTAAAAAATAACACAATAGTTCTAAAGAAATATTTAATGAAGATATCAATGAAATTGATATTATCATTATTCATAGAAATTTTGTATAATACTGAGCAGCTGCTCAAAGAACCAGGTATTAAATATTTATGCTAAAATCATATTAACGAATGTCAAGATAACGTCAAAAATTTTGGTATCTCTATTCTCCTTTACATACAAAGTGAATATCCATGCAACTTTTTGCATTGAATTGAATCTTAAAAGAAAAGTGGGACGTCCACCTGTCAGAAAATGTTCATGATGAAGTGTAACCGGATATGCTAGCTAAATTATTGCTTCTTTTAATATTGGTAACGGAAGCGACGAGATTGGCCAAGGTCTGGCTAGCTCCTCTTCCTTATCTTCATCTCTCTTCATATCTCCCCTCTCATTTTCAGCAATTGGGAAGACTCTTTTTCGAAGCGCTGTCGCCTCCTTTGTAATCGTAACTGCATTCAAGTCTCTGAGGAATTTGACAAGATAAAGAAAAAAAGATGTGTACATTCTAACTTAATCATTATTTTTCTGTTAAATATAGATTAAAAAGTATTCTCTGAACCACAACAGATATGAAAAGTTTTAAAAGATGAATTTTATATCACCAGTGGAGCATTTTAATTAAATATTAATTTGTATATGAATTTTATTATTACAATTAATTATTATATATGGTATTAGATTCAAATTAATCTCTAATCTATTTTTAAAATTAATTTTTTCGACATTATTTTGCTTAATTTAAATAAAATCATTTAAAAATTTCTTATATTATTTATTATTTATTTATTTAATTAAAGAGATTATATACAACCCAGTATATCTCTATCCTCTCCCTATTTGGGGTAGAGGATTTACAAAATAAAAATTTCTTATAAAAGTTATGATTCCATAAATCTACTAAAGTTGAGGATTAGTTTAATTGTCAAATTATATTTCAGAAAATAATTTTAAAAATTAATTATCTTTTTTATGAGTCATATCTATTGATAAATATCTAAAAAATAAACCTTAAAATTGAATTAAAAATCGAATGAAAGCATAAAATTGATGAAAGTATAATAAATAAATATAAAGACTAATAAATAATCAGATAAAATATATAAAGTTTAAATTAAAAAAATAATTTTACATTAATCTTATAAATTAACTAGACAAAAGAAAAAAAAAATAGATAAAATATGTCTCTATAAAAAAATTTACATTCTAATATTTCGAAATATTTTCGTCTAATTCAAAAGTCGATTTATGCTTTGGAGGTAAAAAAAAATGTGGGAGTTTTTTTTAAAATCGATTTCTTCGGGTGTTGAATCGCTGAACTTTTCTCTGTGAATCACGACTCTCAGTGTAAAGTTCAATAAGATTTACTCAATTGGATGTTGGGACCTTAGAGAGAAAAAAGAAAAAAAAAAACAAAATTCAAAACACAACGTGTGTACTTCCAAAACCAGTTTGAAAACAGCTTCTGAACAAATAAAAAAAAAGACGTTATTGTCATCTTGTTATTAATTTTGAACAAACATTTCTATGATATTTCCAATATTTATTATAATTATTGATAAATATTATAGGAAAAAAAAGCTAGACAATTTATAATAGAATTTCATATGACAATTCACTTTTTTTCCAAAGGTCATTTGATCATAAAAGTGAGATAAATCATCATTAGCTCTTGATATTGAACATTGAAGAGGTGTTCCACAATCGCGATTCTAATCAATCAATCATCGATACAGGCAGGAATCGAATGAATGACTTATGAGACCCACAGGGCATTACATTACATTTGACATCAATTAGCGAAAAGTTTCCCCCATACGTTATCTCACTAAAAGAATATTTTCAGATTTATAAAGAAAATAAAAACTAATATCATTAAAATAAACATTAATTTTAATATTAAAATTATTTATTAATTAATAAAAAGGATTGAATTGGATTTAGCATCTAACTAAAATAAATTCGATTAATATTATATAATATTTTATTTACTTATTCTTTTTTTTTAATTTATATTATCTTATTATGCTAGCTAAAATTGTTTGTTTGTTTGTTTGTTTGTTTGGGCATGGGTTCTCAAAAACCGCTCTAACGATTTTTTTGAAATTCACACTAGAGATAGTATTTATAAAGAGAAATTAAGTTTTATTGATCACAAATAAATTTGTTATTTTTTTATCTATTTTCGTGTTTATTTTTTAATAAATTACTAGTTTATATTTATTTATTCATTGTTCTTTTTTTAATTAAGTTTTAGATAGTTTTATAATTTTTAATATTTTTCCACTAAAATATTCAATATTTATTAATATTATTTATTATTATTGAGTACCCCAAGTTCCATTCATTTTAATCAGATTGATGCAATGATTCTAATAAATTTCTATCTTGAAAATTGTTACATATTATTTAGGATATTTAAAAAAAAATTTCTTTCTTTAATTAATATTCATTTAAAATGATAATTAAAGAATATCTTATTCAAAATAAATTATTGAATAAAAATATGATCTAATATTATTAAATAGAAATATTTTTCTATTTATAAGTCAGATATATTTCCAAATATTAAATAGTTTTTTAATTCCGAAAAGCTGCAAAGCACGTTTTTTTTTGTCTTTTGTTTGTTTTATAACCACTTGGAGCGCTAAACAGTTTTTCAAAAAAACACTATAGAAAAAAAATATATCTATATATATTATATATTTATGTATTATTGAGGAGCACAAGTTCATTCATTTTAATCAGATTGATGCAAATGTGTAACATTTAATAATTGTAATAAGTAATTAAAGAATTGTATATCAATATTTTTAAAGGGTAGAGCGAGAGCTCGGTGTCCCAGGTATTAATATCACCAGCCAAATCCAATAACAATGAATCATTTTTTTTAACTTAAGTACCGAGCCGATGCTCGGGGTCCTGGTACTTTCTATTTATATTCATAAAATATTTATATTGAAGATAAAAAGATATTTAATTATAATGTGACATTAAATTTCAATAACCGGAAATGTTAGTTTAGTATTGTTATTTTAAAGTTTTGAAATTTTTAATTATTAATTATAATTTAACAGAAATTCTCTCTTTAAAATAAAACAGGAAATAACATTTTACTCTTTATTTTTTATTAATTTTATATTTATATATAATATTATTTTTATATTGGAAATTTAAATTCCAATAATAAAATTATAATTTACATAGTTAATTAAAATTTTAATTTAACGTTGTCTCTCTACAATAATAAAATAATTGGTATAATATAATTCATTACCTTGAAGGTATGGTCGTTTCCAATGATAATTTATCTGTTTAGTAATTTTGAAAATATTAATAAAAAAAAATACAATATATCAAATAATATGTGGAAGTGGTAGAAATAAGCTTTTTTTATTATCTTTAAAATTGTACCTTGTAGTTTAGAATTTATTTTTAAATTTTAATTAAAAACTTTATATTATATGTATATAATTATTAAATTTCATCATTATGTTTTTTTTCAATTGATTTTCATTTAATAAAGTTAAATAAAATATAAACAAAAAAAAATGAATTATAAGTGTTAAGAGGTCAAACGTATTGAAAATAATCCTTAGGACATTAATCGCATTTATCATCAAGTAAAGATAATCATATGCCGTCATAATTATACTTGTACTGGTATTATTCAATAATTTATATATATATATATATATATATATATATATATATATATATATATTGAATTCCTAGTTCAATGGAAGTTGTAAATTTTTAATGAAGATAAATTTAAGTAATAAATTATGGTTAAAATAATTATGATTCTTATAAAGAATTTTTTTATTATTTCTTTTTTCTTTTTGTTTATTCAACAAGATTTAAAAAATGTAAGAATAAAAAAATAGTATTTAATTTCATTAAATATTTTATAAATTTAAAAAAAAAACTGTTGACTTATTTATTATTTTTAATTTACTTTTATTGTTATCTTAATTAAACTATATCTATTGTCATATAAAAAGATTACTTTTCTTTTTCATTTGAAATCAATCTTCTTTATTAAGTTAATTTTTTATTTATATCTAAGTCTAGTCTCATCCATTTCCTCAAGAATGCTCTTCTTTTTTCTTTACATTTTGCATCGTTTCTTGACATCTGACCCTTGGGATCACTATCATTCGTAACAGGGTAGAGGTCTTCCAAACAACGTTTCATTCCCTGAAGTGCCTTAATCCAAAGATATTTCTTTCTCCAACGACGTGATATTAATAATATTATTCTTTATTAGTCACATATATATATATATCTTTCATATTTGTAATAAATGAGATTCTAATAAATAAATTTTAGATTCTCCAATAATATTATATAATAAATTTATTTATATACGAAGTAAATACATATAAAAATAAATTGACCTGTGTAGAAACGACCGACGGTTTGAAATAAATTAATTTCCAGCTACAGAATCAATTTCAAATAATTTTAATATATATCTATTAATACAATAAAAAACAGATATGGATAGAACATAAATATTTTTAATTTTATTTTATTTATAATAAGTAGGAGCTGGCTGTGACGTCATATAATTTTAAATTAAGAAAAAACTAATGAAGATGATTTTTCCCGAGGATAAAACCAATACAAAGTGCATGATTCGTAAAAAATCTCCTCATATGAAATTTGATGTGAAAATAACACTTCCCATCCTATCGTCGATCGCGTATACTACCACTTCCGGTTTCTGGATACCCACCAAAAGTTTATCAATTCATCATACAGATGCATTAAGTCAATACACCAAATTTCATCAAAATTCGTTGAGCCGTTCAAGCTATACACATCTATACGGACACACAACGGACACACGGACGGATGGACGGACAGATATCATGCTAAAAATACTTTTTTCTGTCAAGAAAATGCATGATTCTTGGAAATATGTAAAAATCTTCACATGTGAAATTTGATGTGAAAACAATACCTCCCTACGATAGCGTCGGTCGTTAAAAAACATCTTAACCCTTTGCACTCGTACGTCGCCAACTAGGCGACATTATATTTTTACCGTTGCACTCGTACGTCGCCAACTAGGCGACATTATATGTTTTACCGTTGCACTCGTATGTCGCCAAATAGGCGACATTATATGTTTTACTGTTTTCTTTACATCTTCTTATGGATGACGTCACAGCTAGGGAGGACGAACATTTGGAATAAAAGTTGTCGCTTATCCTCCCCTAGAAATTCCCATTCCCACTAAAAATGTTTATAATATTTTTATTTATTAAATCAAACTAAATATTATTTTTTATTTCAATATTTTTAATGTTAATACAATAATTTTTATTTTATAATCTATAAAATAATTTAATTATTTTAAAAAACGGCCGTCTGCATTGGCGAAGGCGCTCGGAGCAGCTAGTAAATAAATAATTTAAATAATATATATTTTAATTTTAATTTAAATAATATATATCTTTTAGAAATTTTCACTATTTCATTACTTTTGTAGAGAACGTCACGCGGTAAATACTCAAGTGTATGTCTAATTTATATTTGTGTTATAATTTGAAATTTTTTACAATTTAAAAAAACGACATTTACAAAAAGAAATTATAAATGAATTGGAAAGTAGTGATGACGAATTTTATTTGGACTCGTATGGCCATGAAGAAATAAATTCCTCTAGTAATAGTGACAGGGAAAGTTTTGAAGAAGAAGAGGAAATTGATATTAGCACAGATAGTGATATCGTAGTTGATAAAAAAAGAAGAACAGTGCCTTTACCAAAGAGTTCAAGCAACAGTGAAGATGAGTATACCACTAAAAGGACAGACAACTATGGGCCATGGGTGGACGTCACTCCCCAAGACAATGTGCCATATAGGATCGATTTTACTTCCGGCCAAAAAACTGAAGGCCCACAAATCCCAGATAACTGCACAAAACCTACAGATTTTTTTAAACTTTTTTTTTCTGATGAACTTATCGAAAAAATAGTAGAAGAGACAAATATTTATGCTCGAAATAAAATAGAAAAAAAAAATCTGTCCAAACGGTCTACGTGGCATACGTGGGTTGATGTTACCGTAGAAGAAATTACAGCATTTATTGGAGTTATCCTAAATATGGGCAAAATTACTGTTAGTAATCTGCAAGAATATTGGTCCCAAAATTTCAACTCAAAAATTCCTTTCTTTGGTAGTATATTTAGAAGAGAAAGATTTATGCAAATATTTTGGATGCTTCAATTATATAAGAATAATCCAAATAACCAAAGTCTTAGAGCCCGAACACATAAAGTTAGCCATTATTTAGAATTTTTAAATAAAAAATTCAAAAAACATTTTGTTCCGTCAAGAGAAATCTCAGTTGATGAGTCAGTGGTGGGATTCAAAGGGAAAATATGTTTTCTGACATATAATTCAAATAAACCTACCAAGTGGGGAATAAGAATATATGTACTCGCAGATGCCAATACAGGGTATGTATATTCAATTTTACCCTATTATGGAAGCTTCTCTTCAGAAGATTTACCACGACCTGATCTTCTCATAAGTACAAGAATAGCATTAAAATTGTGCCAAGACTTATTGGATAGCAATCCTGGTAGTAAAGGATACCATATTTATACGGATAGGTACTACACAAGCTTACCACTTGCACAAGAACTGCTAAAGCTAAATATATATACAACAGGAACTATACAAAATAATAGAAAGTTTATACCATATTCAATAAAAAAACCAAAGTTTTCTCAAAACAATACATTTGCCTGCAGATCAGAAAATTTGCTATTGTTGGTAAGGAAAGATAAACGTGTCGTCACTATACTTAGCAGCTGGGACGTTTCAGGTACTCAACCAATAACTAGAAGGGTACGTGGAGGTAATATCCAAGTTATAGATAAGCCAATTGTAATTGTTAATTACAATAAATATATGGGAGGCGTAGATCGAGCCGACTCATATTCAGCGTCATATTGTTTTATGAGAAAATCATTGAAATGGTGGCGGAAATTATTTTTTTGGGGACTTGAATTATGTAGTGTGAATGCATATTTACTATATAAAATAACTCAAAATCGCCAAAATAAACGACCAATGACGCATTTAAAGTTTGTTCGAGAAATAGTAGATGGACTGAAAGCAAACTACCGAAAGGGATCAAAAATTTCAGGTAGACCATCAACGTCAGACAAGGAAGAACGACTAAACGGCAAATTGCATATTTTTCGTAAAAATGAAGTAAAGAAAAAGGACTGTTTAGTATGTTCTGACCGAAAAGTCAAAGGAGGAAGACATGAAACAAGATATATCTGCAATACATGTACTCTAAAACCAGGATTACATATTGGGGAATGTTTTGAACGATATCATACAATGCAAAACTATAAAATGTAATTTTTTTATACATAACTTGTATCAATTTTACTATTTAAGATTCTTTTATTTTTCATATCATTAAGGCTAGTAATAAAAAACATAATGAATCCTCATAATTTTATGTAGTACAGCATTATTTTAGCTTTTCATGTGTATCCTATGTGTTTCTTCCAATTTAGAAGTAAGTTTTATTTTTTTTTTAATTTTGAAAAATCATAATGTATATACATATATTAACAGTTATATAGATTTTCATTTTTCAAAGGAGTGTAAGATGATTAAATATGTTTATTTTCATAATTTTTTCTACTAAACCGAAAAGTTAAATTGTAATATGTTCGCATGAAAATATTTTCCTTTTGATCGAATATGAAAAAAAATTCCGAGTTGAGAGTAGTAGCCTTATCGAAAAAATTCCGAGTTGATTGTTAGTCTTATCGAATATATATACGAGTGCAAAGGGTTAAATTATTTAAGTTTAAATATTTAGTGAACAATTCACATAATATATGTTTCTTTCAAGGTTTCAAAACATTTTTTTCATTTTTGAATCGATTATTATAATAGCTGCTCAGACCGCCTTCAGTGCCCTTCACACCTAGACAGGAGCTCTGTCCCCTGTACCCCCGGGTGATACATAGTATTTGGTTTAAATTCTCCATTTTGTTTCAATCAGTATATTGTTGTGTTCTTATTTAAAATATATTTTAATTTAATCAGCAAATTAATTATATATTATTATTGTATATGTTATATCTATCTATCTATCTCTGTGGCTTTACAGTTCTCCTAAGTTCTTGGCCGCAACAACCACATTTCTCCAATGTCCCTATCCGGAGCTATAACTATACCCTGCTTATTCAGCAGTCGTTATCAATAACGGACTCCGAAACAAGCAGACTTATAGGAAAAGTAAAGGTCGAACAAGAATGAAATGAAATGTGTCAAGATTCAACATTTCAATACATTCTTGTTCGAGAGAACGGGAACTAAAAACGAAATGAATAATAAATTTATATGAATTTATTTATATATATTTTTTAATTTCCGTAACTTTTCCAAAATGACTAAAAGGAAACAGATGTTATAATAAACCGGACATTTAACTAAATGAATAAATGCAGTCATATACTTTTAAAAAATATTTTATAATATTTATTATATGAATATAATACAAATCATACTCTACCCTTCCCATCCACCTGTTTTACCTATGTAGTCACAATTTATAATATTATATATATATAAGTATATATATATCATATTTATAAATAAATGCCATCATTTTTGACAATCGATTCAAACGCATGAAATATTTCTCATTGCATATATTTTATCATATAAAGGAAAGGGTAAATTCTGGGGAAAAAATAGCATTCACAAATTTCAAAAACGTTATTGAAATTTTTGATAATTTCTAAGTATCGATGTAATTTAGAGTAGTTACCGTGATTTTTAATTATAAATCTTTCTTTTTTTTTTAAATTATTTTAACATAATTATTAATACTATTACTTTGAAGTAGATATACCTATTTATTTTTATATATATATGACATAATAGTATGTTTTAAATCAATTATATGATTTTTATACGTATACCAGTTGTTGAAAATTGTGTATATTATTCCATTATAATTCAAATAATAGTATTTTTGAAAAAATAACATAAGAACCTAATATTTATAATAATTATAAAATTTTTGAATAAAATAATAAATATAGTAACAAATATACATTATATATTGTTAATAGAGTGTTAATAGTTATATCCTCTGAACTTGAAAATATAACATTAAAACAGATAAATTTCTTGAAAATAATATATTATATTTGAATAATTTTAAAAATGGTTGATTGGTTGGTAAAATAGTCTTTAACCTCAATGGACAAAAGAATTAAAATAATAATAATAATAATAATAATAATAATATATTTTGCTAATAAACAATTACGTAATTAGTTCTTATTATCTATTAAAATCGTAAATAAATAAATTTAAAATTTTGAATTTAATCTAGAAGTTATTGATTAATTTTATTTTTCTAATTTAAAACAAGTATATAATTATATAAAATTTATTATATTTCAAAATTTAATAAATTATATAAAAATCATCTATTTTAAATTTTTAGGTCAGAAATATGTTAATCCATTACATCCAATACCATATAACCATATCCTTATTATCATGAATAATCAATTGGCTTGATCAATTGATCATTTTCATTAATTTATTTTTAAAATATAGAATTTTTTTTTATTCATTATATCAATCTTATAAATATTATTATTAATATTTTGAGAATCAAGACATTGACATTTGCGTGTTACTAATTATAAATAATAGCTTAAAGAGGAAAAATTATTTTAAGCAATATTGTTTACAATTATCGTTTTATCTAGAAGTGTCTTGTAACTTAGATATATTAACTAATCATTTTTCCAATGTTAATTCGAATTTGTTAAACTTATACGGGTAATTTATATTCGAATCATGCATTATGATTAGTTCATTTAATCAAAAATGTGTTAGTATAAATAATAATAATAATAATATTAATAATAAATTAAACCTTGAAGATAGAAGTTCGCTATTAATGACATCGATTAGCATTGATTAGTTTTCCGCATTTGAGAATGAAATACCAAATCTCTCCGTTAATTTTATTAATTTAATTTTTGAATAAATTACTTTTAAATTTAAATATATTATAAAATTAAAAATATATAACTTTTTTTAAATTTTAAATTGCAAATAGATGGAGTCTAGAGAATCGAAAGCGTTTTGTGATCTACTACATTTTGCAAAGACCGCAACTGTAGTTACTATGCAACGTGTTTTTTGTATTAAGTTCGGTTATGATCCTCCAAGTGACAATAATAAAAGCTTAGATGGTATCATCACTTTCAAGATACCGGCTGACTTGGCAAAGGGAAGACCACGGGGCGACCAAAAGTCAGCAGAGACTGACTGTTAAGAATAAGAAATAAATAAGAATGATATATAATTCATAAATTTTATATTTCTATTTAAAAAAGTAGCATTTTCGCTAAAATCTTAATGAAAAATGTCGTTTTTTCTATGAAATCCACGAAAATAATTGAGATATCGATGAAATTTGAATTTATTCGTGTTTAGAATAAGAAATAAATAAGAATGATATATAATTCATAAATTTTATATTTCTTTTTAAAAAAGTAGCATTTTCGCTAAAATCTTAATGAAAAATGTCGTTTTTTCTATGAAATCCACGAAAATAATTGAGATATCGATGAAATTTGAATATATTCGTGTTTAGAATAAGAAATAAATAAGAATGATATATAATTCATAAATTTTATATTTCTATTTAAAAAAGTAGCATTTTCGCTAAAATCTTAATGAAAAATGTCGTTTTTTCTATGAAATCCACGAAAATAATTGAGATATCGATGAAATTTGAATTTATTCGTGTTTAGAATAAGAAATAAATAAGAATGATATATAATTCATAAATTTTATATTTCTATTTAAAAAAGTAGCATTTTCGCTAAAATCTTAATGAAAAATGTCGTTTTTTCTATGAAATTCACGAAAATAATTGAGATATCGATGAAATTTGAATTTATTCGTGTTTAGAATAAGAAATAAATAAGAATGATATATAATTCATAAATTTTATATTTCTATTTAAAAAAGTAGCATTTTCGCTAAAATCTTAATGAAAAATGTCGTTTTTTCTATGAAATCCACGAAAATAATTGAGATATCGATGAAATTTGAATATATTCGTGTTTAGAATAAAAAATAAATAAGAATGATATATAATTCATAAATTTTATATTTCTATTTAAAAAAGTAGCATTTTCGCTAAAATCTTAATGAAAAATGTCGTTTTTTCTATGAAATCCACGAAAATAATTGAGATATCGATGAAATTTGAATTTATTCGTGTTTAGAATAAGAAATAAATAAGAATGATATATAATTCATAAATTTTATATTTCTATTTAAAAAAGTAGCATTTTCGCTAAAATCTTAATGAAAAATGTCGTTTTTTCTATGAAATTCACGAAAATAATTGAGATATCGATGAAATTTGAATTTATTCGTGTTTAGAATAAGAAATAAATAAGAATGATATATAATTCATAAATTTTATATTTCTTTTTAAAAAAGTAGCATTTTCGCTAAAATCTTAATGAAAAATGTCGTTTTTTCTATGAAATCCACGAAAATAATTGAGATATCGATGAAATTTGAATATATTCGTGTTTAGAATAAGAAATAAATAAGAATGATATATAATTCATAAATTTTATATTTCTATTTAAAAAAGTAGCATTTTCGCTAAAATCTTAATGAAAAATGTCGTTTTTTCTATGAAATCAACGAAAATAATTGAGATATCGATGAAATTTGAATTTATTCGTGTTTAGAATAAGAAATAAATAAGAATGATATATAATTCATAAATTTTATATTTCTATTTAAAAAAGTAGCATTTTCGCTAAAATCTTAATGAAAAATGTCGTTTTTTCTATGAAATCCACGAAAATAATTGAGATATCGATGAAATTTGAATTTATTCGTGTTTAGAATAAGAAATAAATAAGAATGATATATAATTCATAAATTTTATATTTCTATTTAAAAAAGTAGCATTTTCGCTAAAATCTTAATGAAAAATGTCGTTTTTTCTATGAAATCCACGAAAATAATTGAGATATCAATGAAATTTGAATTTATTCGTGTTTAGAATAAGAAATAAATAAGAATGATATATAATTCATAAATTTTATATTTCTATTTAAAAAAGTAGCATTTTCGCTAAAATCTTAATGAAAAATGTCGTTTTTTCTATGAAATTCACGAAAATAATTGAGATATCGATGAAATTTGAATTTATTCGTGTTTAGAATAAGAAATAAATAAGAATGATATATAATTCATAAATTTTATATTTCTATTTAAAAAAGTAGCATTTTCGCTAAAATCTTAATGAAAAATGTCGTTTTTTCTATGAAATCCACGAAAATAATTGAGATATCGATGAAATTTGAATTTATTCGTGTTTAGAATAAGAAATAAATAAGAATGATATATAATTCATAAATTTTATATTTCTATTTAAAAAAGTAGCATTTTCGCTAAAATCTTATAGAAAAATGTCGTTTTTTCTATGAAATCCACGAAAATAATTGAGATATCGATGAAATTTGAATTTATTCGTGTTTAGAATAAGAAATAAATAAGAATGATATATAATTCATAAATTTTATATTTCTATTTAAAAAAGTAGCATTTTCGCTAAAATCTTATAGAAAAATGTCATTTTTACTATGAAATCCACGAAAATAATTGAGATATCGATGAAATTTGAATTGATTCGTGTTTAGAATAAGAAATAAATAAGAATGATATATAATTCATAAATTTTATATTTCTATTTAAAAAAGTAGCATTTTCGCTAAAATCTTAATGAAAAATGTCGTTTTTTCTATGAAATCCACGAAAATAATTGAGATATCGATGAAATTTGAATTTATTCGTGTTTAGAATAAGAAATAAATAAGAATGATATATAATTCATAAATTTTATATTTCTATTTAAAAAAGTAGCATTTTCGCTAAAATCTTAATGAAAAATGTCGTTTTTTCTATGAAATTCACGAAAATAATTGAGATATCGATGAAATTTGAATTTATTCGTGTTTAGAATAAGAAATAAATAAGAATGATATATAATTCATAAATTTTATATTTCTATTTAAAAAGTAGCATTTTCGCTAAAATCTTAATGAAAAATGTCGTTTTTTCTATGAAATCCACGAAAATAATTGAGATATCGATGAAATTTGAATTTATTCGTGTTTAGAATAAGAAATAAATAAGAATGATATATAATTCATAAATTTTATATTTCTATTTAAAAAAGTAGCATTTTCGCTAAAATCTTATAGAAAAATGTCGTTTTTTCTATGAAATCCACGAAAATAATTGAGATATCGATGAAATTTGAATTTATTCGTGTTTAGAATAAGAAATAAATAAGAATGATATATAATTCATAAATTTTATATTTCTATTTAAAAAAGTAGCATTTTCGCTAAAATCTTAATGAAAAATGTCGTTTTTTCTATGAAATCCACGAAAATAATTGAGATATCGATGAAATTTTAATTGATTCGTGTTTAGAATAAGAAATAAATAAGAATGATATATAATTCATAAATTTTATATTTCTATTTAAAAAAGTAGCATTTTCGCTAAAATCTTATAGAAAAATGTCGTTTTTTCTATGAAATCCACGAAAATAATTGAGATATCGATGAAATTTGAATTTATTCGTGTTTAGAATAAGAAATAAATAAGAATGATATATAATTCATAAATTTTATATTTCTATTTAAAAAAGTAGCATTTTCGCTAAAATCTTAATGAAAAATGTCGTTTTTTCTATGAAATCCACGAAAATAATTGAGATATCGATGAAATTTGAATTTATTCGTGTTTAGAATAAGAAATAAATAAGAATGATATATAATTCATAAATTTTATATTTCTATTTAAAAAAGTAGCATTTTCGCTAAAATCTTAATGAAAAATGTCGTTTTTTCTATGAAATCCACGAAAATAATTGAGATATCGATGAAATTTGAATTTATTCGTGTTTAGAATAAGAAATAAATAAGAATGATATATAATTCATAAATTTTATATTTCTATTTAAAAAAGTAGCATTTTCGCTAAAATCTTAATGAAAAATGTCGTTTTTTCTATGAAATCCACGAAAATAATTGAGATATCGATGAAATTTGAATTTATTCGTGTTTAGAATAAGAAATAAATAAGAATGATATATAATTCATAAATTTTATATTTCTATTTAAAAAAGTAGCATTTTCGCTAAAATCTTAATGAAAAATGTCGTTTTTTCTATGAAATCCACGAAAATAATTGAGATATCGATGAAATTTGAATTTATTCGTCTTTAGAATAAGAAATAAATAAGAATGATATATAATTCATAAATTTTATATTTCTATTTAAAAAAGTAGCATTTTCGCTAAAATCTTAATGATAAATGTCGTTTTTTCAATGAAATCCACGAAAATAATTGAGATATCGATGAAATTTCAATTGATTCGTGTTTAGAATAAGAAATAAATAAGAATGATATATAATTCATAAATTTTATATTTCTATTTAAAAAAGTAGCATTTTCGCTAAAATCTTAATGAAAAATGTCGTTTTTTCTATGAAATCCACGAAAATAATTGAGATATCGATGAAATTTGAATTTATTCGTGTTTAGAATAAGAAATAAATAAGAATGATATATAATTCATAAATTTTATATTTCTATTTAAAAAAGTAGCATTTTCGCTAAAATCTTAATGAAAAATGTCGTTTTTTCTATGAAATCCACGAAAATAATTGAGATATCGATGAAATTTGAATATATTCGTGTTTAGAATAAGAAATAAATAAGAATGATATATAATTCATAAATTTTATATTTCTATTTAAAAAAGTAGCATTTTCGCTAAAATCTTAATGAAAAATGTCGTTTTTTCTATGAAATCCACGAAAATAATTGAGATATCGATGAAATTTGAATTTATTCGTGTTTAGAATAAGAAATAAATAAGAATGATATATAATTCATAAATTTTATATTTCTATTTAAAAAAGTAGCATTTTCGCTAAAATCTTATAGAAAAATGTCGTTTTTTCTATGAAATCCACGAAAATAATTGAGATATCGATGAAATTTGAATTTATTCGTGTTTAGAATAAGAAATAAATAAGAATGATATATAATTCATAAATTTTATATTTCTATTTAAAAAAGTAGCATTTTCGCTAAAATCTTATAGAAAAATGTCGTTTTTTCTATGAAATCCACGAAAATAATTGAGATATCGATGAAATTTGAATTTATTCGTGTTTAGAATAAGAAATAAATAAGAATGATATATAATTCATAAATTTTATATTTCTATTTAAAAAAGTAGCATTTTCGCTAAAATCTTAATGAAAAATGTCGTTTTTTCTATGAAATTCACGAAAATAATTGAGATATCGATGAAATTTGAATTTATTCGTGTTTAGAATAAGAAATAAATAAGAATGATATATAATTCATAAATTTTATATTTCTATTTAAAAAAGTAGCATTTTCGCTAAAATCTTAATGAAAAATGTCGTTTTTTCTATGAAATCCACGAAAATAATTGAGATATCGATGAAATTTGAATTTATTCGTGTTTAGAATAAGAAATAAATAAGAATGATATATAATTCATAAATTTTATATTTCTATTTAAAAAAGTAGCATTTTCGCTAAAATCTTATAGAAAAATGTCGTTTTTTCTATGAAATCCACGAAAATAATTGAGATATCGATGAAATTTGAATTTATTCGTGTTTAGAATAAGAAATAAATAAGAATGATATATAATTCATAAATTTTATATTTCTATTTAAAAAAGTAGCATTTTCGCTAAAATCTTAATGAAAAATGTCGTTTTTTCTATGAAATCCACGAAAATAATTGAGATATCGATGAAATTTGAATTTATTCGTGTTTAGAATAAGAAATAAATAAGAATGATATATAATTCATAAATTTTATATTTCTATTTAAAAAAGTAGCATTTTCGCTAAAATCTTATAGAAAAATGTCGTTTTTTCTATGAAATCCACGAAAATAATTGAGATATCGATGAAATTTGAATTTATTCGTGTTTAGAATAAGAAATAAATAAGAATGATATATAATTCATAAATTTTATATTTCTATTTAAAAAAGTAGCATTTTCGCTAAAATCTTAATGAAAAATGTCGTTTTTTCTATGAAATCCACGAAAATAATTGAGATATCGATGAAATTTGAATATATTCGTGTTTAGAATAAGAAATAAATAAGAATGATATATAATTCATAAATTTTATATTTCTATTTAAAAAAGTAGCATTTTCGCTAAAATCTTAATGAAAAATGTCGTTTTTTCTATGATATCAACGAAAATAATTGAGATATCGATGAAATTTGAATTTATTCGTGTTTAGAATAAGAAATAAATAAGAATGATATATAATTCATAAATTTTATATTTCTATTTAAAAAAGTAGCATTTTCGCTAAAATCTTAATGAAAAATGTCGTTTTTTCTATGAAATCCACGAAAATAATTGAGATATCGATGAAATTTGAATTTATTCGTGTTTAGAATAAGAAATAAATAAGAATGATATATAATTCATAAATTTTATATTTCTATTTAAAAAAGTAGCATTTTCGCTAAAATCTTAATGAAAAATGTCGTTTTTTCTATGAAATCCACGAAAATAATTGAGATATCGATGAAATTTGAATTTATTCGTGTTTAGAATAAGAAATAAATAAGAATGATATATAATTCATAAATTTTATATTTCTTTTTAAAAAAGTAGCATTTTCGCTAAAATCTTAATGAAAAATGTCGTTTTTTCTATGAAATCCACGAAAATAATTGAGATATCGATGAAATTTGAATTTATTCGTGTTTAGAATAAGAAATAAATAAGAATGATATATAATTCATAAATTTTATATTTCTATTTAAAAAAGTAGCATTTTCGCTAAAATCTTAATGAAAAATGTCGTTTTTTCTATGAAATCAACGAAAATAATTGAGATATCGATGAAATTTGAATTTATTCGTGTTTAGAATAAGAAATAAATAAGAATGATATATAATTCATAAATTTTATATTTCTATTTAAAAAAGTAGCATTTTCGCTAAAATCTTAATGAAAAATGTCGTTTTTTCTATGAAATCCACGAAAATAATTGAGATATCGATGAAATTTGAATTTATTCGTGTTTAGAATAAGAAATAAATAAGAATGATATATAATTCATAAATTTTATATTTCTATTTAAAAAAGTAGCATTTTCGCTAAAATCTTATAGAAAAATGTCGTTTTTTCTATGAAATCCACGAAAATAATTGAGATATCGATGAAATTTGAATTTATTCGTGTTTAGAATAAGAAATAAATAAGAATGATATATAATTCATAAATTTTATATTTCTATTTAAAAAAGTAGCATTTTCGCTAAAATCTTAATGAAAAATGTCGTTTTTTCTATGAAATCCACGAAAATAATTGAGATATCAATGAAATTTGAATTTATTCGTGTTTAGAATAAGAAATAAATAAGAATGATATATAATTCATAAATTTTATATTTCTATTTAAAAAAGTAGCATTTTCGCTAAAATCTTATAGAAAAATGTCGTTTTTTCAATGAAATCCACGAAAATAATTGAGATATCGATGAAATTTCAATTGATTCGTGTTTAGAATAAGAAATAAATAAGAATGATATATAATTCATAAATTTTATATTTCTATTTAAAAAAGTAGCATTTTCGCTAAAATCTTAATGAAAAATGTCGTTTTTTCTATGAAATCCACGAAAATAATTGAGATATCGATGAAATTTGAATTTATTCGTGTTTAGAATAAGAAATAAATAAGAATGATATATAATTCATAAATTTTATATTTCTATTTAAAAAAGTAGCATTTTCGCTAAAATCTTAATGAAAAATGTCGTTTTTTCTATGAAATCCACGAAAATAATTGAGATATCGATGAAATTTGAATTTATTCGTGTTTAGAATAAGAAATAAATAAGAATGATATATAATTCATAAATTTTATATTTCTATTTAAAAAGTAGCATTTTCGCTAAAATCTTAATGAAAAATGTCGTTTTTTCTATGAAATCCACGAAAATAATTGAGATATCAATGAAATTTGAATTTATTCGTGTTTAGAATAAGAAATAAATAAGAATGATATATAATTCATAAATTTTATATTTCTATTTAAAAAAGTAGCATTTTCGCTAAAATCTTATAGAAAAATGTCGTTTTTACTATGAAATCCACGAAAATAATTGAGATATCGATGAAATTTGAATTTATTCGTGTTTAGAATAAGAAATAAATAAGAATGATATATAATTCATAAATTTTATATTTCTATTTAAAAAAGTAGCATTTTCGCTAAAATCTTATAGAAAAATGTCGTTTTTTCTATGAAATCCACGAAAATAATTGAGATATCGATGAAATTTGAATTTATTCGTGTTTAGAATAAGAAATAAATAAGAATGATATATAATTCATAAATTTTATATTTCTATTTAAAAAAGTAGCATTTTCGCTAAAATCTTAATGAAAAATGTCGTTTTTTCTATGAAATCCACGAAAATAATTGAGATATCGATGAAATTTGAATTTATTCGTGTTTAGAATAAGAAATAAATAAGAATGATATATAATTCATAAATTTTATATTTCTATTTAAAAAAGTAGCATTTTCGCTAAAATCTTATAGAAAAATGTCGTTTTTTCTATGAAATCCACGAAAATAATTGAGATATCGATGAAATTTGAATTTATTCGTGTTTAGAATAAGAAATAAATAAGAATGATATATAATTCATAAATTTTATATTTCTATTTAAAAAAGTTAGCATTTTCGCTAAAATCTTAATGAAAAATGTCGTTTTTTCTATGAAATCCACGAAAATAATTGAGATATCGATGAAATTTGAATTGATTCGTGTTTAGAATAAGAAATAAATAAGAATGATATATAATTCATAAATTTTATATTTCTATTTAAAAAAGTAGCATTTTCGCTAAAATCTTAATGAAAAATGTCGTTTTTTCTATGAAATCCACGAAAATAATTGAGATATCGATGAAATTTGAATTGATTCGTGTTTAGAATAAGAAATAAATAAGAATGATATATAATTCATAAATTTTATATTTCTATTTAAAAAAGTAGCATTTTCGCTAAAATCTTAATGAAAAATGTCGTTTTTTCTATGAAATCCACGAAAATAATTGAGATATCGATGAAATTTGAATTTATTCGTGTTTAGAATAAGAAATAAATAAGAATGATATATAATTCATAAATTTTATATTTCTATTTAAAAAAGTAGCATTTTCGCTAAAATCTTAATGAAAAATGTCGTTTTTTCTATGAAATTCACGAAAATAATTGAGATATCGATGAAATTTGAATTTATTCGTGTTTAGAATAAGAAATAAATAAGAATGATATATAATTCATAAATTTTATATTTCTATTTAAAAAAGTAGCATTTTCGCTAAAATCTTAATGAAAAATGTCGTTTTTTCTATGAAATCCACGAAAATAATTGAGATATCGATGAAATTTGAATTTATTCGTGTTTAGAATAAGAAATAAATAAGAATGATATATAATTCATAAATTTTATATTTCTATTTAAAAAAGTAGCATTTTCGCTAAAATCTTATAGAAAAATGTCGTTTTTTCTATGAAATCCACGAAAATAATTGAGATATCGATGAAATTTGAATTTATTCGTGTTTAGAATAAGAAATAAATAAGAATGATATATAATTCATAAATTTTATATTTCTATTTAAAAAAGTAGCATTTTCGCTAAAATCTTAATGAAAAATGTCGTTTTTTCTATGAAATCCACGAAAATAATTGAGATATCGATGAAATTTGAATTGATTCGTGTTTAGAATAAGAAATAAATAAGAATGATATATAATTCATAAATTTTATATTTCTATTTAAAAAAGTAGCATTTTCGCTAAAATCTTAATGAAAAATGTCGTTTTTTCTATGAAATCCACGAAAATAATTGAGATATCGATGAAATTTGAATTTATTCGTGTTTAGAATAAGAAATAAATAAGAATGATATATAATTCATAAATTTTATATTTCTATTTAAAAAAGTAGCATTTTCGCTAAAATCTTAATGAAAAATGTCGTTTTTTCTATGAAATTCACGAAAATAATTGAGATATCGATGAAATTTGAATTTATTCGTGTTTAGAATAAGAAATAAATAAGAATGATATATAATTCATAAATTTTATATTTCTATTTAAAAAAGTAGCATTTTCGCTAAAATCTTAATGAAAAATGTCGTTTTTTCTATGAAATCCACGAAAATAATTGAGATATCGATGAAATTTGAATTTATTCGTGTTTAGAATAAGAAATAAATAAGAATGATATATAATTCATAAATTTTATATTTCTATTTAAAAAAGTAGCATTTTCGCTAAAATCTTATAGAAAAATGTCGTTTTTTCTATGAAATCCACGAAAATAATTGAGATATCGATGAAATTTGAATTTATTCGTGTTTAGAATAAGAAATAAATAAGAATGATATATAATTCATAAATTTTATATTTCTATTTAAAAAAGTAGCATTTTCGCTAAAATCTTATAGAAAAATGTCGTTTTTACTATGAAATCCACGAAAATAATTGAGATATCGATGAAATTTGAATTGATTCGTGTTTAGAATAAGAAATAAATAAGAATGATATATAATTCATAAATTTTATATTTCTATTTAAAAAAGTAGCATTTTCGCTAAAATCTTAATGAAAAATGTCGTTTTTTCTATGAAATCCACGAAAATAATTGAGATATCGATGAAATTTGAATTTATTCGTGTTTAGAATAAGAAATAAATAAGAATGATATATAATTCATAAATTTTATATTTCTATTTAAAAAAGTAGCATTTTCGCTAAAATCTTAATGAAAAATGTCGTTTTTTCTATGAAATCCACGAAAATAATTGAGATATCGATGAAATTTGAATTTATTCGTGTTTAGAATAAGAAATAAATAAGAATGATATATAATTCATAAATTTTATATTTCTATTTAAAAAAGTAGCATTTTCGCTAAAATCTTAATGAAAAATGTCGTTTTTTCTATGAAATCCACGAAAATAATTGAGATATCGATGAAATTTGAATTTATTCGTGTTTAGAATAAGAAATAAATAAGAATGATATATAATTCATAAATTTTATATTTCTATTTAAAAAAGTAGCATTTTCGCTAAAATCTTAATGAAAAATGTCGTTTTTTCTATGAAATCAACGAAAATAATTGAGATATCGATGAAATTTGAATTTATTCGTGTTTAGAATAAGAAATAAATAAGAATGATATATAATTCATAAATTTTATATTTCTATTTAAAAAAGTAGCATTTTCGCTAAAATCTTAATGAAAAATGTCGTTTTTTCTATGAAATCCACGAAAATAATTGAGATATCGATGAAATTTGAATTTATTCGTGTTTAGAATAAGAAATAAATAAGAATGATATATAATTCATAAATTTTATATTTCTATTTAAAAAAGTAGCATTTTCGCTAAAATCTTATAGAAAAATGTCGTTTTTTCTATGAAATCCACGAAAATAATTGAGATATCGATGAAATTTGAATTTATTCGTGTTTAGAATAAGAAATAAATAAGAATGATATATAATTCATAAATTTTATATTTCTATTTAAAAAAGTAGCATTTTCGCTAAAATCTTAATGAAAAATGTCGTTTTTTCTATGAAATCCACGAAAATAATTGAGATATCAATGAAATTTGAATTTATTCGTGTTTAGAATAAGAAATAAATAAGAATGATATATAATTCATAAATTTTATATTTCTATTTAAAAAAGTAGCATTTTCGCTAAAATCTTATAGAAAAATGTCGTTTTTTCTATGAAATCCACGAAAATAATTGAGATATCGATGAAATTTGAATTGATTCGTGTTTAGAATAAGAAATAAATAAGAATGATATATAATTCATAAATTTTATATTTCTATTTAAAAAAGTAGCATTTTCGCTAAAATCTTAATGAAAAATGTCGTTTTTTCTATGAAATCCACGAAAATAATTGAGATATCGATGAAATTTGAATTTATTCGTGTTTAGAATAAGAAATAAATAAGAATGATATATAATTCATAAATTTTATATTTCTATTTAAAAAAGTAGCATTTTCGCTAAAATCTTAATGAAAAATGTCGTTTTTTCTATGAAATCCACGAAAATAATTGAGATATCGATGAAATTTGAATTTATTCGTGTTTAGAATAAGAAATAAATAAGAATGATATATAATTCATAAATTTTATATTTCTATTTAAAAAAGTAGCATTTTCGCTAAAATCTTAATGAAAAATGTCGTTTTTTCTATGAAATCCACGAAAATAATTGAGATATCAATGAAATTTGAATTTATTCGTGTTTAGAATAAGAAATAAATAAGAATGATATATAATTCATAAATTTTATATTTCTATTTAAAAAAGTAGCATTTTCGCTAAAATCTTATAGAAAAATGTCGTTTTTACTATGAAATCCACGAAAATAATTGAGATATCGATGAAATTTGAATTTATTCGTGTTTAGAATAAGAAATAAATAAGAATGATATATAATTCATAAATTTTATATTTCTATTTAAAAAAGTAGCATTTTCGCTAAAATCTTATAGAAAAATGTCGTTTTTTCTATGAAATCCACGAAAATAATTGAGATATCGATGAAATTTGAATTTATTCGTGTTTAGAATAAGAAATAAATAAGAATGATATATAATTCATAAATTTTATATTTCTATTTAAAAAAGTAGCATTTTCGCTAAAATCTTAATGAAAAATGTCGTTTTTTCTATGAAATCCACGAAAATAATTGAGATATCGATGAAATTTGAATTTATTCGTGTTTAGAATAAGAAATAAATAAGAATGATATATAATTCATAAATTTTATATTTCTATTTAAAAAAGTAGCATTTTCGCTAAAATCTTATAGAAAAATGTCGTTTTTTCTATGAAATCCACGAAAATAATTGAGATATCGATGAAATTTGAATTTATTCGTGTTTAGAATAAGAAATAAATAAGAATGATATATAATTCATAAATTTTATATTTCTATTTAAAAAAGTAGCATTTTCGCTAAAATCTTAATGAAAAATGTCGTTTTTTCTATGAAATCCACGAAAATAATTGAGATATCGATGAAATTTGAATTGATTCGTGTTTAGAATAAGAAATAAATAAGAATGATATATAATTCATAAATTTTATATTTCTATTTAAAAAAGTAGCATTTTCGCTAAAATCTTAATGAAAAATGTCGTTTTTTCTATGAAATCCACGAAAATAATTGAGATATCGATGAAATTTGAATTGATTCGTGTTTAGAATAAGAAATAAATAAGAATGATATATAATTCATAAATTTTATATTTCTATTTAAAAAAGTAGCATTTTCGCTAAAATCTTAATGAAAAATGTCGTTTTTTCTATGAAATCCACGAAAATAATTGAGATATCGATGAAATTTGAATTTATTCGTGTTTAGAATAAGAAATAAATAAGAATGATATATAATTCATAAATTTTATATTTCTATTTAAAAAAGTAGCATTTTCGCTAAAATCTTAATGAAAAATGTCGTTTTTTCTATGAAATTCACGAAAATAATTGAGATATCGATGAAATTTGAATTTATTCGTGTTTAGAATAAGAAATAAATAAGAATGATATATAATTCATAAATTTTATATTTCTATTTAAAAAAGTAGCATTTTCGCTAAAATCTTAATGAAAATGTCGTTTTTTCTATGAAATCCACGAAAATAATTGAGATATCGATGAAATTTGAATTTATTCGTGTTTAGAATAAGAAATAAATAAGAATGATATATAATTCATAAATTTTATATTTCTATTTAAAAAAGTAGCATTTTCGCTAAAATCTTATAGAAAAATGTCGTTTTTTCTATGAAATCCACGAAAATAATTGAGATATCGATGAAATTTGAATTTATTCGTGTTTAGAATAAGAAATAAATAAGAATGATATATAATTCATAAATTTTATATTTCTATTTAAAAAAGTAGCATTTTCGCTAAAATCTTAATGAAAAATGTCGTTTTTTCTATGAAATCCACGAAAATAATTGAGATATCGATGAAATTTGAATTGATTCGTGTTTAGAATAAGAAATAAATAAGAATGATATATAATTCATAAATTTTATATTTCTATTTAAAAAAGTAGCATTTTCGCTAAAATCTTATAGAAAAATGTCGTTTTTACTATGAAATCCACGAAAATAATTGAGATATCGATGAAATTTGAATTGATTCGTGTTTAGAATAAGAAATAAATAAGAATGATATATAATTCATAAATTTTATATTTCTATTTAAAAAAGTAGCATTTTCGCTAAAATCTTAATGAAAAATGTCGTTTTTTCTATGAAATCCACGAAAATAATTGAGATATCGATGAAATTTGAATTTATTCGTGTTTAGAATAAGAAATAAATAAGAATGATATATAATTCATAAATTTTATATTTCTATTTAAAAAAGTAGCATTTTCGCTAAAATCTTAATGAAAAATGTCGTTTTTTCTATGAAATTCACGAAAATAATTGAGATATCGATGAAATTTGAATTTATTCGTGTTTAGAATAAGAAATAAATAAGAATGATATATAATTCATAAATTTTATATTTCTATTTAAAAAAGTAGCATTTTCGCTAAAATCTTAATGAAAAATGTCGTTTTTTCTATGAAATCCACGAAAATAATTGAGATATCGATGAAATTTGAATTTATTCGTGTTTAGAATAAGAAATAAATAAGAATGATATATAATTCATAAATTTTATATTTCTATTTAAAAAAGTAGCATTTTCGCTAAAATCTTATAGAAAAATGTCGTTTTTTCTATGAAATCCACGAAAATAATTGAGATATCGATGAAATTTGAATTTATTCGTGTTTAGAATAAGAAATAAATAAGAATGATATATAATTCATAAATTTTATATTTCTATTTAAAAAAGTAGCATTTTCGCTAAAATCTTATAGAAAAATGTCGTTTTTACTATGAAATCCACGAAAATAATTGAGATATCGATGAAATTTGAATTGATTCGTGTTTAGAATAAGAAATAAATAAGAATGATATATAATTCATAAATTTTATATTTCTATTTAAAAAAGTAGCATTTTCGCTAAAATCTTAATGAAAAATGTCGTTTTTTCTATGAAATCCACGAAAATAATTGAGATATCGATGAAATTTGAATTGATTCGTGTTTAGAATAAGAAATAAATAAGAATGATATATAATTCATAAATTTTATATTTCTATTTAAAAAAGTAGCATTTTCGCTAAAATCTTAATGAAAAATGTCGTTTTTTCTATGAAATCCACGAAAATAATTGAGATATCGATGAAATTTGAATTTATTCGTGTTTAGAATAAGAAATAAATAAGAATGATATATAATTCATAAATTTTATATTTCTATTTAAAAAAGTAGCATTTTCGCTAAAATCTTATAGAAAAATGTCGTTTTTACTATGAAATCCACGAAAATAATTGAGATATCGATGAAATTTGAATTTATTCGTGTTTAGAATAAGAAATAAATAAGAATGATATATAATTCATAAATTTTATATTTCTATTTAAAAAAGAAGCATTTTCGCTAAAATCTTTATGAAAAATGTCGTTTGTTCTATGAAATCCACGAAAATAATTGAGATATCGATGAAATTTTAATTGATTCGTGTTTAGAATAAGAAATAAATAAGAATGATATATAATTCATAAATTTTATATTTCTATTAAAAAAGTAGCATTTTCGCTAAAATCTTAATGAAAAATGTCGTTTTTTCTATGAAATCCACGAAAATAATTGAGATATCGATGAAATTTGAATTTATTCGTGTTTAGAATAAGAAATAAATAAGAATGATATATAATTCATAAATTTTATATTTCTATTTAAAAAAGTAGCATTTTCGCTAAAATCTTAATGAAAAATGTCGTTTTTTCTATGAAATCCACGAAAATAATTGAGATATCGATGAAATTTGAATTTATTCGTGTTTAGAATAAGAAATAAATAAGAATGATATATAATTCATAAATTTTATATTTCTATTTAAAAAAGTAGCATTTTCG